>VZTY01005810.1:67716-129410 GCA_013400935.1 Turnix velox
ATTCTATGATTCTATCATTCTATTTCGTAAGGCCCCACTCCATGCTGTCAACCAGCTGTCTCACAAGCACCTAGATGCCGTAGCAAACATGGTGTCTTCAGAAGCATTAATTACAAAGTTGTATTTAAATAAGCAAGCCTGGTCCTTTCCACATACCAGGCACCATGGTTGCAACAGTGACTCCAGTTCTGCTAAATTTGGCTGCTGTAAGGGAGTAGCCGAGTTCCCTGCCTCTAGCCCAGAAGAGGAGCACATCTGCCTCCATAAGGCAAGTTGGTAATTCAGAATGCAATTTGATGTTTCATAGACTGTGAGGCTAGGTGGGGTCATCATGGTAGTTTACTCCAAGTTATTCAGCAAATTTGCATAACTCAGAAATTTCATTCTCCCCCATTTGCAAGAAGATACATTCACTGCATTCAAGCTAATTAGAAATCCATCTTCTAGAGATCAACATGCATTTATACAGAAGTCTTTCTCTGGAGAGCACTTTAAATACAGTCACTGTATGACATGAATTACTTCTACACATCTAGTCACTCTTCTTCCAAATCTGTAGGTTCTCTCTGCAACCTGGAACACCAGTACAAAGCGAGAAAGATGACAACACAGGCAACACTAACAGGAACACTGGGAAGGAAAATTTTTACTGGTGTAACAACAAGAATGTGGTCAAGATACCAAAGAAAGTTCTTTCATACTCCAATGAAACTAAGCAATGTGCACCTGAAGAACAGACTCTCATTCCTCTGAACAAAGACATGGCCAGAAGTGACACAGTGTTTTCTGCAGCATTTATAATGTTCTTGAAGCAAGGTCTCCCATTAGACACTGAATGAAGTAAAAAAATACTGTGCTAGAGACTGGGTAGCATTTTCAAATTACCTTAAAGGTAGTCCTCCCCTCTGTGATTTTCACCAAAACTCAAGCTCTTAAATGACTTGCATATATGTTGTGCTATGAGCTGTTTTAATCTGCAAGTAAACATATCTAATAAATGTTTACAGGTATGGAGCTGAAGAACTCACAGGACTCTTTTCCCCCATCACTTCTTTTTTTTAAAAAACAAACAAACAAACAACAAAAAAAACCCACCACAAAACCAAAACTATCTCTGGTTCTCATCTTCATCCTTCTTATGAGCCAGTGTGCTCTTGTGTAGATTATCTCCCAGTTGTCCCCTCACAGCATCAACCCCCACCTCCTCTCTTTTCAGCCTGCTCCTCACAGCATCAACCAACCTCTTCTCCTTTCACTTTTCAACCAAATCTGGGAAAAAAAAAAACAGAGTTCCCCAATCTGACTGTAGCTGTCTCTACTGCATCAGTATGTGTATAGGAGCATATTTAAATTGTGTATTCAGACCCTTTGCTTAACAGACACCAGTAACTGCTTACTGCTAGTGAATCTCAAAAAACCAGCTGCTCCACAGGAGGCATGGGAGGAAGTGTGATCTGAACATCATTTACAGCAACCATCTGAACTGCTCAGCCTTGCAAGGGGTTTTATGCTCTACTTCTGCTGCTTTGCCCTTGGATGCTGGCTGCAGCTTGTGCCACGAACTCTGCATGCCACAGCTGTAGCTCAAGGGCTCTGTTAAAAATTGCAGAGATCTTACATTTAATTTGTGCTAATCTTGATATTGAAAAGAGATTTGCACCAAGCCAGGATTCATGCTACAGATGGATATTGTGCAACTTTCTGTCTTGGCTAGGAGTTCTGTCCCTAGGAGTGTAAGAAATCACTCTTAAAATGATGACACAGACCTACTAATAGCCATTCAAAGTGTCACGTTAATAACAAAATGACTCCACAGCTTGACAGATATGGAAGAAAAGCATGTAACTTATCAGTATCTATATGCATCTTAATCACTCAATTGTCTCCTACATCCCTCTCACCAAGTAAGATTATGACAAACCTCCCCCACTGCATGCCTGAGCTCACACGGACTTCTCCACCCAGTGTCAGCAATTGCTAGGCATGGAAAGCAAGACAGACTGCTGTTACATGAATTGGACTCATTGGTAGAGACACAGCTTTACAAACCTTCTCCTGGCAGCCATGGAGAACTATGGCTCTCAGCGAGCTCAGCACTTCCCCCTTCTTGGCGAGTAAAATAAAAAAATCCCCAACAAGGATATTATCACTTTTTTAGAGGAATCCAGATTTCACTGAGGTTAATTTCTTACAACCAGTTTCATCAGAGTTTGAGCTGCACTCTTAATCTACAGCAAAATTTTAATTCTGCTTTCTTTGTATTTATAATCACATGCAAAATGAATGGAGGCCTTGAGCAGCATTGACTCTACTGGAGGAAGGACTATTGCTCAGCTCCAGTTCAAATTTAAGCACAAAGTTGGACAAAAGTTTGCACCATCATGGAGCTAAACAACTTTTCTCAAGCCATCAATAACTTGGAAAACCTAGCTATTCAAAGTAAGTAAACAAAAAAACACTCTGAAGACCAGGAACTGGATTGCAGCTTCATCCCCATAAATGCACTAGTATCAATGAGGTCATTCTTTGCTGTATTTACTGCACAGTTCAAGAGATCAAAAGCAGCCTTCTGAATCTGAACAAGACCTTCTAGAAAACCTCCACTTTATCCAATTCCCTAGTGATCTGAGAGCAGTTCACATCTGTAGAGGTATGTTTCACAGCTGCTGAAGCATTTTATTGGGCCAGCCCTAATAAGTGGATCTCAGTCTTCCCTCATCTACCAGTAAACATCAGAATGAGATAATTTCTACTATTTTGAAGAGGCTGGAGTGATTTTTTGATGCAACAATGCAAGAGAGAAAGGAAAAGGAGAATGCCCCATGAATTGCAGGAAGAAAAAGAAACATACTAAGTAAAAATCCTTTCAAGGGCTAAGTTGAGTTTAATATAGTGTTTGAATCTATCAAAAGCTGGCAGATTAGGAGATGAGCTGGCCTCACAACCTTTAAAACACATGCACACACACACACACAGAGGATTTTTCAGTGCTGTCTTCCGATTGGTTTTATTTCTTTCTGTGTGGTCTTCCATCCCACAGAGACAGTTTTAAGAAAGCATTCCATAAAGAGACTTTTAATTTCCTTTCGACCCAAGATTTAAATTCATCTTCCCCAAAATAACTTTATTCATATTCTTGTTTCCTATGCAGGATTGGAAGCTTTAAGCAGTGATATGTGAAAAGCACTGAATTTAGTATTACAAAGGGAGCCCTTTTCTTCTACAGGTCCTCTTTTTATGACTGCTGAAATAAATAATTGCTTTTTGGGCTGCAGGTATGATTCATTTGTACTACCTCCAGAAGAATAAAAGCTTTTTTATTATTACAGCAAAAATCAGAGAGTGTATATTATTCCTTAGTCAACATTTTAGTATTAAACATGAAGTCTTCCCTCTTTTGTTGCATAGAGGATTCATCTATTGATTTAGGATTCAAATAGAAGTCATGGGGTGGACCAAAGTAACAGGAGGACTGTGGCAAAATGTATCAGTTTACTAAATTACTACACCTCCAAACACAGTGTGTTTTAATTAACTTTTTCTGTAGTCACTGTTCTGCTATGTTATAGAATCCATTCTCTCCTCTGATCCTTTGTTAGGCATCAGATTATCAGCTGGCAGCACTTCTCCTGTTCCTTTTGTTCCTTCAAGGACTACACTGCAGGCAGTATAAAACAAGCCGTTATAGGTTAGTCCAGTGGTAAAATTTAGCCCCTCTTCACATTGCAAGGAGAACAACATAATGGATCAACAAGACCTCAAAGAATTTTAAAACTAGTTGAGTCATTCACATCCACAGAGTCTAGGCCACACCAGAGCTCTGCTGCCTCTAGCATGTGACCAGCACCCACTCAATGATCAGTAAGACCTTCTTAAGCCTTCTAGGAATCGTGACAACCACAGGAAAAATGAAACTGAGATCTATGAGTCCTACAGAGAGGCTTTCTGACATGGTTCTCTGACAAATAATCCCTGCCTATGCTCATTAGGAAAGCCCAATGAGAAACAGAGTGGCAGCAGCTCTATTTAAATATGGCTGAAGGGTACTCAATTCTGTTCCCAGGGAGAACAGAGCTTCAGTTAGCATCTAGACCCTCAAAAGGTTTAGGAGGACTGAAACAAGACCAAAGGCAGCACAAGTCCCTCACTCACTTCAGGAAATAAATTAGCATATTCATATTTTCCCCCTGAAAACTGACTAATTACACACTCCCTAAAAAAGTGGTACTTTCTGAGGGGCTTTTTTAACTTCTACTATCTTATCCCAGCTAAAATATTTGGGGACTAAGCTCACTGTGTAGAGTGCCTCTGGAACTGAAGTGAGCTCTGTGTTTTCCTTTTTATGATGGCCATGTAAATGTAAACAAATCAAATTAGGATACTGTCACTGGCAGAACCAGCTGATCTGTATGTGACATTTTTCAACTAAGGAAACCTAAAAATATCATAAAGCACATGCAGACAAGATAGGGAAACATATAATTGAGTGGTGGCACTCTTAGCACTTGCCAAGGTCATCTTCAGTCACCAGGGCTCCAAGTTTTCCCACTGAAATCAGTTGCTACTTCACTACTTATTTCAAATGAAATCTGGATCTCACACAAATGTTTGTGTTGGGACCTCTTCAGTGTCAAGAGGATGCACAGTACTTTCAGAGGAAGCTTACATGCCCTAAGCACTGAAATATTGTTCCAGATCTGCAGAAAAACCATTAAGTTTTCAAATACACAGATTTACATCAGTTTCAATCTTCCTTACCTATTTCTTAGGTCAATTCTAAATTAACAGGTCAGAGAAGAAGAGTCCAAAAATTTACTTCAGAGTCAAGCATCCCATCTGAGTCACAGTTCAGAGACTGCTGATGTTTGTGATGTCAACAGCATGAGGAAGCACTACATTGAGAATGGAGGGATTTATTATGTATTTAGCTATTTAATGTTATAATCCTGGCCACTGGGAAGAAGGTTAAAGTCCATTTTCTCTTCTCCTGAAATACTTAAAGCATTGCGGGGAAAGCACCAGGTGCTAGTGATGTTGGTACTACTGTGATAGCTAGAAAATAGGAATTTTTTTTCTGCAAAAAAGCAATGAAAATCAAATAAAAAATAGCTCCAAACTGGGACTTCTGTTCCTGTAAACTAGCAAATTCCTACTGAAAGTAGCAACGCTCTTTGAATATATCACTCTGTGTTCTTCAATGCCATCCGACATGACACCCAATCCCAGCGCTGGAAAGGGCTTCAGCGCTCTGTTCTTGAGGAATAGTGAGGTAACTGAAGCCACTCCATGGGAGTTCAGAGTCCCACAGCTAGTCCAAGTGCTAAAACAAGAACCCCCCAACTGCGCACACCTCCCTAGAAAGGTTGTCAGCTTGAAAAGCCACCATGTAATCATATTTTGAAATCAGATCTCCTAGCTCTGCTGTTAGCACTGTCCTGTAATGTCAGGACTAATCTCAGACAGTATGTTTTGCAGAGCAGAATGTCCTGCGCTTAGCAGAGGGAGTTATGAGGAATCATATGGAAGGCAGACTCAAATGTAACTCCTGTGGATATAGTGTCTAAGTCTGGAGCTGCGTAAGTCAAGTCTGAGTAAAAGACTGTCTTTTGGACAGGAACCATGGGGCAAAGAAGAGAGAATAGAGCAAGAGACTCAAGGCCCCATTTCTGGCAGCAGCAGTGGCTTCTGAAAGCCATAATTCTACAATCCACATAGCCTTAATAAATGGAGTTGCTTACAGGCTGAGCTTGTCAGCCTTCATGGGGTGAGCTCTGTATGGGAATATGAGGCAACCATTCAAAGGTAGGCCCTTTATGAAGACACAAACACACATCCCCATGTCCCAGCAGCCAAGAATGGAGCAGATATGCTCCTGAATTAAGCACACACTCAAAATGAGTGCATGTATACATAACTGACTGGCAGCCCATGAGAAGCCAGGGAGTTAGTATGTATGTGTACTTATGGGGACAGGGAGGCACAGAATGGTGCAGAGGCACCACTTGCACCCAGAAGCACTGCCTAGGAGGCAGGCAACCTTTCATGAGCTGAGAGGGAAAGCCCTGATGAAATACTCCTGAAAGGATGTGAAGCTTGTCCAGTCAGATTTGTTTATTATGACAATGAAAGTCAGAAGCTGGTCCTGGGAGGTCCTCGCTGCAGGGAAAGCTGGTATGGTCATTCCCAGGAAAGACAGGAGCCTGACAGCTGCATGACTGGTGTATGCAGCTGTTCTGCTGGAATGAGCTCCTCCCAGGAGAAACCCAGAATAAAACTGTCCCTGACATTCAGGCACAACGTAAGAAAAAAGGGCAAAATCATCAGATCTCAACTTTCAAGAGTTTCCCTCAAGAGTTTCATATGCCTCTAATGGTACTTTTGCCCAGGAAATAGCCTGAAAGTTTATTGGTATTAAAACACTAAAATATTCTTTTCTAAGCCATAACTAAACCTAATATCTAATATGTCATGTATAAAACACAGCATGTATTTCATAGGTGCCTGGTTTAAGATACCCAAATATTTTGCCAGAGATGGTTTGCTGCCTAGAGGTAATTTAACATGTTCCCTTACACCTGAAAAAACGCAGGTCCACTGACTTTATTCTCCTATTAATTGCTGCACAGAATCATTAAATATGCATATGTCAAGAATATGCATATGTCAACTAAAACCTCTTTAGTAATGTCATTGCATTAGTTTATTCTTAAACAGTAAGAGCAAAAGGAATCTGCGCATGGCCTGAGGAGCATCTCCTCATACTGCTACCCTTACCAAGCACCCAGGCTGTCCTGACCAAGAAGCCATGTATTGGGAGATACATAAGGAAAAGGAAATCCTTCCATTCCACTCCAGAGGCAAATTTAGTATCTTATCTGTGTCTTACAGCAACATGTAATTCACATCACAACAGAAACCAGGCTTCAAACTCATAAAAAGCCTGTCCATTGCATGTTATCCAAAAGAGTTTCCTACCCTATGCCCAAACCATCCTCTGGGACAGAACCAAATCTGGCACACAACCGAAAAAAAAGCCCACAACAGACTCACTTAAGCAGTAAATATTAGGGGAGTCTGAAAAGAACCTCAGCTTAACCAACATTTTGCAGCGTTTGGATTTCTATTCCCTTCAATCCAAGTAGGCTTTTCCACTCCCTGGAAAAGCCAGAAATAACAAGAGGTGATGAATATTGGTTTGCCCACTGAGTAGACACACCAGCTGAGACTGGGGGTTAGAAAACAGGGAGGAAGGTACCAAACTTCACACAGGTGAAATCCTACCAAGGAGCTGTCCAACCCAACACTGTGCACCTGAGACTATTCAAATTATCACAGTCCTTCTTGTTTAAGAAGGGATGCCAGTGACCTACTGGGCATTTGCCTGCTGCAGACTTCAACTCTAGGGACAGTTTCAGCCAGGAGTGAGCTTTGTCTCCCTATCTGTATAACTCTGCTCTGGTAGAACTGTCGTGCCTTTTAACCAATTCCCGCATGATATGGTATTGGTGTGATGGAGGCAGAAGAGAGAGATGTCTTCTCAAACAGTATTTTTTCTCTCCAGGATAAAGCATCTTAAATATGAGTTAATTGAGATGGCTGTACACAACTAATCCTTCTTATACATATAAGCATCAATAAAAATGGGAAAGGAAAAGCATGAAACACAATGCAAAAGTTCAGTCTGCAACCAGTTTGTCTATGAGTGTATGCATGAGCTAAAAGCCTCCATATAATTGGAGGAATTGAAAATCTCGTACAGTCTTTAATTAGAGCAGAACACATTTCAGTTTTCATCTTGTGATCAAGAATTCTACAAAAAATCCACAACCCTATCTCCACTTCAGGCAAAGAAATATTGAAACTCAGAAGGATGAGTTAGTTACACTTGAACACACTGCCAACAGAGAGGGATACACTGAAAAGCAGATTGAGGCTTACTAATCACATATTTAGAATAAGAGTTTTGTAAAAGTTCCAGAAGGTAGAATAGACCAGAACTTGATATGTAACACACAAACACTACATTATACTAACAGTAGAGATTCTGATGTTCAAGAATTCTCTATGACCTTCAGCTGGAATCCAAATCAGCATGCCCCTAAACTCCATATTATACAGAAATTCAGAGACTCCTAATACTACACCATGTTGCAGACTTGAAAATAAGAGGGTTTATTTTGTGTGACTGGCTCTATTTGGAAGGTTTACAAGACAGCTTTCATCTACTTTGATTAAGTTCCTTCACAAAAACAGGCTTCCTGGAGTGATGCCTTGAAAGAAATACATATTCATACACATCTCTCAGAATGCTTGGAGTGCTACAGAAGTTTTGGATATGCTTTACAAAACATGGCATCACTGCTCACACAAAATAACACTCAAAGAGCAACTCAGATTTAACTGGGACCCATTTGGTATTGGTTATTACCCTACTCTTTTTATCTTTTCTTGCTTCTGCTGTTTTTTAGCCTCCTTGCACCCTTCCCACCTCCTTTCGCCCGAGGGCTAAAATTTTAATAACTCTAACATGAGGTTGTAGGGAAAAAAACCCAAAAAACAACACCACCAAAAAAAAACAAAAACAAAAACAAACCCCACAACAAAAAAACCCACAACACCACACACACACACACACAAAAAAAAAAACCCAACCCAAAACCATGAGATAGTTCTGAACACAGGAAGGGATACAGCTTAACATCGTAATATTCTTTTTTGCCTTGGCCAAAAACTGATGGGCAAATAAATGTACTGCCAGAAACGGTTCTTATTTCTGGTAGATATTATTTTCTATATGGAGGATCTCAAAAATTTGCTAGACAGTAATTCAAAATCAACTACATAAACTCTACAGCCTATGAACTTTTCCAATTCTACAGTGCCAAGTTCTTCTTTAAGCACACTTTCTTTCTACTCAGGAGGCAGTGTCCCATCATTTCATGCAAAGTCAGGCTTAATGTATAAATTAATAAGTACAATCTTATCTGCAGAAGATTAATTTGCTGCTATTAGAAATGTCTTCCAATAGTGCCTTCTCTGCCTGTTTTGTCCTTATTAACCATGTCAGTGCCATGGTGTGTGTTTACAGAAGGGAAAAAAAGCCCTCTGTACATTGCATCTAAGGGTAAGATTACTGAAAACAAAAGATCCAATTAAGTATCATTCAGGCTACAACAAAACTTTTCTTGCATAGCAGCCAAAGACATTAGCATCTCAGTAACTGCTTATATCTTATACTGCCTCATTAATGATATGTCTACATTTCCACTGGAAAATGTTTGTTCAGTGTAACAAGCAGTTCAATTTAAGGAAGCAAATGTATCTTTTACAAAGCTTAAGTCACTGTATTTATGGAGAACAGGTGTGGAAACTCCTGTGTGAGATTTTGAAGGTATCATCAAAAAAGAAAAAGAAAGTGCTATCATAATTTTGATGATGGGAGGAAACGGGAGAAGGGTATGAAGAAAAGTACTACTTACAAGCCTCGGAGACGAAGCCAGATTTTCTCTATCTGCTCTGGCTGTAGGTATTTCAGAGAATTGCTCTCAAATTCTTCAATTTCCTTAGTTGGTGACTCCATAGCTGCAGGTTACCGCTCTGGTTAAAGCTCGACAAGGACGAATACTGCCCCCCAAACGCTCACACACACGCTCCACCTTTAACGCTGCCCGGGAGCGGACAACATTTTTGGCAGCCGCTTCTCCCTCCTTCCCCGCCAGCAGCGGGGATGCGTGGGCAGCCCTCAGGTGTACGCGGGGGGCAGCAGCTGCGCCAGCACCCCACCATCCTCTGGCTGACCGAGGGGGATTAGAGGCTCATCTCCAGATTGCAAACCCACATTTTCCTTCCCTCCCTCTCTCTCTCTCTTTTTTTTTTAAATACAATAAGCCAAGGATACAACCAGTAATACCAGCTGAGGGATCTTTGTCAAGGGAGGAAGTGAGGGAAATCCCTTGCTGACAACTGAGCTGTCTGCACAGGCAGCTGGGCAGTGGGGCGGCTGCTGGGGTCCCAGGGCCACACACTGACACACTGCCTACAAGTCACCACGCAAGTGGCAACCCGCGGTCCCCCTGGGCTTGCTCCCCCCAGCCGTGGCGTGGTCTATTGTTTCTTCCCCCCACACACACTTACCAGCAGCGCTGGCGACAGGCTCAAAACCTGACAACTGAGGAAAAAGTCGTCTGTAAGCATAGCCCAGGCACGGCTTCTCTTCTCTGCTCCCTTCTCTTCCTCGCACGAGAGGAAGGCGCGAGAGGACGAACAGGCTATTGGAGAAAAACTGCCTGTGATGAAAAACCAAACTGAGCCAAACCATTTAAAAAAATAATAATTAAAAAAAGGGTAAATTACAGAAAGTGAGCGACTCACTCCTGGCAAACAGCCATCTGTTTCATTGCAGTCAGAGAGTGACACGCAGAACAAGCTGGGAGGTTTCAACCGGGGCAAATCCCACTTTTAAAATAAATACATCATTAAAGCAACATTGCCTAAAGCACCCCAAAACTCAGCAGGGAAGGTCCATACAAGAGATAAAGCCCAACACATTAGTCACGGTTATTTTAATGCCTTTCAATAAGAACCACAAACAATACATTAAAAGATAATACATTATTCATAATGCATGAGGCTTGAAACAGAACCTGTAGATCAAACTCAAAAGGTCTGTGGCCAGGGGATGTTAAAACCCAGTTTGGCAACAGGATTCCTGCCCCTGGGTCCCCTGAAGCACTCCGGTACTCACCCCAGGCACAGCAGGGACTAAGACAAGAAAGGGAGGCATACCTCTCTACACCTTCGGGGTTCCTGCTCAGGGTGAGGAAGGTCAGGGATTTCCTTCATTGCACGGACCTGATCAATAACCTCTCAGACTCTGCCAAGATCCCCTGCATGCGCCTCTTAAGCTTATTTACATGCCGCTTTCAGCTGAGGACACTAGAGCTGAAGGGAAATGACTGTCAAAACATGAGTATGTTTTGTCACATACTGAAAAAGTTGCCTCTTGAGAAGCAGAGCCTGCAACAGGAGAGTTTGTTGCATGAGGGAAGACAAGCTCCAGTGAAAATATGCTCACTGGTGATGACTTCCAGCTCCAGTTGTGCAAGTCTACACACTGATGATCTGAGTAAGACTGTTGAAACATGAAGAATACATTAATTAGCCTCATCAGTAATCCCTGGTTTAGAGAATTTAAATCTCTTCTTAGAAATGTAATTTCACTACTTGAAAATGCAGCCAAACAAAGTAAAAAAAAGACCATCCTGTTTGCACATAGATTCTCCTACCCCACGGGACAAACAAAATTGCAGATCAGTGCAAAATCAGTGGGGTTTTTGCTTTGAGACCTGTTGTGTGTGAGAAGGTATGTAACTAGGCTCAGGCTCTAAAGCTGTGCTGCTAAGTTTGTGCAACAATTAACTGATTCTGTCTCCTGTATCAGCATATTCAAGAGTGTTTTTCTTACAGAGGAGAACTAGAAGCTTTGCACCCATTAATGCAAAAGGCAATTTTCACCACTGATGGAGAAAACAGTTTAAAAAAAAATCTTGAGATACAATTACAAATCTTTTAGCTTTTTTTTTCAAAGTAGAAAAAATGCCAATGTTCATTATAATTCCAGTGAAATTAGACACAGCTCCATAAGAAGTTACATTATACTGACCAAAAGAGAACAGGATATATTGAATTAAAGTTTACATTATTAAAGTTTTACCAACTTTGTGGCACTTCCAACCTTGTCAAGAAGACAACCCAGCCTTACTGATTCATGAGGAACACCCAGAAGCTCAGCTACATGTTTCACAGATGACAGGTAATCATTTCCCTATTCCTTGTCTCAGTGTCTCCATCTGAGAACCAGCACAGGTCACCACCTACCTACAGGAAGGATGGAAAGTTCCTCTCTGGAGGCAGAGACTGGAAGAGCAAGGCATTATTGTCCTTCATTATTTCTACATTTTGACAATTTGTGTACAATATGTGCTTGATTTTAGACTTTCATAAAGTATCCCATCCCATTTAAGGAAAATCTCTGTAGCTTTTAACATTCACACAAATCAACATAGAGATGCAGACATTTCTGCTTTGCCGCAGGAGCTGAAGCTTCCTCTCTCTTAGCTCTCATAGGGTTTAGATATTTTAAAAAAGATGTCACACAGAAACCAGAAGAAGGTATTCTATCCCATAGACACAGTAACACCAAGTGGCTGGCAGAACAAAAATCCCCATTTACACCTCATTTTTCCAAGGTGTTTAAGGCCAGGCTGAACAAGGCACTGAGCAACCTGATCTAGTGGGAGGTGTTCCTGCCTATGGCAGGGGGGTTGGAACTCGATGATCTTTAAAGTCCCTTCCAACCCAAACTATTCTATGATTCTATGATTCAATGATTCTTACAGTTCTATTGCCAGGTGCACAGAATTGCATTTTTTTCCTTCTCAGCTTTAGTTAGGAGCATTTTCCATGAAGCTTCATTTATTACCAGAAATCATCATTGGAAGAGAGATATATTACCAACATGCCACAACCCTTACACTTTTAAAATAACATTTTCCCTTGATAAGCTGATAAGCATATCAGCTCAAGTTCATGAGTAAAATATTAATCAATCTGATGCTGGTGTAAAACCTGTATGCCTGTAACTTACTTGTACATTATCTACTTAAACAGTGACTCATTCCTTTCCTCATCAATAATTAACCAGTTGAGATTAGCAGAATCCAAGTATTTTACACTATCACCTTGTTATTATTTACTATGCAAATTATACCTTTAAAACTCTATGAAGTGCCAGAAAGAACATATATATATATATAACAACAGAAGAGAAAAAGTTATGAAGGAAAGCAGAAAAAAAAAAAGTATTTTCTGCTGGCATCTAAAAGCAAACTGAGAGGGAAAAGAGTAAGAAAGGGAAGTTACTGTGGTCTGCAGAAACAGGAGAAAAATTGTAATCTAGCATCATAGTTATGAAGACAGTCACAAAGGGAAGAGATATTTGGCAGTCAAAGATAGCAAGGTGGAGAGAAGAAAATGGAGAAGGATGAGATCCTGTGCTATGCTAAGATACCTTCATAGATTTGAAGAACTAAACTTATACTGAGGAGATTCTGATAAAAAGGTGATGTAGGACAACTCAGATATCCTCCTGGCCTTGAATGGTGCACAGCCTTTTGTTTCATTGTATGCTGATGTCCAAAAATCTTTGAGATCATAAGATACAGAATACAAGGACTGTGCATTCTGATATCTAATTATAAAAACAATAACAGCAGGAAACTGAGACAGGGGCCAAATTAGGAGAATGCAGACTAAAATGCCATTGTACTCAACAGTTGGGGAAACCGAGAGGGCTGAAATAATACAATGCCACAGCAATTATATTTATAGAAATTACAGGCAAAGACAGGGCTCACAGAGATTGCAGGAACCAAGGTGATGCAAAATATGAACTAGGAGAGGAAAGAACATTGGCAAGAGTAACACAAGCATTGGTGCCCATGGAAGCAAATGGAAAATCTAAAGGCAGCCTCAGAGGAATCAAGAATGTGTCTGAGGATGCTGTTCCTGCCAAAGGCAAACATTTTTACACTTAGCTGAAGAAAGCTGAGACAAAGATACTCATTTGTCCACTCAGAGATGGAGATGGCACTGACAAGATAGTAATGACACAAGGTGGCTTCCTTCCCCATTTGAGTTAGTGCTGTAACAGTTTGAAGCTTAGGCATGAAAGAAGTCCCTAATGAGATCCCACACAGCAGCACCAACTCTGGTAACAAAAAAGGAGTCATTGGTAACTGTCTCTACCTTTCAGTTCCTTTATTTCTCCATTTGGCTTTTCTTCGTGTGGAAAACGACTAAGAAAGAAGTAATTTATTACTTCCTAAAAATAAAGTTTCCTGACTTCTTAAAAAAAAATTTACAGTACAGTAACTCCTTTTTTCCTCCTATGATAGCAGAAACTGCAAAAATTAATTAGAGGCAATGAGGAATTCCCAGTACCTGATATAGCATGAGGATGCTACCTCTTACCTAGGTCTGCTGTAATACCTATTCTTAGCACCTCAGCTACTCTGATCACCTGTGCCCTGGAGAAGTTCACCTCATCCTTCTGATGACATTCAACCACATGCCTGCAGCACTACTCCAGGGAAGGTCTCTGAAGTAAGTGATGTTAATTCTCAGAAAGCTAGTTGCTTAATAAATGTTTTCCTACCCATTGCCAGGTATTAAATTGTATCAGCTCTCAAGTAGTTAAAATCCTTTTCTAGTACTTCTTTGGGATTTAGGCAAGTCTAGCACTGCTGCAATTGTAATAATCTTCAGTTCTCTCCAACTGAGTAAGATCCTCCAATACAACCAGCAAGCAGCTGAGTCATGTTGGGACACATTCGAGGAAAAGAGATGAATTATGAGGGTGAAAGGCATGAATAATTCCCCAGATGGCCTTCTTTCCTCTTGTGCATTACAGTGGACAATCCAGCATGTTTGCTCTAGGAATCTCTTCTGAATGATACAAAGAACTGTGCACAGTAGTAGCCATAGTAAGCAGATTTTCTACAAGGAAGCAGATGCCTGTACCAGCTTGGGCACGCTGTCTGCTTATTCACCTCCTGCACTGAGGATGGAATACAACTCTTCACTGCTTGTACTCCTGTTACACTGATGCCCACTGCTCAACAGCCAGCATGTTGCCTATGTCACTGCCTTTCAGTGGTGAGCAAACATGACATCCTTCTTTACAGCCATTTGATTTTTAAGATAAAAAGGGAGTTACAGGAATAGCAATACAAGATAGTGTCTGTAAAATGTTATAAACTTGTTCCTCCAGTATGTGCCCATGAACACGTATCATCTTGCTTGCTTTGTCCATAAACTGACAGCTCAAATCTCATGGTGAGCAAGAACAATGTGGATGAAGGATGAAGGTTATAGGCTGAGGAAACAGCAATGCTTTGGCTCTTGTACTTGTGCTGCCCATTGAGGCAATGAGCTGCAGGCACATAGCAAGCCTAGCTCCAAAAGGCAGGAATGCCAACATCCGGTTCCACTGAAGTGCTTGACTATCATGATCATCATGGACAGATGCAGCAGTAATTCACTTTTTGATGGATTAGCCACATCTCCAAAACAAGGGAGAACTCAGGGAAGCAAAAATCCACTTCCTGTCAGAGACCTCCACTGTCCAGCCTCTGGCACATGAAAGCCACACTGACAGCACAGGCAGGGCTTTGTATAGCACCACTGCACACCTCTGCTGGAGCAGCACTGCATAAACTTTAGCCCACTGAGCAGCACCTAAGCACCTCCCCAAGCTGTCCTTCAGGAGATGGAAGAGGGATCCAGGACACTGCTGTTACCTTCAAACAAGGTCAATCCTAAAGGAGAGACCAGATTTTCCTCTGCTGCTCTATTACCCAGCACAAGATCCAGGGCAGGAGGTCTACATCCTCAGCTTTGGAAGCAACTTTCTAGCCTCCTCCACTCACTTGTGGGAGAGGAGCCCAGGCACCTGCCCTGGACAGCTTTTGCACATTCGTTTGCTAGTGCACCACATCAGCTCTGTCAGTGACAGTAAAGTAGGAAGAGGATCATGGAAGTCCTAGGCAGGCCAAGCAAGTCCTATGTCAGTCCTTTATCACAGCACATAGATTTGGGAAAAGGAGTGCTTTTGCCCTCTTTATCTTCACCTTTCTCAGTCCAAGACTGTACTTGTACCTGTGATAAAAGCCTCTCGATTGAGCCCTGCACAGGAACAATCTTAATTACAGGTTTTTCTTCCATCCTGAAATGCAGTGCCCTGTGGGCCTGCTGATGCAGGGAGGGTGATGCTGATACCTGGCAGCATGGTGTTAAAAGGCTCATGAGGAAGGGAGCATCCTCAGTGCACCTCCATGAAGACAGGCATCACTGTATAATAGACAAAACACCTTTTTCAGGGAAGTGGTACAGGTATTTCATACATGAATGCAAGGCAGAAAGGTAAGAGCCACCTCTGACATACCTTGCAGCTGTAAACTAGGCTCTGTCCTCAGATAAAACTCATCAACAACTTTTTTTAAAGGCAACTATAGTTCCTTTTTTCTACTTTTTAACCAAAGACTAGAAAATGAGTAGGAAATTCCCTTGCAGACTTCACTACTGCTAAGTGGGGAAAGCAATAAGATTTAAAGGCACACTGAAACACATCCAAAAATGCTTCCAAGGCGGCAACCAGACTGATGGAAATGGCATTTCAGTGAGCACAAGCAACCAGAGTGATAATTTCAACAGCAAGACTTCTGAAGTCTTTGCTAGAGTGCAACAAAAACAGCTGAGTTAACTCATGGTGAAAAGGTAGTAAGGGAAATCAGAAGTGTCCCGAAATATCACCCATTGCTATTTTTACAAAGTGCCTGTGTGATCAGGCATTCCCTTCCATCAAATAATGTCATTTGACAGAATGAAAGCTTCAAGCATTATAACAACTTCTAAAATTAGTACAACAGCAGTGTATTCATGTGTCTGTCCATGCATAAATAATTCAGAATATATTCTATTCTCTCACCCCTACTGCCTCCAACCAAAATTACAGCAGAGTATTTGCCTTTGCTTTCATTATTGCACGTCTGAGTATGGATCTTTGAACTTCAGCTATAGCAAACACTGTCTGCAAGTACAATACCCTAAAATATTATGCTAATACTATATTCAAACAATTTGTAAAACACTGACATTTCTGCTAATTCTGACAATGTCAAACTAAGCTGTGCAGATTTTACTGAGCCTTCATCCAAGCAAGAGAAAAGTTTCTTGCACACTTTCAATTATGAAAAATTTTTTTGTTTGGGAGGGGCTTAAGAGAAGGGAATCACTGAATTGCACTTATCCTATTAACTCTTCATGTAGAAATATAAGAGAGTAATTCGTAAATATTTATAGATATTGCAGCTGACTTGTATGCATCTTGGGGAAAAAAATCAGAACTCTGTCCTAAGCAAAACATAACTTCAGGAGGTTACCACTGTGGTAAGTGTATGAAGAGTTAATAAAAAAATCATGAGACTCAGAAAGTGAGTAAAGCAGGCAATTCATCTAATAGCATAATCAACTGTCACACTTCACTACAAAATAGATGATAGGCAACAGAATTACAGCTGAAAAAGCATTAATATGCACCTAAATGCTAAGCATTTTTGATAGCAAGAAACTGTCATCAAAGTAGATTCCTCTGTCCCATTTAGTCAAGAACACATTATAATGTCCTAAGTATAGTTTATTGTTATTGTTTATTGTCTTATTGAACAACCAACATTTCTGCTAGAATGTGAATTTACACTGGTATGAATGAGATATAATGGTTTCAGATTTTTGTCCACTGTCTAGTTTTATTAAATTAGATCAAGTACTTCTCAAACTGTAATTAGCAGGTGAAATTTATACTGTGGATTTTTTCTGCCTAAACTTAGATTGTGGGACTTGATGTCAACTGATGCATGCCATAACTGCAGGGCCATTAGAATCATAGAACCATAGAACAGTTCGGGTTGGAAGGGACTTTAAAGATCATCGAGTTCCAACCCCCCTGCCATAGGCCGGGACACCTTCCCACTAGATCAGGCTGCTCAGAGCCATGTCCAGCCTGGTCTTGAACACCTCCAGAGAGGAGGCGTCCACAACCTCTCTGGGCAACCCGTTCCAGTGTTTCACCACCCTCACTGTAAAGAATTTCTTTCTTATGTCAAGTCTGTATCTACCCCCTTCCAATTTACATCCATTATTTCTGGTCCAGAACTGAAGGCTGGAAGCCAACGCTATAAGGTTAGACAAGGAGTAGCAATCTAAGGGATCACTAACTGCCTTTAATTACAAGCAATCACCCAGTTCCCTGAGGACTGAGAAATTATGATTTCCACTGCATCCAGTAATTACAGAGAGTTTTAGCTTCTCTGTCTGGAAGGAACACAGATGTAGCTTTACCCAGGGGATGCTGCACTTTCAAAAGGTTTCAGAAACGGAGAACTAGATATATATGTAGATAGATAGACATAAATAAAGGCAATACATTAAGACTACTGCTGCATTCCCTACATCTTAACAATATGCTCAGACTCATACTGCCACTGGGAGCAGGCATGCTATGGAGAATTTCAAGCAAGAGTTTTTGTTGAAGGCAAATTTTTACCTAAGAAAATAAACAGAAATAATATATTTTAAATGACAGTGAAATCACCAATGAAGTTGTTCATTTAAACTTTTGTTGAGTTAAGTGAATCAAGCTGACACTTTTGAGTAAAAGCTCTGGTGGCTGCTAAGATCTTTTTCTGTCAAATATTATCAATACTGCCACTAAGACAAGTGCATATCTCCTTTGCTGCCTGTCTTTTTTGACCCAGAGATGTTCAGTTTCTCGGAAGACAGATTTAGAAAACTGGCAGGAACCTTCCTCAAGTTGGGAGGCTTACCAAAATGAGAAAAATTCCATGCTGATGATGCTCAAAGTTATTACTTAAGCCATGGCATTGCAGTAGCTCCACACAAAATCCTATCACACTCACTTGAAGCACTGCCACTCTTGAAGGCCATTTTTAAAAATCTGTTTTATTTTAATGACCACTCCAGCACTACAAAGCCTTAAAACCTATATTACTATATATGACAGTTTACGAAGGAGGCATGAGAGTGATGGATATGGGAAGAGGAGATTTGTAAAGCACTTTCCAAAAAAATGAGAAGAGCTTGAAAATTCAGCTATGCAACATCTTGGCAAAAGCAGGTAAGATGTGAGTAGTCCAAGTAATTACTTATGTAAAAGGAATATCCACTTAAAAGATTAAACAAGAACTGGAATTCTAGTCTTTTCCTTTTTCACCAGTAAACATCCACTGTGAGGACCTTAAGCCTTTATACAGCATTTTTGCACAGTTTCTTGCTCCAGGTCATCCTTGCCATCTTCAGAGACAAAGGAATACTGTTTCAGATAAAGAGGAGCAAAGTTGTCTCAAAGGGTTCTTTTAATCACTATTTTTTTGTTTGAGATGTGAAAGTGGGAGGTTCTTTGCTTGTCTGTCTGTCTTACACACTTTATTATACAGACCAGTCCTGCCCTCTGTACCATGAACATGTTACATTTGATCCTATATTCATTACATACAAATAACAAGGTCAGAAATTACTATGTGTATATTATCCCTTTTGGAGTTGAGAAACCAACCTAAGACTACCATGGATCATCTACATATAGATCACTGAATTTTATTGACTTTAAAAACCATGGAAGCAATTCATAAACCAAACTTCCAGCTCCCCTGTGCCCTCCCCCCCTCTTTTTTATTTGGATTAAAACCTGCCCAGCTGCTTTACAGAAGGAAGATTCCCATTTGCTTTTGATGATGGGGAACCCAAGAGATACCCTCTTCAACTGTCTTCTGGAGAAGGCAGCCACCTTTGATTGCTCTACTTGCCTTTGCCAGCACAGCTAGGCAAGCAGGGCTTCTTAACCAACCAACTCTGGAAGACTTTAGTCCAAGTGACGGTGTCAGCTTTTGTAGATCCCTTCCCAAAATCCTCTAGTTAAATTAATATTTCCCATATTTTTCCATGCACTGGGTACAGGTGCAAGCAGACATGGAAGTTAAATGCTAAGCCATACTGCTCTGAAACCAGGGAGTCCATCATCACCAGAAAATGCCTGTCTGGAAGCAAAAATCTACAATCTACAGGGACTTCTTGCTGAAATTATTCAAAAACATGAACATTATAAAAATCTAGAGGAGGATGTGGGGGTACATTAAAGGACTTCAGCAGAGCAAAAGGAAGGCTAAAAAGGGCCGTAATTGTTTTCTGTTATCAGAGGTAGACACAGGGAAAGAAACAACAGACTTTTAAAGAAACAGTCTTGCCACAGGAAGAAATGGAAATAAACTGGCCATGAATATGGACTGGAAACTGGAAAATTTCTAACCACAAGAGCAATAAGCCTCTGGAAAAGCCTACAAACTGGTGCAGCACAAAGAATCCCACCTCACTTAAAGATAAAGGCTCCCCAGATATTAGCAGGGGAACACAGCCAACTAGACCCAGCAACCTATGCTGTGTCTTATACCCTGCACATGTTCCTGCTTCTGCACAGGAGAGGACAAACAGCTCAGGGCAACCCACTCCCAAACAGAGAAAAAAGAAAAGGTAACAGGGATTTTCCTCTGGGAAGAGAACAGCAACCCTGAATGTCCTCTCCAGACGTCTCAGCTTCATCCCAGTGAACATTCAGTGTACTTTCACATACTTGACCGAGTTATGTCTGCAATGGAGCAGGAAGAGGCAAACATATAAAGGGAGAAAATAGCATGACCTTATTTCAAAGGACACAATCACTACATCTGTGATATGAAATTATTTTGTAACTTTCCACAAGCAGCTTGTGAAGTTACTTACCTCAGTCATACATGAGAGAAATTTAAACTGTGTATGCTAGTCTTGCCATTTTACAAAAAATTAACTTGGAGAGGCATAGTAATGAAAAAACCCTACAATTAAATCACTGTTAAATGACAAAGCTGTTCTTTAGTAAAAGACATGTGTTTGCCAGAGCAGAGGCTTCTATGCCCTTCCTTCTCATAAAAGTAATGCAGCGTAACAAAACCATCAAACTCCATCTTAATACAACTTACATAGACCAAAGAAGTATTCATTGGCTTTATATATGCCTTAATATATTTTCTTCTCACCTGCTACCCTGATTGTTAAAAGATGCCCTGCAGCAATCAGATCACTCCTACATAGACATTTGATTTATACATATGTAGCATGTGCCACTGTAATAATTCAGTCCTGAGCACTTCCTATTGCTTTTGGAATCCCATGACTTTAAATGTTTATCCAGTCTCAAAAAGGATATATATCAATTGTGACTATCTGCACAGAAGCAAAAATTGTATCTCTGCACACCTATGTGTGTGTATTTGAGTACAAGTGTGAGACTGCATACAGGAATGTTAAGGTAAAAAAGGCCAGTACTGAAAGTTTAAAAAGGGCAAATGCAGAGTACAAGACATCCCTTAGCAACTCTGTTATTTGTCAAAAATTTGAGAAAACTTCTAGCTATGAGATTTATATTAATTTCTTCACTGCACCATAACAGATCCTGCACTATACCCCAAGGTCTTTCTCTATGGACATTTTAGGTATTTTCATCTCTTTTAGTATGACTGTTTAGCTTAGCAACCAAAGCAGATAAAGTCTGTAGTGGTACAAGGCCTGGAAACAAGAGTCTTACAGAAAAAGTTTGGTTTAAGCTCCACCTATTCACTCAGACACATGACACTGTTACCAAGAAAAATGAAAGTTAGAAATGGCATTTCTTTTTAATGTGGCTTCCTACTTCCATTATTGTTCGCTCTACTGTGAGGCAATTCTGTCTCCAGCACCAGTTTGAGGCAGTATTATTCTCCTGTATTTTGTTAAAATGGTCTTTGTGTTGACATTTTTTTAGCTAAATGTGTATTCTGAACAGGGTATTTGGAGCATACTACATTCAGAGTCTGCAAATGCTGCATTTTAATGGCAAGTGATAAATACACTGCCACAAGGGAACTGTCATTCCTGAGTATATCATCAGGATTTGAGGCCTGCTGTGTCAATAAAAGAGTGCTTAAATTTGTCTGTAATACATCAATTGTAAAATCACAAAATACTAATGTACCTCCTTGTGGATCTTGGCAGAAACTAGATTCAGCATAATTTCATGCTGCATGAAATCTCGGTCTATATGTAAGTGTTGAACAAATTCTATGCAGTACTTTAAAAACCTTTAATTCACAATTAATTTGCCCTAAGCTGCTCAAAGCTCAATGAATGCATTGCAAACCCACAAACTGGCTCAGACATGCAGCTGGATTCAGTTGCTGACACTCATTTCAAAGCAGCTCTTTCCCCAGTGACTCTTTTATGGTATTGATTTATAGCTATCCAAAGGTTTCTACAAGTAATTTCTTCTCTATATGTTGGTCCAGAATGAGGAGGAAATTCCCTTTTTTCACCAGCTCTGATTTCATTCTAGCGCACCTCCACACTCCATTATAATGTGTCCTGAAATGGATGCAGCAAAAGAGTCTGAGCAATTCTAACCCACGCGAACTGACAAACTGTGACTCATGCTTTTAATCAGAGCCAAGAAACAGTATTTTGCTGCAGCATTTCATCTTGAAAGCATGCAAAGAGAAACAGAGGAAAGGAAAGGCTTTTTCTGCTTTCCATTGGAAATAGGTTACATAAACTCACAGAGAACTAATTGTGTACAGATAATCAATAGAATTGATGGTATCTGGTGTTTGTTCTGACTTATTCTGAGATTAGTGTTCCAGATCAAAAGTTATGGCTTAAAGAGAAAGAAAGAAAGGAAGAAAGAAGGTAAGCACAAGGTACTTTGTGAATCCAAAATCTTAGATGGTAGAACATACCATACCTCATGCCAAAAAACCCTCCCAGTTCCTATAGAAACATGGGAGAATAAAAGTCTGCAAGTTCTCCAATGACTAGTTCAAGACATCTAACATACCACATTTCAGTTAAGTCTTAAAAAAAAATTTGCAGGTGTAATTTATCGGTATATATTTGACTGCATTGCTACCAAAGAAGGAATTTGTAGTAGGACCAGGATGGTTATTTTCTCATGCTGGGCCAAAAATACAGGATTTTTGTGTGTTAGTAGCCTTGAATTTGTAACAAGGAACCCAGCTTTGAAAGCTGTAAATTCTCTCTGATTTTAATAACACAATTATAATAATACAAAATAAGTGAAACCAAGTTTTTAACTTAATCTTGGTTTACCCTTGGCATGTTTTTTGCATTTTAGTTTTAATCCTACTTTTCAGCTTTTCAACTAAGATTGATCAACTTGGGATGCAGACTGCTCTTGGAGGGATTCCATTCATCTTGAGTGTATTGGAGAGCATTAAAAACAAACCTTATTTAAACATGAACTCAAAAGGCCTATTGACTTTGATCTATTGAAGAACTTCAGCACATGGCCAGGAAAAGGCACAACTGTTTGTTCAAATCCCAGCTCCCGCTTCTCTGCATGGTTAATTCCACCACCCCATGAAGAAAATTTTGGTTACAACCTGGGGGTTCAACTTTATAACTAACAGCACCAGAAGTTGGCTTGCAATAGCGAAAATACCTAAAACTTGCAGTAGAGAAAATCTTCAATGATGCTTTTGAGGTTCAGAGGCAACACTGTGCTGGTCTGTTTGGAAAAGAACCCAAGACTCCTACAAGCTACATCTCAATCCATTAAGGTCATCTTTACAGCATCAAAGCTGAGTATTCCCTATACAGTACTTTTAACGAATAGCAAATCAGAGCTGAGAAACCATAGCTCACAAGCTGACTTTTCAAATGAACCATATAGAATTAGATAAAAAGTATAATTTTCTCAGATTTATACCTTCTCGGCTCTTCCTATTCTCTTGTAAGAAGTGATAGAATCATAGGATAACTTGTGCTGGGAGAGACCTTTAAAGGTCATCTACTCCAACCCACCCTGTAGGTGACATCTTCAACTAGACCAGGTTGCTCAGAGCCCCATCCAGCCCAATATTGAATGCTTCCAGGAATGGGGGTATCTATCATCTCTCTGGATACCATGTTTCAGTGGTTCATCACCTTCATCACATATAATTTCTTCCTTATATCTAGTCCAAGACTACATGTTTTTACTTCAAAACTATTACATCTTGTCCTATCACAACAGGTCCTGCTAAAAAGTTTTACCCCATCTTTCTTTAATACTCTTTCAAGTACAAAAGCTCCCCAGAGCTTTCTCTTCTTCAGGCTGAACAACTCCAGCTCTCTCTGTCTCTCCTAAAAGAGAGGAGTTACATCTCACTGACCATTCCTGTGTCCTTCCTCTGGACCTGCTCCAATAGGTGGTCTGAGTCTTTCCTGTGCTTATAATAATCTAGGAAGGCTTATTTTAACAGGATTACATTATTTAATTATATAGTGAAAAATCTGAAAATAATATCTTAGAACTCCAAAAAAAAAAAAAAGCAAACCTGTCTGCATGTAAAGAAGCTTCCATCTCCCTGAAGTCTATTTCAAATAGAACATGCAAAACTTCACTGTTCAGGAACAGCTGCTGAGACAGTGGTTTCATACAAAGACACACAGCAGTAGCTATTGTATCAAAAAACCTTTCTCTGGAAGCACTTTTTCACTGAATACCCCAGAATTAGCCTTCGAGCTTAAACCTCGCTAGGTGTCCACTACTTGAATTTCATTTCCAAATGCCAGTAGCTGGCCATAGTTGGCTCAGTTCATAGCAAGGTTCCTCCTGATGTCAGACAACTAAGCTGTGTTTATGCTGTCCAAATATACAAATCTTCTCAGAAACTTTAACTCCAAAAATAATTTCAGGACTCCATGGGAACTGGATTCAGAGTTGCCCTCAGCAGCAGCAGTACTGGGCAAAACTGGTATAAATACTGATCACATCTTAACCTGAAGAGTAGTCTATTTGAGCCCAATGTTGCTGGATGTGGGATATTTCCTTAGAAGCATGAGGCATTTCTTCCAAAAAAGGAATGAATCCCCATCATATTGGGCAAACTAGACTCTGTGATTCAGTTGAAAGAAGTCCTGTGCCTGCCTCTCTAGGAGGATGCCTAGCTCTACTGTTCTCCTGATGATGGCTTCTCTGGACTGTCTTCTCCCTAGTAATATAATACCCAGACCTTAAATTTTACATTATAAAACATCACTTTTACCAGGGACTTAAAAAGGAAGAAATATTAAGCAATATTAAGTATTTCTTATTCTGAACCAAATTAAAAAAGCAGGAATATTTTTAAAATATCACCCATGTTACCATAGTACTAAAATAATACTTTCCTGACTCTAACAATCTTCCTGCCCAAGAAGACTTCACTTGAGAATCACTGGCATGTGCAGAGTGCTGGCAGAATCATAGCTATACCCAAAGTACATGATATAAAATGAAGTAACAATAAATATTCAGGTATCTGTGGTGCATCTGCAATACATATGAGCACTTTAAATGGGGGTTAATAAAAATGACCAACAGGAAGAACATAGAAGTGACAGATGAAGATTACAAACTAGTAATAAATAAATGAATTGTTAATGAAGGAAAAATAAAACTATCTGTATAGCTCAAGAAGTAAACACTTGAACATGTGGACTGCAACTCTAGAAACAGTTTTTTCCTCTCATTTTCTGTAATTGAAGAAATTACTGAAAGTCTCTATCAAAGGGTGGTTCCAAACTACCAGTACAGAAGTGTAGCCCACCTTAAAAGTAGGCTAACAAAACCCTAGCTGTGAGGGCCAAAAACTCCTCTCCAAGGGACAGTGCTGTATAATCCCCTAAAGGTGTGACACGCTTGCTACTTCTATGAATGTGTTTAAAATGCTGATTTAAATGAAATTAACTTGGAGCTTTCAACAGGAACAGTGCTGCCTCAAGTCCATGAAGCATCTTCTAACACAAGCATTAGCCTCTAGTTCTCAGTTCCGCAGCATGCAACAACAATCTCACAACACAAGCTTTTACATGCACTGAAAAATGCAGCACTCCTTGCAAAGACTTCTTGATGAGAATACTAACTGTGTCTGTGCACTGGCTCATCTACTCATGTACTTAGCTGGTGACAGTCAAGCAAGTCAAGATACTCACACAGCTCTACATCTGCTAGGATGAGGCACTTGAACTTCCACTTTATATTTGTACACCCTTCAGCAAAACACCTACAATAGCCACATACTTTTAACAAGTTAATTAAGAAACAGTGAACCACACATGCAAGCTTTAATATGGGAAATTAATATCACCCAACTGCTCGGCAAGAAACAGACTGACCACAGATTTGATTAATATAGATGCCTTTAGAATTTAGGACGTGTGAGACACACAAAATTTGCAATAGCAAAAAAAATGGCATTATCTCAATTAATTTTTAAGATATCAGAAATGTGTCATAAATATTGGTACTTTCTTTAGAGAAAAATAATGGCACCTGCTGCTAGTCATCATTTACTGTCTTGCACAAAACAGGAAGACAAGTGTTTTTTAAGCATCTTCAGTTACCATAAATAATTCCATGTTGTCTCATCTGACCACACTGCTTTCACGAAGAGTACTGTTATGCACTATTGGTCAAAAAACTGTCATTTGAAATAGGACATTGTTGAAAGTAATTGGATACAAAAGCAATCGGCTTTCAAGGTCACATCAGACATGAGTTCCCAGAGAATACCTTTTTTGGTTTTTTTTTTTCAAAAACTACTCCACTCTTAAGTCAAGTGTAACAGCCTTACAATGCAGCTACAGAAATGTCAATATGAATGACTTATCATCCACAAAGAGCTATTTGAAATCCCCAGCAAGCTGAAGGCTGGCATTGACACAGGTAACTGTGCTAGCATACCCCTAATTCCATGAATTTTTAGTTATCTCATGGTCTAATAGATGGACTAAATGTCAGGACTTTTCTAAACTCATCAAGCAGGCACAAAACAGAGATTTCTCTACGCCAATTTAACTCTGAGGGGAAATACAAAGAAATCAGGTGCAGTATTTAAAATTCAAAGCTGTCCTTAAAGAGTTTCTAACTTTTGCTTCAAGCAAGGAAGTTGCAAAATTTATAAACCTCAAATATCAGTTACAGTCCCAGGTGCAATCACATTGCCATTAACAATGTAACATTTTCTTACTTTGTAACATTTGGACAAGGGTGAAATTATGCCTCATGGAATTAATATATTTATTTCTCATATAGCTCCTATTACCAATAACAACATTTACCATTATCTTTATGCATATGTTCATCAATTCAAGTATTTCAAATGTTGGGAGGATCAGGGCTGTAAGACTCTCAGTTCCACCCAAACATGGACAGACACTGACATGCTGTACCAAGGGAATCAGCAGTCCAATCATGGAACATGGCATCAAGGAAAGAGCAGAGCAATGAAGCAACCTGAATCCCTGACGGCACTCAAGCAAATCCAGAACAGTATCAACTTGGTCAGGAAGGAGAAAAAAAACATAAAAAACAAACCAAATACAACAAAAATTTAGAGACAAAATCTCTTCCAGTGTAAATCTGTAATGTAGCAATAATACTGGAGTCTCACATTTTTCTAGCAAATGAAGTATCACAGTGCCACTGTGTATGTGATTACCTGGGAAGGACTTTGCAATGGGTTGGTAAGGACTGGTCTGATCCAACTGGAGAGGAAGGGAGCAGTTCCTCCACAGGGACATCAGCTTATGAAGGCAGAGCAGTTCCAGGAGCCCCTGTCTTGTCCCTGACCCTGCCAGCACAGCCACAGGTGAAGGACAGCAGGCTGTGGCACAGCAGCTTCCCTAGCACATCCCTAGGGAGGATACAGGGAGCAAAGATGGGAAAGTGAAACCTAAACTTTCCCATTCTTCCTACTAGGTGAACAAAGGGTTGAAAGTTGAAGATGAGGCACATATACACCTCAAATGATAGGTGCAGATGAAATTGAGCAGTATTTAACACAAGGCTATCATTTGCCCCTGGGAGTTTTAGAATCACTTTTCAAGGCCTTCAGCCTAAGGTCTGACTGCCAGGACACATCACCCACCAATAGTGGGGATCTCAAAAGGGAGAAAAGCAGAAAACATGCAGAAAAATTTACACTCGATCCTAAAACATATAAGACAGAAAATCAAAAAAATCAGTGCTACAGTAATGTTTCTGTGAACAGCCTGTGCATCTCAGAATGTGATCAGTTGGATCTTGGACTTCAAAGGGAAAGAAGCTGAAATGGTCAAAGCATGAAAAGTTTACGAGATGTATAGTGCCAAGGGATGCTGAAGAAGAATTATTGCACATTTTTGTTCAAGGATTGCTGTTTTTTGTCAGTCACTATTCTTCAGATCACAAGCTGTCTTCTGGAATGTGTATTCCTCCTGGACAACATCACTTACATTAAATTAAGCTGTCAGAGGAATAATCCATGTAAAGACTTTGATACTATGCAGTATTTGGAGGCAGAGCAGAAAAGATGGATGGCAATGTGGCCTATAGATCACTATTTGCTAATGGTAGGCAAATGATACTCAGGAAGAACCAGTTTTACTGGTAGAATGCTTAACAGTATCAAAAGGTAAAGAAGAAATCTTGTATTTTATGAGTTGTTTCTCAGTATCATTCTAATCACCAGCACCATCTGACAGCTCCAAATGTCACAAATCATATTTTCTACCTCACGTTTATTTATTCCACCCTTATCACCAATTACAACCATGCATTCCTGTGCTTTGCAAGAAACAGGAATAAGCTTGGGCTTACTCTGGAGTCCTCAACATAAGAAGGACATTGAGCTGTTGGAGCAGGTTCAGAGGAGGGCCATGAAGATGATCAAAGGGCTGGAGCAACTGCCCTATGAAGAGTTGGGGTTGTTCAGCTTGGTGAAGAGAAGGCTCATGGGGGACCTCATAGTAGTTTATCAGTACCTGAAGAGGGCCTACAGAAAGGCAGGGGCAGAACTTTTGAAAAAGATATGCGATGGCAGGACTAGAAATAATGGATGTAAATTGGAAGAAGTGAGATTCAAGCTAGATACAAGAAATTCTTTATGGTGAGGGTAGTGAGACACTGGAACAGGATGCCCAGAAAAGTTGTGGATGCCCCCTCTCTGGAGATGTTTAAAGCCAGGCTGGACAAGGCACTGAGCAGCCTGATGTAGTGGGAGATGTCCCTGCCTATGGCAGAGGGGTTGGAACTCGATCTTTAAGGTCCCTTCTAACCCGAACTATTCTATGATTCTAAAATTTGCTTTTAGGAAAAGACATCCCTTTCCACATCCCTTCACATAATTGCTGCCTTTCTACTCTCACTACAACCACATATGATTGTTTTCTGAGAAAGGTGCACATTACACTAAGAAACCTTATGCTTTGCACAACTGACCAGCATTGTTGATAGGGTGGTAGAAGTGCAGTATTTAAAAGAGCTGCTCATCCCAGAACATCTCAGCACAATCACAATTCCTTTCAGAAGATTCCAGAGCATTGGTACCTGCAGGTACACACGGTCCTTATCAACCAAGGGCTCATATCATGTGCAGTGACCACAAAGATCAATATGGAAACAAATAGCAAACCTTAATGAAGGTGAAAAATCATTGCCTGTGAAATTGCTGATGAATGTAATGCGATGAAAAGCTTTTCTGGGTTAAATTGCACACTAATGGTCATCGTACAGAAATACTGAAATACAACCTTGTACTGTCTCTTTATGGGAGATCAACATTACACACCAAGGATTTCCTTTAATATAAGGTTCACGGAATCTTGCATAATTTCTGGGTCCTCTGAAACCCTGGAGGCCCGGTAGAACTAAGATGATCCAGAAGCTTCCATCTTCATCATTTTTCTGCTGCTGTCAAAATGGTATCATTGTGTTTATTCTTTAAATAAAAAAAGGTAACTCCTATCTGTGTGAGCCCACACTAAAATGTGTCACTATTGAAAATTTAGTTCTTCTTCCTGAACACTGTTCCTAACTCATTTAAAGGGAACTTTAAAAGTGCTTTCAGTCCAGCATTTCAACTATGCAACCTTTTATATGTTCAGTGTAAACAACAGTATGCACTAGGTCTCAAAAATACAGATGGGTCATGAAAACAACTTTTATCTCTCTCTAAAATCTTATATTGTGAAGGAGAGTTGCATGAATTCTCTGAGGGGCGCCCCCAGGACATTGCAGCTCTGAATGCATGCCAGATTGTCACTCCAACAAATCAACAAGAATCATAAAGTGAAGAAATTCTGGCAAAATAAAAAACTGCTAGAGGACATAGTCCACCACTCTACCACACACCAAACAAGGAGACTAAAACAAGGCTCATCTTAATGTTCCCTTTACATGTTCAGCAACTGCATCCAAAGATGGACTGCAGTTCAAAAACTTTCAGCAAAGGGGAAAAAAAAGAGTCCAATTACTTTCTCCAACAAAAATAACCTAGAAAAAGAGGAAGAATCCAAATTCATCCCAAATGACTTCAGGCACTGCAGTGTCAAAGCTAGGACTTAAATCATGCTGTGCTGCCTGGATAGCCAGCATTGGAAGATCTTGAGGTGGGATGAATTTTCCTTTGAGTTACACAGCTGTCTCTCTTGAGAGGGAACAAAAAATAACTGAAGGTTAGTCTGAATCCAAATCTCTGAACTTGTAGCTATATTCACAGTGTTAAATTTAGGGAGGGTGTAGTCTTGTTTCCCTCTCCAATGAGACAATTATTAAGAATTCCATCCAGAGATAAAATTTGACTGAATTATATGCCCGCCAAAAGAAATCATCCTGATCCTGGGCACACAGGTGGACTGTGTACACCATGAAATTCTGTATGGCAAAATAGGTTTTAACACTGGCTGTAGTATCATCATCCTGGTCTCCTGGCCTTTTTATCCAACAGCTCAGCATTCACAGCATCCGCTCACAACGTGTGAAACTCAGGATGCTGTATAGCTTGTCAGGGGGTCAGTATCACTTCAGTCCAACATAATCAGAATGGGCAGCGCTCTGGGTGACTCACAGACCTTTGGGAGGTCTGTACTAAACGTGTCCTCAGGCATTCACACTTATGAAGGAAAACAAGAAAAGGAATCTAAATCTACTTTCATCTATATTTTTCAGGCTTCTTCTTAATTTCAAAGAATAATTATTTACAGAAAATAGGTGTTTAAAAGACAGCTTTCCTTTGTTTAGTGAATATGAAAATACTGAGTTTCTTTGAAAAATCTTGTGAACACAAGAAACGTCATTCTGGATCAGACAAATGATCTATCTCCCAATAAAAACAGAGTTATCTACTGGCCACAATAAGAGATTGCATCTAGGGACAGCACATGAATCTGGGTATTTCCTACAGGTCACTTGCCTTGCAATTCCCCAGAATCCACACAGTTGTGTTATGGATGTAGCCCTGACTTCTTCCTCTCTTTCCTCTTACAGACCTGTTTTCCGAGAATTGGTTCAACTCACCCATTTTACCTGTTTCCATAACCTCCTGTACAAATTAATTTCAGGCCAAAAATACTTTCTCTATTTTAATCTGATCTCTTACTAGTTTCAGCAAGTACTTGCTCATTATGGTGTTGCTGAACTTACTGAGTATCAGCTCTTCATTCACACTATTCCCTTAACAGCATCATACACCTTTTCCCACATCCCTTCACAGCTTTCTGCTTTCCAAACTTAAGAGTCCTTGCCTTTTAATCTGCCCTTGTAGAGCAGATGCTCTAGACACTATATCCTTTTTATTGTATACATAAATACAAACATATATATTTACCTCCACTACACCTTTCTTGGCATACAAGGTCTGGAACTGCACAAAATGTGAGTCAATGTTTTAAACAGAGGCAAAAACATGCCATCTGGTCTTGTCCCCAGTACCCTTCCTGACGACGTCCAATATTTTCCTGGCTTTCTTGGCCACTTCTGCACTTTAACCTGATGATTGCAGACACCTGTCAACAACTCCAGGATCACTCTCCTGTGGCACACTCAATATTATACAAATATGCTTCAGAGACTCTTCTTCCCTGTATGCACGAGCGTACAGCTGCTCATAATGAAATTCATCTGCCTCTTTTTTTGTACAGGTTTAGTGAGATATTTAGTGTCATCTGTTTAGTGAGATGCTTTAGAAGCACATGGCTCTTGGGGTAGCACCTGACTATCAGAATCATTTTCAGACTTAAAAACTTGACTGTTCATTGCCTTGAAATCACATAGATGAATCAAATTCACGCAAGTGACCTAAAACTCTTTTAAAGAATTTTTAGGGGTTTTTTTCACCAAGATCTTCATTCCTAAAAACACTTTGATAATTGTGTGACATTACCTACTGGATGTGGCACTGGTCTATTTAACAGTTATCTTCTGTTTCAGAAAGTTTGAAGGGAAACAGAAAACATTTCAGTTGCTACAGTGACTTATTTTTCATAAGTTTTATATTTAAGCATGGCTTCCTCAATCTGATTACTAGACTGAGATGGTTCTTCTTTGTTGCATTTCTACCTCTGCTCCCAAATTTACAATCTTGCTTTCCCTTTCTTCTCTTGCCAACACAACTGTGTGAAGTGCACTCATGTTCTCCCTTACATCCCAAAGCAAACTGTTTCTGATTTCTGTGAAATCATTTGAGAAAGTGAAATGGATTTTGATGGAAAAACAAAGAAATGTGATTTCTTTGTGGTTTTCTAAGTCACTAGACTAACAAAATCACACAAATTTTGAGTAATTCAAGCAACAGACATAAAATGGCCTGAAAATGGAGCAGGCCTCTGCTTTCATTAAATTCAGCAGGGAAACTTACACTTCACTTTAGTCAGGTGGACTCATTCTTCTTTACAGTGGGACAGTAGAACAAAGAATAATTAGAAGTTTTCAACTTTTACTTATTCTCTTCACAATTATGTACTTCACTGCAATATTCAATGCAATAATGCAATTCCAGATTGCTATTTGGTCTTTAAACTTACATTCACCTATTACAGAAAAGAGTTCAGTTGACTCTTTTTCACTATATAAAAATTTGCTGGTTTTAGACTGCAAAATCAGAAGAAAGGATAAAAGAATAAGCGCCTGCCACTAAAACTATCTGGAACTAACAATATTAGAAGTGCAAAAAATAAAACCAGTTCACAAAAATATTGCAAGATTTGACAGTAGTAGATTTCTAAACATTTGCTGGCCTGCAAAGTGCTGGTCTCAGTAAAATCAGAAGAGGACTGCAGAACACGGAACAAACTTCTTAGTGTAAAATCTTTCTCTTTGAGTCCTGTCAAACACTGATGCTCTGGTTAGTAGAGCAGATTAATGTCTTTGTTCTGCTAAGAAAGTGACTCTCTAACAATGCAAGCACCTTTAAACCTCTGCACCATCTTGTCTTCATCTCTGTCTGCTGACAGATGATGTTCTTTGAGGCCACGTTGTCTGATGCAGCTAGCCAGTAGGGATCATTCCTCCACTTGCACCACTTCTGAATTGATGTCACTTTTTTATCCTGTCACTCCAAGTTTTCTTTAAATAAGGGAGTATGAATCCACATATTTATAACCAGAATGTGAATTAAAGTTGCAGACTTTCTGATTTATGTGCTTTTAAATGCTGAAAGACAGTTTCCTCAAATAAAGCAAACTAGAAATTTGTTACATACTAAAAGAAGGTGGAAGAAACGAAGCTGAAAATGCTACTATGCCCGTCTCCATTAGCTGAGGATCTGGTCCACATATCGAAATGAAATTGAATTAAATATGCTGCCTACTATGCAGCTAAAACCTTCATTTATTTTATAAGCAAAAATAGAATTCATCATGGGAAACAAATATTGATAAATACTTGGCTCTCTTACTGAGCACACTGAAGGACCATGCTGTCCTGGCAGTCAGCCAGGTTCCATTCCATTGTGCATGTTGTCTTGTCTCCAGGCCCTCCCAGTTCTTCCCCTCTCTTTTCAGGCAAATATGTGTAATTACCCACTTTCTCCTGCCCTTCAAAGGGCAGGGAAAGCAGTCTGGAGTTTTAGGACTCAGAGCAGAAAACACTATGAGCTCCATAACACTATTAATAGTAACTAGTTGGACAAGAACATGCCAGCATTGACCGACAATAGCATGTAACTTCACATGAAAGAGGCTGGTTCAGACTCTTCCTTGCATAAGCCCGTCCTCTTCGACAGAACCCCAAAAACCAGCACTGCAATAACTTGTCCCACTTGCCTCCAGAGAGTTAGGTCATCTATAATTTTAGACCATTTTATCTATAAAGTGAAATTGTTTTCCAAGGGTTTTTATCAGCAATCTAGGAACATGCACAAAATGTATCTTGTTTCTTTTCCGATCTGGACAAGACTCAAGTGGCGGCAGAGAAGAGAGCTTTCTGCACCCTCTTTTTAAGAGTTTGCAACACAGGCTTCTTCTCTGTTGTTTTAAGACTACTTTACCATCCTGTTCCCTTACCTCACTGAACTGAGAGTGCAGCAGCATGCACACATGTGTATGTGAATTTACAGACACAGGTAATGGTATAAGATATTAATTTTGTATTTGAAGTGTCAGCCCTATCAGGTGTTTTTACATAGCAGGCAGAGAATCTATCCTGCTATGTAGTGAAAAATTATAAGAAAATTCCAAATTTCCACATTTTTGCAAGGAAAAAAAAAGGAGGGAAGACAAAAAAAAAAAAAGAAACCCCAGGAAAATCAGAATAAAAGTATTTTAACTCAGCTAGACCCAGTCAAGTTTCAGCTGATTACAAAATGGGTGTTCTCATAATGCTTAGTATTTGCTAAATTTGAATACAGTCAAAGGAAAAGAATCCTGGCAATAAAGGTTAGAAAACTTTTCAATAAAATGATGAAATGGTCACAGTCTCTGTAATGACAAAAATACTACACGAAATGGCTTTTCTGTGAGAAAGGCTCAGCATCCATCTTGTAGAATGCTGCTTTAGCAAAAAAGTGGCCCAAGTTCACAAAGTTGGATTAATAATTAATAAAATGCCATCCATATGGACTTCCATAAGGCCTTTGACACAAGACCATTCTCTATAAATTGGAGAGATATGAATTTGATGGACCAATTGGTAGATGAGGAATTGGTTGGATAGTCACACCCAGTGCGTAGGTCAATGGGTCAATGTCCACATGGAGATCAGTACGATTCAATACCTTCACCAACTGAGGGTAGGCTTGATCCCACTGTAAGTTTGTGGGACACACCAAGCTGACTGGTACAGTTGACATACCTGTGGGATGGGATGCTATCCAGAGGCACCTGCACATGCTCAAGAAGTGGGACCATGTGAACCCCATGAGGTTCAACAAGGCCAAGTACTGGGTCCAACAATTGAGTATGAATGCAGGCTCTGCTGTATTCTGGTGAGACCTTACTAGTAGTACTGTGTTCAGCCCTGGAGCCATCAGGAAGAACATGGACCTGTTGGAGTGGATGCAGATCAGGGCTACAGAAACCAACAAAGGGAAGGAACACACCCTCTATGAAGAAAGGATGAGAGCTGGGATTGCTCAGACTGAAGAAGTCTCCTAGAAGATCTTATTTCAGCCTTTCAATACAGAAGGAGTCTTAGACACTTAAAGATAATACAGTCCTACAAATTAGGGTATTCTTTTTTGTTGCTCACTAGAATAGAGGAGAGCAGATCCCACACTTTCAAGCACCTAAGCTACTTTCCTCCAAGGCAACTATGGTTGCTCATAAATAGCACCCACCCCCCCCATGCTTTACCATCCAAGTGCTGCAGTAAAACATGCTAGAGGCTGGCAGCACCTCCCAACAATACTTTAATTCCATGTACCTTTTCACTCCACTAGAAACCTGTCAGGTTTTTTGACATGCATCAAGTTATAATTTGTGACTGACCTCAAATGTCCACAGAAAGAAGCAGATGAACACTCTCCCATGATTTCTACAGGGAACAATAACTCACTGTCTTGACGAATACTGTATGATGGAACCTACTTTATTTAAACTTAAGGAGGATGTTAATTTTTTTATTCCTTCAGCAATTTGGGGAGTATGACAGAGGGGGACTGCTATCTATGTTACTTGGTTATCATGGCAAAAGGGAGAAATAAGAATACTGTCTGCTGAAAGATGATTATTCTTCTGTTTGCTGCAAAGTAGTAAAGGGAATGCAGCCTTTGCAAGAAGCACTGTACATACTGAAGTCAATCTGATTTGCTGAAGGTTTGTATTTTATATATTTTTTAAACAGGATGATTGTAACGTCCAGCGCAGGCCCAGCCGGTGAGGGAAACCATGAGCCACACAATATGAGTGATAAAGAAGCTACCATTTATTCAGCCCAAATAGCTCACTTATAGAGAGGTTACAGTTTACAATAACTACGCTTATACATTGGTCAGGGACTATAAACTACATCTTTCCCCTCACCTTCATTGGTCAGTGATAATAAACTACATCTCCCCATTACCTCCTACCCACAGCTGCATCTTAGGTTTTGTCTCTCAAGCCTACAGTGGCGCCTCTTCAAGGTTGTTTATCTTCACCTCCTCAANGATTTGACGAGTCCACATCTTGTGGTTAATCAAGAATTGTGTGATGCTGCATCTCCAAGCCTAATCTAAGAAATGGCTCACCAAAGTGCTTACTAGTCTATGAGCTGGAAAGCATTCCTCATCCACTTGAGTGGGGCAGTATGTCTGTTTGCCAGACCTGTCCATTACCTTGAGTGATATGCAACTGTTGGAGGATGGGCACAGGCTAGGGAGTTAACGACGGCCATCAAGTTCTCGGAGCAAGACAAACACAGCGATTGAGGCCTGAGGCAGACCTCGCCAGGTTGGAGCCCAGCCGCGTGGCGGCCTGGGGGAGGTGCCGAAGAACTAGTGAACAAGGAACTCGTGGTCGACTGTACCGGAAAGAGGAAAGAGAGAAACCGCAAGGGGAGGGTTCTACATTGATGGATGTGACATGTGACCAATCGGAGTGAGTGGTGGGCATGGTTAACCATAGCTGTATATAAGCTTGTCTGATGCTCTCAATAAACGGATTCTGGCTGATCACATTGATCATGAATGTCAGCCCCTTCTTGCGTTATGGAACAGAACTAATTTTTATTAACTGGCTCATATTCACAATAGATCTGCTGATTGCCATTAATTTTGCCTTCATTTGCCAGCCACAAACATTTCAAAAAGGAATTCAGTTATCAAACAGTGCAAACTAATGCACCTTTAAAAACACTGCCCAAATCCCAAACCACAAATTTAGGAGGCTCCTTTTGTCTCCTGTGCTGCGCCAGTGTCATAGCTCATCAAGGCCAGTAGTTTACTAAGAGCTTTTCTATCTCCTATTCCAAGCATACCCTGTCAGATTGGCATATAGCCCTAAGAATTATACCAGACAGCAGGTAGAAGGACTTGAGTCCAGTTATCTTGATGATTATTCCCCAAGGTGAAGAAATATGACCAAATTGATTCTGCATGTATTTGTAACACCAGGAGGGTTGTAGCTGTTTTTTTCATCTTGCATCATTTTTTTAACCTTCTTCTGTTATTAATTTTAAGCAATTTGGTCACAAAGTTGAGACAGAGAAGCACCGTTTAGAGCTCTCACCATCATCAGGTTGCTTGCTCAGATAATCCTCAGAGCTGAGTCAAGCTCTGCTGTCAATTCTGATGAGCCTAGTGAACAGAGGACCATCAGCTGCAAGGGGAAAAAGTCCAAAGGACAACGTAACATAAATGGCTTTTTATGAATAGGTCTTGCAAGGGTCATAATGACCTGTTAACTGCAAAGATAACCCAATACCATGGAGCCATAACTCAATACCTAAACATGAACAGAACATGAACAGCCTACTTTTGCCTTATTTTTTACACTTTTTAGTGCTGCTTCTCACCAAAAAGTGATCTCACTACACAAGCATCTATGAATCCCTGGTAATGGGTTAAATGTTGAGGTGCCAATTACACTAGTAGGTCCATGGTCATAACTGCAATACATTTGTTTGATCTGATACTTAGTGATAGTAATGAAGTTCTGTCTAGATAAGTTTTTAAAGCTTTTGTTGGGAACTCAGAAAAATCAATGCCATACTAATTTAGTAAATGGCTTAAGAATCTCTCTAAATACACTAATGAATCAATGCTTTAAAAAAAAAACCCCAAAGTTAAGTTTACCACAATGATTACCTGGAATAGCATGTCAGTCAGCAGTCAGGGAATGGAGCATGATGAAATATGTTAATTCAGAACTGACAAAAAGTTATAGGAAACCATAAGAGATAGAATATGTATCCATAAAAAGTGGTTGCAGGTTGCTACAAATCAGAAATAGGCAAATATTTTACTTCTATCAAACCTTCCTTAGTAGAACATTTAAGACACCAGAAACAAAAATATTTAAGAGACTCAGAGAACTGAGCCCAGACTTCACTTTTCACTTTTGTAAAACTTATGGCCCCTTATTTTCAGTGCTTGTGAGCATGAAAATTATGTTATGAAAGAGGCATTGAATTTCTTTATTTATTAGAAAAAGAGAGGTGCATGTAAAGATTTCACCTCTGGTCAGCCTGATGTACTGAATGAGCTAGTATTTCAGTAACACTTTCAAATGCTTTAAGATTGTGTGTGTTTGTCATAGAACAAGTCTCTCTCAAGAGCTCTCTAGCTTTAGTCTTTGACCCTGCTTACATTAGGTATTCTCAGGACTCACCCTTAAGAAAAGGAAGCAGAAATTTAAAAACAGGGATTAATTATTGTGTGTAAACAAAAGAAATAACATAAGAGGAACACAAAGCATTGAAACAGAATGCAATGTAAGGGCAACAATATTTTTTAGTTTCAAAATTTTCTGCTTTTTTTGAGTTGCTTTTGCTTTTTGAGTTGCAAGGAAGGGCTCTTTTGCAATGCAGAAGTTTCCCAAATCCTGCAGGGATCAAGCTGAAGTAAATGCCACCACTATCTGTTGAGCACCTTTTTTGATTCACAGAGTATCACAGAATATCAAGGGATCATATAGTCCAATCCCCCTCCCAGAGCAGGAACAAGTTTTAAACTACCCAGGAGAGCATTTTCAATCCAATTTTTCTGCACATCCAGAGGTTCTTCTTAACATACAGGTTTACCATGAGCTACAGCCTCACAGCAAGTGATGAGCAGAGGCTCACTAAAACTGTAGTGTTACTACTAAAAAACCAAAAAAAACCAAAACCCAAGACATTGGTCCTTTGTACCAAGCCCTTCTGGTACATTCTGGGCAGATAAGAAAAACATAACTAAGCCAAAAACTACCAAAAATATATCCAACCCTAGTAAAACAGTGTATGAATGCTGATTTTCAATGACCGGAACAAGGAGGTTTCATTGCTGTGATACAAATTGCCAGTTTCTGTTCCAGTAATGTTCCATAGTAATGTTCCCAGAATTAATTGACCTCTAGCACTCCCTCAAGTAACACACAGCTGCTGAAAAGTTGAACTTGGGCATGTCAGAGTACTGAAGTAGATCTAGATTTTTCAAGGGGCAAATAGGAATCTAAATATCTTCAAGCACCGGACCTCCATGTGTAGTAAGAGCTTCAGAAACAGCACAGCTGCTACTGGAATTCCTGGATTATAATTAACTTCCATGTTCCAATGAGGTAGCTCTTGTGGAGTCTAATCTTGCAAACAGAAAAGAGGGAGTATAATTTCACAGTATAAACAGGCTACTTCAGAAACCAGTATGAGGGAGAACATCATTAACGGTATATCAAACCTGCATTAACCAATCTTGTTTTGAGAAATAAAACCAAATTCTCAAAAACAGCCTGCTGGGGTCCTGAAACCTATGTAAAGGTGCAGCATGTGAGGGAGTGTGCCTCATTTACATTCCAATTTTATTTCCAGAAGTTGGAGTAAAAGGCTGGTTTAGTGCCACACTTCAATGTAACTCCAACCCAGCCTGCCAAATAAGCGATGCCACATTCACAGCAGCTATGGTGGGTGGCAACAGCTCCTGATTCCTCCTTTACCCCAGATGTCCTTCCTCCCATCCTGGCTCACCATGAGCCTATCGTTCTTCATTTCCAGTCCAGTTCAGTGCTCTACACTAATCACAAGTGACAGATGGAAGCTGCAATACATCTCCAGCTCCCAATCATTAAATAAGATGACCTGTATTTCCTGCAGTAATAAGGTATTGCTGCAAGTTACCTCTCTCTCCTCTAGACCAGAGCTGGCAAAAGGGATCATTGAGGGGATTTTGTTTTTTACAAGTTTCAGTTTAAATCAGAAGCACTCATATTTCATTCTTTTGCTAAGTTGGTGTGTTAATATCTAGAAAAAAAAATGAGAAGCATATGTTCTCCAACTGCAATAATATTAGAAGAAAAAAAAAGTGGGTGACACTTTTTCAAGAGTATATGAAGCACTCTGCATCTATTCGCAGAAAGAAGTAAATGCAAAGATTTGAAGAAAGAAGGTGATTTTGAAGAAAGCACCATTAGCAGATAAAGCAGATGGTCTTGCCATTTTCAGTGGATTATTTTCTTCTCCCACAGAAGAACAAGATCATTTGTCTAAGGTCATAAATGTTTTGCTCAGTTGGAAAACAAATCAGAGAAATTCATAATACAAATGAGCATGGAGATTGCAACACAGAGAAGGAAAGGGTGCTCATCCCCCTATCTTCTCTCCTTGCCTTTCAACCTTGCTGCTGGGGGTGCAGCTGCTTGCTTCATGAGATGCAGAAGACTTGTTTTTCATTTGTCTCTCCAAAGAGGGATTTGAAGAAAGCCTCACACCTCAAGACTGCACTCATGCCTTCAGCGACTGCCACTGTAGCTGAAATTGCAAATGTCTTTTCCCTTGGTCTCTCCCATTGTAGTTATTCTGCTGTGTGAGAAATACTTGAACAATCATTGGACAAGGGCCCAAAAGCCAGGTGGGTCCATTCCAGAGATGCACCACAACCACCAGCACAAAGACTCATTCTCCCGTGTCTTACTGCAGATTGTTGCGTCTGCGTACCTGGTTCAGCAGATCTGGATGCATAGAAGGCAATTAGAGTAGTGAAAGGATGAAGGTGGGTAAGGAAAAGGGGGAGAATCTGACAATATCAACATTTATTAAATGCTTGCTACCGTTTTGCTTTTCCTCATATTTGTCCAAACAATTTGATGAGACTCAAAAACAGATTTGCAAATAGCTTAAGACTGATAAAGCCTGGTTGTTCACTCCAAAAACTCTGTTCAGTCTTCATCCTGAACTTTAATCCCAGCTCTGACATGAAGTCCCCATATGGCCTTTTTTAATCATATGTGCATCCTTAAAGAAATAAGCACAGATGGACAATTCCATGAGTGGTAGTAAAATAACATTGCATTTGTTTTAATGAATTCTATCAATTTTACTCAGTTTCCTTATCTGTCAAGTAAGTCAAACTGTACTTTCACTAACATAGAGCAAATCACAAATTGCTCTTGCCACTTCACCAACAAGATTACAACTGTCACCTCAGTAAGATTCAGTTTCTCTCTATATCAAAAAAGTAATTTTCTCACAAATGTATTGTACCAGTAATCATCTTGGATTTGATACACTTCTTGAAGCAATCATTTTCTCATAAATTTTGAGATGCTTTCAGATTTGTGTCACTTTACAGTTATATGACTTATGATTCAGCAGTCCTAAATAATATCTTGTAATCTGTTACATGACAAGGAGACATAAAGATTGGAAAAAAATTATTCTGCAACAACCAGAAGATATAACAATCTGTATAATGTTATAGATATAATAAAGCAGAAATTAAGCTTTTAGGGAAGAAATACCCCCCTTTGCTTACTGACTGCAAGCAGCAATGAAAATGGACATTGGACAAAGCCACCACAGCACATAAGAATTTGCAGGCTGTTGGTCACTCCCACTTATGTTCCTGGAAGTAAGAGGTGGAAATTAAATTTAAAGATGACTCAGAAGATGATGTAATATTTTTTCTGCAACAGAATCTTAAATCAGAATAATCTGGTGCTTACATACAGTATGACAGGCAGGCAGAACAGAGACTGAAATTGAACTGCTCACCTCCATGTTACAGAATCACCAAATCAGAGGAGTTGGAAGGGACCTGAGGAGATCATCTAGTCCAACCTCTGCCAGAGTAGGTTGCACAGGAATGTCCTACCTACCAGTATCTTGAGACTGAGTATTTTTTTCCTCCCTCTTTCCCCTCAATTTCTATCAGCACACATCCCTCCTTGTAGATTTGTGTTACTTTTCAGAGATTATATTGTCAATGGTAGCACAATGGTGTAACTGATCTCAGCTAAGAATGAAGCTGGATAAACTAAGGTATCTAAAGTATCAGGTATCTAAATGCAGACACAGTTGCCTAATTCTCAGGTAAATCCCAAATCCCAGCCCAGGTGCTCCCAGTTACCAAGCTCTTTTTTATTAATTGCCAAGTTAGAAAGCTTTGAAGCTTGAAATGCAGGCATAGAACCCCAGGAAGGAAACGTGTCACTAAGTCTTAGGCAGACAGATGGAGTAGCAGATGATTTGCCATGGGGACCCAAGTGTTAGTGCTGCACCAGTCCCTTGCCCCCAGTAACCATAGTGGTTGTTAAACACATTAAAATTGTACGAGCAAGCATGGTTCCTTTAAAGCATCAGTCCTACAGCATACCTGGACAGCTGCATCCAGTAAGGAGACCAGTGTAATACAGACTATGCTAACCTGGAACATCTGCCATTGTTTCAGATACGCAGGAAATGTAAACCAGACTTTCACCCTCTTCCCTTGCAGAAACTTATGATGTTCAACCTTTCAACAGTATATGCCGCTGTTACATCTTCTTTCTTACATTTAATGCATACTCTTTTCTAAAGCTGGACTTTTCAGAAGCTTATACATACCTATTATCAGATGAGGGACTAGTATGAGCTCTACTGCATGCTGTATGACTATATGATAAGCCTCACCACATAGTCTCATTGGTAACGATTTACATGAAACAGATAACAACTCAACTAGATTATACACTATGTCCCTTGGATTTCAGACATCATAGAGTTTATCTGCTAGAAAAGGACACAGTGTCCCATCACAGCTTGCCAGCCTCACACAGATGACACAGCCTGCACAAAGCTCTGATCAGGTGGAACAAACACCATGGTCATGCATGACATTCCTGACTAATCTTCTGAGGTGTTTACTCAACGCTCACTATCATGGTATCTCACTGCCCTTTTTACAACAGTTCCTCCACTGCCAAAGCACTGTCATCACGTCAGGAAACAATACTGCAAGCTATAATTGAATGGTAAAAATGGAAGAGGTAGAGAAAAGGTACCTTGTGAGAAGGGAAGGAGTAACCTGTCTGAAGATCCTATGCAAATGCCAGTAATGAGCTTGTGACACAAAAAATGAGGTGGTAGAAGGTGGAATTGCTAACATACCACCTGCTGCCGAGGCAGAATTCCAGGAAGTTTTTAGTTCCTGCCACCCTGCAAGATGTTTCTGCTGACTTAATGAGTCCCTCATGTAACGTTGCCGGTGCTGCAGTCTCCTACAGTCTTGCTGCTGGTTACCTGAGTGCAAAGCAGATAAGGCTAGGACAAGAGCTTACAAATAGTTTGCCTCTCTTACAGTGTCTTCAGAATTTTAAAGTGCACATGAAAAGATTCAGCAGATGATTCTTTTGTCACAATTTTTTAGCCACTTTGAACTTCATAAAAGAAAGTCATCAAGGAAGGATGAACTGAAATTTCTGCTCTGCCCTCTGGTCAGTTCATGTATTTTGAAATTATACAAACATTTTTTCCTGCATGGCAGCCCACAAGCATTTCTTGATATTGAATAGTAAATAACACTAAGCCAAAAGTTCAGAGCTAGAAACATCATCTCATCTGTCAAATGTCTTCTTGGCTTGCATAAGTACAGGAGAAAACTCAAGCAAACAGGTGATGCATCAGACCTTGTGTTTGTTGTTATTTGGGCACATTGGCTAGAGAGGATGATGCCAAGATAGAACAGATCTCTCAGGAACAGATCCTGAAGTCCTAGGGTTCCTCCAGCCATTCTTTCAGCATCCCAAAGGCAAAAACACCTGTTATTACCACTCTACTGTTAAGGGTAGGAAGTGACACAGAACAAGAAGATGCTAACTCGGGTAATATTGCTAATTTTACTAAATTCAGTCTGTCTATCTGAAAATCAACCCTATAGTTTCAATTTGACACAGTGTTCTTTATCTCCTATTCATTTATGCTAACATTAAAAAGCTATATTTAAGGGAAATGCCATTAACTTAGACAAATCGTTAAGTCAAAAGTCTATTTAGCTGTATTTAAGAATAAATTAAGTAATCTACAACCATGCTATTTTAGGAAGGAAGCTTTGATATTCCTGGATAAAATAAATTTTCTGTGAAGATATTAATGGATATATCCTTTCAGCTTTTTTTAATTATGACACCATTTCTTCTGCCAGAGAAAATTATGAATTGTTGTACTAGAAGAAATGTATTCCTGAGGATGTCAGGAAGCTAAACATTTTGCAATGTAGTTACATTTTTATTTACTTTTTTGTTATTTAATCTAGCAATGACTTTCCCTTTTGCCTGCTCTGAGCCAGAATTTAACGTCTGGTGACTGGGCAATCACACTCATTCAGAAAATTATCAAATACCAGGGGCCTTAGTTTGCATATCCATGTCAATCTGGTTTTCACAGAGCATCTTTCAGGTTTATTTTTAAGAAACAAATCTCCCAAAGAAAACAGTAGATGGGAATGAAGGTTGCTGTGCTTCTTTACAAACAAGGAGCCTAGGAACGGATGGTCCTGCCCCCCTCAACTGAACAGATCAGCAGCATCCTGCAGTACTGCTGGTTTCACAAATAGGCCATCTGAAATAAGATGCTCAGTGTGAGGGTGAAGAAATCAAGCCCAGAAATCAGAAACTGCCTTGGCAGCAAACTGGCTTTCCATTTTTCAGTGGCACTCAAAAGGAAAATGGACTCCCGCAACACAGAGAACAAACTTTTGATTTTCAGAGAAACATTTTTTTCTCCTGTACAGTCAGTTCCTGGAGCCTGGTGCACAGTAACACTTCTTCTAAAAATCTTGACCCATCACTGCTATTGCAAAAGCTGTAATAAGTTCCTTTTGCTCTCTTTCAAAGAATGTTTCACCAATTTTCAGGTGAAATCAACAGCTCTAGTTTAAATGCAGCCTGCACTTTCTTCGTGCAGACACTATGAAAGGCAAAAAAGAAATCACAAGATGAAATGTAAGCCAACTCACTCAAAGCATGAAGACCCAATTCTGGAAACAAAACAGGAAGTGACCCTGTGATAACACACACAACCCCAGAGAGGTCACAACATGCAGAAATAGATCCTTTCTCCAGCATCTTTTTCCCTTGCACCCAACCAAATGCTGCTTATGCAGGCTCCAGCTGCCACCTGCTTCTGAGCGCCTGCTTCCATGGCAGCAATGTTCCTCTGCAGAGTTTGACACCTCCATCATCCCAATCTTAACCATCAGATAAATAAAGAGACTGAGAAAGTCTGCAATGGGTCCACCCTTCTCAGCCTTGTCCTCTTTTCAAGCTGCTAGGCTCTTCTTTGAATGAAATTTTTGCAAGTACAGCTGGTACTTACAGATGAGCATTGGAAATTCGTGCCAAGAGCTGCGGCTGAAAGAGATGACAGGAGTTTTGAGCTGGAAAGCGTAGGAGAGGGCAGAAGAAGGGCTCTGCAGCAGGGCCAAGGACTGTGGCAAAGGAGTGTGAAACAGAGGGAGGCACGAAGACACATGCAGTGATGACTCACTGGGCAAGTCTGTATCTGTTCCCCCCTCTTCCACTAGAAGCAGGATCAGAAGATTTCCCCTGTGGGAAGCAGTCTGGGAGAGGATGTAGAGGAGACATAGGGCTTGCACAGGGGTTCCATGTGAGCAATGGAAGCTGCTGAGGAAGTGATGCATCAGAAGCTTGGGGCAACAGGGTTGTAAAGGCTGTGCTTTGACACATGTGACTAGGGATACACTTTGGGGTGAAATATGCAGGCAGGGGCTGTGCTGCCACCTCAAAGCCTGTTTACACACCTGCCACAAACACAGCACTGCAGCCCGTGATGCTGCCACTGTCTCCTTCTCACAAAGTAAGGAAGAGCCAAAAGTCACCTCTTCACATACGCATGACCAGCGGCACACTTTGAAACATGTTTCCTCTAAAAATGTTCTGGACAAAACATATGTTAAAATCAACAATGTCATTCTCTTCCTCCAGAGAAGCAGGACGCTGATGAGACCATTCACTACACACAAAGAGGACTTTCCACCAGCTGTAGCAACACACTCCCATGAGGTATTGCTTCTAGATTTATTGTTTCCATTGGTGGGTCTTTCCCATCTTTCAAAATGTGGCACAATTATGAATGGATACAACTTCCTCCTACATTACCAGAGTCCCCCCATAATGCATCTTTGGTGTAATTCCACTCGGTCTGTTCACTTAGTGAGTGATTTTTGAGCCCTTTTATCTTACTAATTTACCAAAAGGGCTTTTTTTTTTTCTGCCCTCAGCAACAGCTCAAATAAATCTCTTCACAGCTCACATAATTCTTGGCCTTTCTATGCCCCTTTATGTCTCTTTCTCTAAAGCGGATAAATAAATCATGCATTTTGGTTTTGAGTCATATTATCAAATGGCAGTCAGGCATTGTCTGACCCAAGAACCTATTAACTGACCCAAGCTTTGCTCCTTACATGAAACCAAATCTTTTAATGGACTCAATTTAAACATATTTTATAAAAGCTATAGTAAATACATATATTTATACACATATACATATATACACACACATATACACACAAATATAAAATCCTTTCTGCTTTAAGCAGGACATAGTAAAAAAGCTTAATTCCAATAATTTACTCCAGTTAATTTCAATAATTTACTGTCTTGTGGCTCAAGTGAGGCTGATTCATGGGTCAAAGAAACTTGCAATAAAATAGCAGCAGAGCTATTTTCATTCTCAGTTTTCCAAGCAACAGTACTGTAGTCATATTTGCCAATAATCATTTATGTCATCTAACCAAACATCGCCAACTATTATTTATAAGTACCTGGGATAAGATTTCATTGCTTTTATGCAACCTTTGCCCCTCTGCCACTGACTAGACTCAGATACTTGAGGCTGCTTAGAGTCCAGTACTACTTCTCTTTATTACACTTTGTAATTTGTGAATATTTCACCCTTCAGTTAATAACACATAGCAAATATGCTCTACAGATCAGCATCAGTATTCCTAAAGTTGTCCTGTTTATGTAAAAGTGATTTTAAGTCAAGATGTTATGCAGCCTACACCACAGCTGTTCCATAATTAAATTGTAACCATAAAATCTGATGGAGAAACTACTACCAGGTTGCTGAAGGTAAACAGATATGGATTAAATTTGTTCCCTTTAGCCTGAGCAACTATGCAATTTGGAGATCATAATTTCTAAAATTAATCAAATCTTGGCAGATGTATTAACAAAAATATATTCAGTGCTCAAAGAAAATTTAGAAGTCTGCTTTAGTTCAAGCTCCGATAAAATTTTCTGGTATATAGGTGTATAGGTGCATAATGTGCATCATACTCAAAAAAATCTATATATACAGAGACACCTTGGTTACATACTCGCTTCATTATCTCTGTTGCTTATCAGAATTCACTCAGTTGTTCATAAAGGCATTTTCGTTTGAAGCAACATAGCAGAGCTGTTTTCATTATGGCTTCTTTTGAATATTGTCTAATGTTAACATCAGCAGGCTAGCCTCTGGGTACCCAAAGGATTCCCAAAGGCATTTGCAACACAAAGAATCTGGTATTTGTGAGACAATGCCTGTGCAAATGTTAACAGGGTAGGTAAAACACCAGTCTTCTTTGATGTACCCAAGATGGATGCTCTATCCACAGTGCTGGATAAGACTAAGATTAACATGATTCAGTGGATTTACTTAGTGAGAAGGGAGAAAACAGGAGAGGATTTGACTTCTGCAACTTGACAGTACTCTCTTCGAGTGTAAGAACTGACACTTCTACTAACTCTTTTCAAATCTGAATCTGAAAGGACTCCTTTGAGCCGAGTACTTAACAGTCCTTCTCCACTTACACATTCTTGACAAATACAATGCAGCTTGATAGGAGTTATTCTGTCTGGCTCGTTTTCCAGAAGTAGTTATCACAGTAAATGCTAACAGATCTTCAAGTTTTCTTTCTTTATCCCCCCTATGGTTTGTAGCCCTGCCTCCAAAGAAAAAACACACGCACACAATTCAGCGTTCAGAATACTTCACTGACGCATTTTTTCCTTCTGAATCTCAGATTCAGAAGCAAGTTTTCTAGTCACACTCAGCTGAGCTACTGGAAAATCCTGCTGTACGCTATCACCACATTTGCTATCAGCCAGCATGGAACCTGCTGTCCTGCAAGTACGAAACTCAAGCTTATATAATATATATGTGCTTGCGCAATTCAAATGAACAGCTATTTATTTCATAAGAAAAATATCTCAATGTGAGAAAACAAGCAGACACCTACTCAACTGGGAGCAAGCTTCACCACAAAACACATTGGTTGTGTTATTAGGTTTTTTTCTAGAGGTGAAGATGACAATCAAAATATGAGATTCCAAAGCTGCTTTCACCTACTCAGAATGTTGTTTCAAGTCACTGCTCTGTGATTAATACAAAGACTATACTGTCATAGGGCTTGACCTGCTTACTGATCATCTTTCCCACACCCCAGAAGCATGAAGTTTTGTACACAAGTAATAGAGAAAAGTGAACCTCATAGGTAGATCAAGGATTTGTCTACTTCACACATACAATCAAGTGCTAACAGGGTAATTTGCAACTTGCTTTATTTTTATCCTTACATTTTATCATTGGAACGACAGCTGGGTGAAATCCTTCAGTTCTGTATTTCCAGCTGTTTACACTGTACTCAGTATTTCCATCTCTAAACATGGTCCTACCATGTTTAAAATCAAACCATTTATTTCACTGTTTAAGAATTTTTTTTACAGCTTTAAAACATCTTCAGGTTTTACAGCAGTTCAGTAGTAAGTACAACTCTAAAGCATCTGTCATTTGTGAATCCACCAGTCCAATATTCATACACATCATGAATCCTTCACTCTTTCATCAAGCACAGTGGTCCCAAGGTGGGTACCTGTAAAACCCTTTACATCACTAGGAAAATCAAGAAGATGCTTTAATGTGACTAAATATCATGCAGAAGGGAAAAAAATCCACGAAAGTAGAAAATACTGACTTAAAAGAGGCCAAGGCACACCCTTTCATTGCCCACAAGGAAAACCCACAGAGCAGGTATAGTTATGGAGATCTGTTCCTCCTGCCCCACTATTATCTAAAAGGACAAGTGACAGATTTTTCATACTGCTTGGGACAGATGCCTTACTACCTACCAGTATCAATAGTTTGATACTGTTTCTAAAAGGATGCCAGTTACCTTGCAGCCCTACCACTCCATCACTTCCAAGATACCTCAGAGTTCTGCACACCCACATCACTTCTCCTCAGGTCAACATCCCCAGAGGAATACTGTTGTAAGTGGGCAAAACCATGTAATCTGAGATGCATGAAGCATCCACAGGGAAAAAAAAAAAATACAACCAACAAAAACCATAACCTAAATCATACATTTGCTCCTTAACAAACAGTTCTTCTGGACAAAAAAGTCAAAATCTGCCCCTGCTCCACAGCACACTGAGATCACTCCACATTGTCTGCATCCTAGATTTTGTCTGTGCTCTTTTATTTTTTTTTCTTTTCAGCACCAGAGAATATGGTGAACCCAAATCACCACTGCTTCCATGTTACAAGGTTTTATCTTTCATCAACATTAGCTATGCAACTGCATTATAAACACTGAGTTATTTGTATAGGAAGCACCTTGGAAGTGCCATTATTGCTTTTCCAGCAACCTATGTGGCTGGCTGCCTCTGGAAGTGGTTTAGGGAGCTGAATACACATGTAGGGACCTCAAAAGGAGAAGGAAATTTTTGCCTGCTTCACTCTGTCCTGAAACAGATCTCCTGCACAGGAGATATTGGACATCAGTCCAAATCAGAAACGAACAACAATAAAGATGCTTTCCCACTCAAACCTCAGTCCTACTCTTGGCAAACTGCAGGCAATTTACTTAGAGGAGAAATTATACAAAATTGTTGACTCATCAACAAAATTGAGATCAAGGAACATGAGGAAAGGGAGAGCTATACTGTATTTTCTCTAGGAGTACCATGGTAGATGCTATAGACTAGATTCATTTGGCCATAAAACAAAATCAGATAAACAGATAACTTATCATTTATTAGTGAGATACATGCGTACACAGTGGACAGTGTAAAATAGGGTTTAGGAATTACTTGTTCTCAAAGTTCCCTTTATTCTTGAAAGCAGAGAATTTTAGGCACAAATCTGCCTCTTGTGACATTCCTGTTTCCCCTCCATACTTATTCTAAAAGCAGCTTTTACTGAAATGATCACAAATTATACATTGACATTTGGCAGGCTCTGTTAAAAAGGGGAATCTACCACAGCTCTCTGTTGCCATCTCTCCATTTCTGCAGCTAAATACACCTAGTGTGGCAGAGCAGCTGCATCATTTAAAGTTCAAGAGAAGATAGAAATGATGAAGCAGGTGGATGTCATGTTTTGTCCATTAATTCAGTTACTTATTCTGAATATTTAATCTGCATACCATGCATTTTGGTAGGTGGCATGAGAACCATTTATCAAAATCAGAATGATACGGAGGAATACTTTTCCATCCTGCACCTCTTTTTCGTTTTTGTTCCTCATTTAATATTAAATTCTCCTGGATCACCTTATTAATATATATCCATTAATAGCATAGTCCAAAATTCCTTTTTCCTCCATTAAAATTGCTCAGCCAAGCATCCCATGTTTGAAAGGCCTTAGGATGACAATGGGAATTTTTGTTACAGGAACTGAGATCCTTGAAAGATATCTGAACAAGGCCAGGAAGCCTTCCTCAAGTTTGTAAAAAAAATCATAATTGTGCTAACTGGTTCAAATGTTTGCATGAACTTCCCCTTGTTACTGTTAGCCTTTAAATAATTTTTAGGTATTGCCTAAGTTGTGATTGTATAGAAAGTATTGTTCAGAGTTGTCACATTTCATTTAAATGTAGAAAATACTTGAAAGGTAAAATTATTTCCATTTTCTATACAGATTTATACACTTGAAGAAAAATCACCACCATTTAGAAGGCCACTGACCATAGCTTTCATTTCCAGCTTGAACTACATCCAAGTCTAGTTCATTGAAGATGAGGACAAAAACTCTGAATTTGAGTCACAACATCATAAAGTGTGGTAAGTCAAGCGCAAGGTAAATAATTAACTTTTTACATATCTGACTTCATTCTCTACAAGGACAAACCAGCTCAGCAGCAATCTCATACTGGTAAGAAAATATGATAGAGTAATACATTGCAGTACTATCTTGTAAATAGTATTTGCAGAAGGGTCACAGAAACATATACAGCTTTTACAGCAAGTAGCCGAGATTTGTGTTTCACAACTTATCAGGTTCTGGCATATGAATATCAGGAAGGTGAGATGGAGCTTGGATGCATTATACCATCCACACAATCCTGCCCGAGAACAATAAGTTCCGATTGTTTGGGCTACAGTGAAATGTTTTTCCAAAAACTGAAATGCACAAATGTTTGGGTATTTAATTCTGAATGAAAAAAAGAAATGTCATCCATTAAATATAAACTGACAGGACTTAATTCTTTCTGTCTTGGTCTTGTTCACTGACCCTTTGCTTTTCTTTCTTGAATAATATCCATGAAAATTTTGAGAAAGGTTCAAAGGGGATTACTGAAAGTATACTGAGAGCTGTGTCCTGTGACAGAACCTACAAAAAAATAAGAGCTGAGGCAAATGGAAAGGGAACACTGCACACATCTCCTGATGAATTTAACTAAATAGATGCAAGTGCTAGAGTTATAAAAGAATTTCCAGATAGTTATGTGGATAGACCAAAGTCCCTGTCACTGAATTTACTTTCCTCAACAAGATAGAGACCATTTGACTCTCATTTGAAGTTATTCCTGATTTCACTCTCAAGCAGCACAACAGGAAAACAAAAACAGAGCTATTAAGATCCCTATCCCCATGGTTACTCACAACTAAAGATAAAAGGATGGTCACAATGCATGTTTTTAGGGTTTTATCTGTCATTAGACAGCACTTCCAGTTACCCACTGGTCAGACAGACACTAAATTTAGACACTGCATAGAGGTCTGGCTTATCAGAGTTATCACTCCTCTCATTGCGTCCTCTTTCTACAGCTTTTTTAAAGCCACAGCAAAACAGTCCCTTTATCTCCAGCTGCATACACATAATGTGCAGCTACACTCATCAGCTAGTCAAAGACATGTGGCACATAAAAGAGGAGCTGGGCATGACCTTCAGCATCAAAATCATCCCCCTCCGTGCTCAGAGCAGCACGGCAGCCTGCCTACCTCAGCAAAAGAACGGCTATGCAAGCCAACAGAGATAAGGAATTGCGATGCCACCTACCATGGACACTACCATGACACCATCATCAGATTTACTGTGATTCTCCTCTAACAGCATGAACACATTTGTACCACCCTTGTAATGCCAACAACCAAAAGAGTTGAAACCAAGGTCATGCATTGCCCCTCTACTTGTCTCTGGTGAGGCCCCACCTGCAGTGTTGCGTCCAGTTCTTGAGTCCTCAACATACGAAGGACATTGAGCTGTTGGAACAAGTCCAGAGTAGGGCCACGAGGATGATCAAAGGTCTGGAGCAACTGCCTTATAAAGACACGCTGAAGGAATTGGGGTTGTTCAGTTTGGTGAAGAGAAGGCTCAGGGGGGACCTCATAGTAGCTTATCAATACTTTGAAGGGGGCTACAGAAAGGCAGGGGTAGGACTTCTTAATAAGATATGTGATGGAAGGACTAGGAATAATGAATGTAAATTGGAAGAGGAGAGATTCAGGCTAGATATAAGAACGAAATTCTTTACAGAGAGGCTAGTGAAACACTGGAAAAGGTTGCCCAGAGAGATTGTGGACGGCCCCCTCTCCGGAGGTGTTTAAGGCCGTGCTGGACAAGGCACTGAGCAACCTGATATAGTACAGGGTGTCCCTGCCTATGGCAGAGGGGTTGGAACTTGATGATCTTTAAGGTTCCTTCTAACCTGAACTATTCTATGATTCTAAACTACGTGAGAGAGTGAAAAATAGTGCTTTTTTCCTCCAAGCTATCCTTCTTAATCCACCCCCTTTTAGCTTAGTATTCAGCTGTGGATTTTTTGCATCTCCTCAGAGTTGGGCAAAACATATCTGCCTCCTCCCAGGACCTGTTCATGACAGATTTCTCTGCCAGTTTCTAGTTCTTCTAGCAGCTAATTTTTGTTCCTAGGTAGGTTTTCAGGCTTCCTACCTGATTTGCTGCCTAATGTTCCTTAAGTGTCAACCTATGATATTGGCTGAAAGGAACAAAATTTCTGCTTGTGGATACTAGAGAGCAGGCGTAAATCTGTAACAGGCCACAATTCTTCTTCTCCAATCAGAATCTAAAAAACGGGTACTTCATGTGAAGCTTCCAACATTTCCAAGATACAACATCTTTTTCAGGCTTTTCCAGAGAGCATTTGAAGACAGACAAATCAAGGGTTAGTGACCACCAGCATCTTCAAGCAGTATCCTGGTGTGACATTCAAGAGATGTCCTTGGGCTCTACACATGCACATACATAGCATAATATCCATCTGCTTTCATATCTTATTTTCCTTTCCATAGCACTCCCATTTTTGCTGTCACAAACTAGGTATCCCAAAAAGACTGTTGCAAGGAACATCCTTGGCAAAGCTGGTTCCTTATTACTCTTCGGTAATCATCGTGACAAACCACTAAAAAGGGATGCAAAAACCACATGACAAACTTTTCTGAAAATCACACATTACCATTTTTCTGTGCTTTTTTTTTTTCCCACTCTGCACTGGGCATTTTCATATTGTGTTTTTATAGTGTCATTGGTTTCATTGCCAGTTCTTTATCCAATATTGTTAATCTCCTACAATGTTGGGTTTTTTTAGAAGCATCAAAAAAATCTACTACAAAAGTTTTAAAGTTGAAAGAACACCAAGTATAGGAAAAGGTCCAAAATTATCTAAAAAAATTCTGATATTTAATTTCTTGAGAGATATCTTTCGAAATGGGAAACAAGTACAGCATCAAACTCAGTATTAACATACTGCTTTTTATTAACTGTACCTTTATATTAAGTTCAGCTATAAGACATTTACTTAAACACTTTTAAATATACAGTTGGGTTATTTCACTTTGTAGTTCATGCTGCCTGGAAAGTGCAAAGCCAGAATTTATTTATTTTTTTTTACACAACAGTTTTATTTTAAGAATATATGGCAATGGGAAGTAAAGCTAAGAAGAAATTTCAGGAGATATATATAAAACAAACTCAGCAATCATCTCTAACCTCTTCACTGGTTATTCTTAGAGTGCCTTGTCAAAACTACTTTGGAGGCTATTCTGGCAACATGTCCACAGTGTCCAGGCCACAGCCTTTGTCCAAAAAGCAGTAGCACTCTGAAAATATTGGGATTTTGATTCACTTTCCATTCTGCATTTACATCTAGTTTGGATGGATCTTCTGGATGCAAGCCACCTAATGCATCACTAGTCAATATACCTAGAGAACAGGAACAGCTCCAAAACAGTATTTTCACATCCAGGTCTGCATGATGCTATATAGCAAGGGTGACTGGATGCAATAATGTCACACGGTAACCAGCCACACTGCCATCCAAATACAGACCCAAAAAAGAGTGTTTATGATCAGGTAACTGCCACAGCGCTTCGCAAGACTAAATTAACACCTGGGGCTGGTCTGCTTAAAAGTTTACATCAGATTCAAGCCCTAAAACTTGCAGAAATCATGGACTTGATCAGTGACACTGGCATAAATTAAATGTTTATGGCAGAAATTCCAAGAAAATAAGTGCCATGCAGAGACCACGCTGTAGTAGATGCTGCACCACAGGGATCCCAAAAATATTTCCAGCACAGCCAAGGACATCTTTTTGTCAGAAAACAACTGTTAGTTTCACTGCTAAGCTGAGGACAAGCCAGGTAGGTGTGGTATCACACATATACAAGTTCCAACAACTCCACCATTGACAGTGGCTATAGAAACAGGCTGATGCCAAGCTGAGAAGGACAAAAGGTTATGCAGGTTTGGTCCAGATAGAGGAGAATGTCATTCCTCTCTTTCTTGACTGGGCAGCCCATCCCAGACCTGGAGCTATTTCAGAATTTCTGCCAGCTTATTTAGCCCACAGCCCAGTCCTACCAAGGGATGCTGTTATTATTGTACCATAAACAGCATAATGTAAAAGGTCTTGACTCATTAAAAATCAAAGAATGAAAAAAACAACACACCTAAGAATGGCACAGGAGGTACTAGATCCTTACATGTGAACCAGATGGCCCTGTGGTCCGCATGACTAGGGAGAATTCAGGTAAGGCACAAATGCTCTCCCAGTCCTAGCAGGCTGTCATCAGGTGCTATGGAATGGCAGATACCCCTTGTAGCATTCAGTGTTTCTATCCTGGGAATGTCGAGCAGCACAAACAGGTGCCAAACTAGAGCAACAACATACGTGGGGCATATATGGAAAATTGCACATATGTGACCCTTGAAAGTCAGCATTCTTTCTCAGAGCTCATGAAAGCCAATGTTTATCTCAACATGATCAAACAGCACACCTGTCTCTTCCACTCTATCCCTAGCAAATAAATTTTGTCCCAAAAAGAGGCAGAGATGGTCACTGCTCATGCTACCTGCCTGAAATTTTGAGTGAAGTTAGCTTTTGCTGTTTTGTTTCTATCACCAGGTTCCCTGAAATACAGAAGCATGAAAACATTCAGAAGAGGGAGAAAGAATGGCTGATTTCTCCATCCAAACTTCAAACTTCAATTAGCTAATGTCATTCAACTTGTGATATCTTAGTTGTCTTAGTTAAATATTGGCACAACTCTGCTAATGTCAGGTATTCTTATACAACTGCACAGATAAAACTGGCAGAGAATCTGGTCTCAAAACTGAGGGCAACAAAACACAAAGAGGATTTCAGGAGCCAGCTACTGAAGGTATAGAACAGGTAATTCCCAATACACATCTGGGGAGAGACAATTGTCATTAACATGATTTTTGACAAAGCAAAAAAAAAAAAAAACAGACATTTTGGAGATCTACAGATAAACAACAATTCAGCAACTGAAAGGTAAATGAGTGAGTGTGCTTATTTGTTTCTCTGTCTCTTTGAATTACCTTTCTGTCAGAGGTAATACATTAGAAAATTTCCCATATAGTACTGCAGACCAAGTTCTCTATTGAAATCAATATTTGTAGAGAGTACTGGTTAAAAATAAATAACATCTTAGTATCTCCATGAAGATAAATATTTAAGCAATATTTTTCAAGACCTAGAGGAAGATCAGCAGGACCTCAGAAATGCTTCTGCAGAAGGAACAAGCAGTAACCTCTGTTACCAGGCTTTGATTCAAGATAGATCAAAGCCTTAGGCTGACCCTGGAAATGAACTAGTAATTTCTAAGGCTCAAAAAAAGTTTTCATCAGTTCCTCATAGAAGTTGCCTCTGTCATTTCCTTTCTTAGAGGAAACCTGTTCAGACAAATTTAAATTATATTTGAGGATCTGTATCAGTATCTCATTACATGAGTTTCTTCTTTCCTATCATTGTATGAGCTATGAATTCAGTGCAACTTTCTTTTGATGACTGAGAGATGAAGCTTGCATTTTAATTCTCTGTGAACGACTCATTTCACAAAATACTCAGTTTACATAGAAAAAAAAAGTTAAAATGTGTTATTCTGGTTTGTCTCAGACACAGATGGGGAAATTCTCCAGAGAAAAAATCCAGTCATGAAACTGCACTGCAGACCTCTACTTCATACTGACATCAGAGGGAGTTCCATGCAGCAGATGTGTGCAAATGATGCAACAAAAATCTGCAATGCAGATAACAGATCCGCAATGCAGATAAGACAGTAGGATTTTACTCCCAAGGTGGCAATTCAGCTTTCACTGTTCCCTCCACAGGATCAAAGAAACACTAGAGAGCATCTAGTCTAACCACTTTGCTCAAAGCAGGGTCAGCTGCAGCAGGATGCCCAAGACTGTCCAGTCAGATTCTGAATACCTCCAAGAACTGAGACTACACAACCTGCCTGGACAATCTGTGCCACTGTTCAGTAACCCTCACAGTAATATTAAAAAAAACACAAAAGAAAAACAACAAAAAAACCCCACACAAACACCAGAACAAAACAAAAGCAACCACAAAAACCAAGTCAACAAGCAGCTTCTTTCTTACGTTTGAATGGCATTTCCCATCTTTCAACTTTTGTCCTCTGCTTCTTTCCCTGTCACTACTGAGAAGAGTCTTCATAGTGCTTTGCTGGACAGTCTCCAGCATGCTCCTGCCTCTTTTACTGCTAAGAGCCCAGAACCAGACCCAACACACCAGTGATGAGCAGAGAGGAAGCTTGATCTGCTGGTGATGCTCTTTCTAATGCTAACCAGGAGGATGCTGTTGGCCTTTACTGCAAAGCCACATTGCCAGCTTGTGGTCTAACTTGTTCTCCATCAGGACAAACACATTCTTCCCAGCAAAGGCATTTTCAGTTCAGTCAGCCCCCCAGCATAAACAAGTGATGGGACTGTTTTCTGACAGAGTGCAGTACTTTGTACTTCCCCTTGCTAAACTGCACAGCTTCCTATCGGTCCCATTTTCCAAGCTGTGGAGGTCCTCCTGGGTGGCAGCACACACTTCAGGTCTACCAACTAATTATTCCCTCTGTTCTGAATTTTGCTTATTTTCATCTATGACATGCTGAGAATGCATTGTGCCACATCAACCAGGTCATCAATCTTAAATGGTATAAATCATAGATGTGCAAGCCATAACACAGTCATGCCAGGAAAAATAAATCAATAAATAAATCAATCTTTGTAAGATATATTAAATCAATTTGTGCTACTGCAAATTTTTAGTTATTGCACAACTGCTTCAAAAAGAATGACCTACACAGTATGGAAAATCTGAGTTCAATCTCAGTTCAATTCGGAAAATAATGAAATTAGTTTAAAAAAAGAATAATACAGTTAACATTCCGTTGCAGCACAAAACTAAGGAGACTATATTCTGTTGATGCCAATGTGTAATTTTTGAAAGAAATTAGAGCAGTTTTACTAGTGAAAGAGCAAATATGTCAGGATAGCACCACCATTTACATCATATGATAATATGTAAAGACCAAGCAACACAAAGAAAATTTCTGTTTCATGTCCTAGCTTACCAACACCTTTCTCAGATGTCCAAAAAGTACCTTGGCTACCCTAGAATTAGCATTAAGGCAGTGGAGAAAAATGGACTGATTCGACTGTAAACTTTGTATTTGTGAAAGCTAGTGTGCATTCCTCAGATGGGAATTTTCTATGTCTATCCCAGGTCTCTTCAACTAGCATATTATTCAACAGCAGTGCCCATGATTTGTCAAAACACTCTACGAAGTTTATCAGATTTATAAAATTAATCAACAAACATGCAAATTGCAGGTATAAGCACTATTCAGAAATACCAAGCCACACAGCAGTAGTAAATAAGTGCAGTTCAGGAAAATAGAGTTTTATTTCCATTTACACTCAATTGGCCCTCAGTACTTACAGTACCACATTCTTTTTCTTTTACTCAATTACTGCTGACATTGCAGGTAATATAATATAATATAATTAACTTTAAAACAACTTTAAAACTATTTAGGAAGTGAAGAAGCCTTCAAAAGGAGGTAAAGTGCCATAAAAGAATTAAATTTTATCAACATCTCATCTTCAGAATGAATTTGAATATTACTTTATTATGAATAACACTGTTCAGAATTAGGACAGACAATTATAGAAGCCAGTAGGATAACAAGCATCTTTTTGATTCAGAAATAGATACCATTGGTGATAATTATATGATAAAAATCAATCTTTATGTTCTAAGTACTGGGAACAGAAAGGTTATCTTCATCTTCGAAACTCCAACTACAGATGCTCACAATGACCTAAACGATGTCAGCATACAGCATTTCAGAAGAAGGAAAATAAGCTTCTGATAGTTTTCATTTTTACAACAAATGCTCTTTAGTAGCTGTTACTTAAAAGAAACAGAATTCCAGATCTGCTCCTTTTTGGCAGTGCTGAGAGGAAATTTGCTCTGACAAAGAACAGTAACGACTCATATGAAAGAGGAGATAGATCAAAAGTAGATATGTAACAGAAGAAATAACTGGGCGCAAATAGGCATATGAAGTCCACATTCCTGGGTCAATTTCCACACCCTATAATGAAGGTCTTTCCAGCAAAAGAAAATACAAGATGGCTTTCTGACAGAATAAGAGCAGCACTAATAACAAATTTTGACTGCAGGTCTGGTTTCAGAACTACCCAAGTCGATTTATAAAGTTTAGATCAATTTATAGAGTTCAGACAGAAACTAAGTAACACATGACAGTTTTAGCAGTCTTTCTGTGAAACACTTGAGTAAATTCTGATATAAAAATTGCTGGAACTAGAAACCCAATCTGCAAACTACAGACATCATGGCTCTGACATCAGCAAGTGCAGAGTACTCAGATGGATAGTGTGATAATTTCCAAATGAAAACCTTCTTATTACATAAAATAGTTTCTAGAAATTGCCAGCAGGCAGCTTAACATGCAAAACCCAGATAAAGAATAGCCATTTCCAAGTTTTGTGGGTAAGCGGTGTTGACATCTTCACTTACCTAGATATTGCTAGACGTCTGCAAAGTCACTGGTAGGCTGGACTGCTAATTTCTGGAAAAATTATTTCCAGCAAAATATGGCTCTTGTCAAAATCATTTTATATGGAGAGGCAAACCAGACAAAACCTTCATCAGAAAACAGAGTTAAAAGAGAGAAATACACAAAGTAGCATATGCGTATTCGTGACTCCAAGAAACCAACAGCCCTGTATTAGTAGCATTCTTGTGGGAATCCCAAATTGTATGGGTGTCCCAGGTAAATGATCAGTGTAGATTATAACTTGAGTTACTTTTTTATTCAAAATTAAATCTTAAATTTCTATTTCAGTGCATATTCTGTTTTTCCAAGCCAGTGTACAGCTTCCTCTCAGATCTGACTGTCAAACTTCATTAACTGGGTCTAGCTATATGTTTTTCCGCCTCCTTCAAAGCCCTCCAGATTGAGAAGAAATGCAAGACATTAGTGAAGATTAAGCTCTTATCCATCGGTCTTAGAATTATTTTGGGTAATTTCATGATTTCTATTGTTCTTATTCACTTCAGAATCTTCCTGAACTTGCAGGTTGTGTGGTTTTAAATCCAAACCAAATCTGCCCTGGATTGAGAAGATGTTTTAACACATCTTTTAGAAAAACATCACAGTATAACATCCTGCTTAACTTCACTGCCATCAGCCAGACATTTAAAAGCAGATGAAACTGTATAGGATTTCCCTTTGAGAACCTTTTTTAAGTCTCTTGCTTACATAAATTGAAGAACACATGACAAAGCTTCAGTTTAATCAAAGACTTTTATCTCAGTTCATCAGACTCTCTGACTGCCAAGAATAAGAAAAACACTATCCCTTTTTTTCACTGTTAATGAAATCTATACTGTGAGAGCCTTAATTTAATAGCAGGGTGAGGGACTTACGGACAACAAGACATGCAGATTGTCAGGGCAATAAAAATTATCCAGAGCCCACATACCATCCCCTCCCTCCAAGGGATCTCAGTCTTGTGTTAGTATGTAGAAGCTGTTACTTGCTCACAGTGCAGACAATTAAAGACACTTCCTTATCAGGATTAAATATATTCTTTAATTCATGTATTTTCCTACACTCAACTTCCTGCCTACATACAGTTTCTTCTGTAAACCTACAAGACTGGGCTGGCAACTTTAGTAAGCCAAGCAATTCATCTTGGCCCCTGCAACAGCCTTGGATACCCTCATAAATTCCCTGTACATGTTTAAGAGTCACATGGCAGTGGAGGTATACCACATCTGCATTTAAAGACACATCTGTCCTCAGTTTGTACTAGGGATGTGGTCCATGACTCTGCATAGTCCATATTGAGGACCAGGATGCTTACAAAGCCACAACTGGAAGTCTTCTGTAGCTAAGACTCAGGTGATGTATGTCAAGCAGAGAAGCATGGTCAAGGACAGGTATGGTCAGTCCCCAAAGCAGGACATTGTTACTACCTATGGAGCTTCTGTTCAAACTCTCATTCTCATTTTAGAAGTGGAACTGTTCCCTGCCTTTTGAAGTCACAGCTCTGTTAGGGCACCCACAGTCCATCTGAGTCTTTTGATGTGTCTGATATTTACAGGGACAGAACTGCTGGCTTTGCCTATCATCAATAATACATCTATCCTATGAAGAACAGCGAAATTAACAAACAAGAATAGAGAAAAGAAGTCCTTTTCTCTTTCAACCATCTGGAAAAATACATTCCTTTTGGACCCATGTGGATACAATCAAAGACAGAGAGAATACAGCCTTTGAACAGTAACTGGTATAATCATTCTCCTCTCATCATTTCCCCCCTCTGACTCACAAATCTCAATTTATCAAAGAATGAGTGCCTAGATCTCACAAGGTGTAACATGCACCTAGAAGGAAGGCACAATTAAAAGAAGGTAGAAGACAGACAAATTCTGTCAGAGCTATTTCTTTAATGAACAGAATACTTTTTTTTTGTTATTCATTGTATCAGTAAATACCAGAAATAAGCAACAAGTTTGAATAGAACACTGAAGAGAAGAAACAAATTTAAGTTTAAGTCAAGAGCCTTATAAGAAGTCTGGATTGAGAAAGATGATGAGAAGGGTGGTTTCCACAGAGACTACTAAAATTTTATTGCTTAGTGAGGCATAAATCTGCTGTAGATGCGTATAAAAGCAATTGAAAAATTACCCTTCATGAAAAAAAAAAAAAAAAAAAAAAGCTAGGGCAAG
>VZTY01005810.1:129441-173187 GCA_013400935.1 Turnix velox
AAAAAAAATGAAAAAATTCCCCTTTTTTAAAAAAAAAAAAAAAAAAAAGCTAGGGCAAGTGAAACTGATCTCTCATTTTTGTGTGTTTTTTAAAAAGCAAAAAGAAAATCCGAATTAAAAATGCAATAAACAAAGAGTGAGACCTAGGAAGGAGAGAGGTCTTCATTCCATGCTATGCCTAGCCCTCAAATCTCACTCTTCTGCAGCCGTTGGTCATGGCTCTTCTCCATGACATCACCTCTCTCTGATTTTCAGATCTCATGCTTTGCTGCTTTCCAGAGAGCATCAAAATGTGAGAGGTAGCAAAAGGAGGAGTCATATTGATCCCACTCCAGCATATGACTGGAGACAGGCACTTGCTACACCTCAGGTGTGGCAGGGGGAAGGATGGCTTCAGGATTTGCAGCTGACTTAGGAAAAGAAGCTATTAAGGTAAGCAGGAGCACTAGTACCAAGCTAAAAGCTGAAAATAATTTTCAAGTTGACAAAAATTTAAAAACACTCTGACCCTGAAGGAACTGAATCAGCCATTCTTGTTCCCAGGATGAGGTCTGTGTTGGTAACAGACAATGTACTGAACTTTCCTTTTTCAGGAAAGTTTGCCTGGCACAAGACGGAAGGTCTTTGCCTCACCTGCAGACTGTTCAGTTGCCTGCTACCCTGATAGATTGCTTCAGAAACACTCCCACCCCAAGTAGCCCCCATGTGCTAGATAGAGCCAACTGGACTACTCCACAATTCCAGACCAGCTTCAGCTTTCACATAGGCCCTGGACCAGGATGGGAGGTTGCACTGTACATGGTTTCAAGTGAGCATCACTATTTTCTCCTGTATGTCTTAGTCACTTTATATCACAGCATAACTCCTGCCACAAAATCCAGCACAGGTATTGCACCCGATAACCTCCACCACAGCATCACATGCCTCCAGATACTATATGACACTACATCTCTCCTGTACATCAAAACCAAACAAGTTTAGGAGAAACCATGATGAATACAGTTTTCAGCTGAGGTAGTACCACTTTGGTGGCTTGATTTAGTCCAGGCAACAGCCTAGGGACAAATGCATGGTTTATCTCATATTCTCTAGCATAACACAAAACTTCTAGGTGGCACTTAGGAGAAGAACACCCAAACCTGTCTCCTGTTTCTCTGCTCCCCTTGGTCGAGTGCCAGTCCAGCTTTATCAAAATGGCTACTTGGGCAATGCTGCAGGTTGCTGCACACAGAAGGTAAAGTTATTTAGACATAAGTACACAGTTATTACACAGTCTCCTTAAAAGCTCAGAAATTACCACTGTTAATTCTTACCAACAGCACCACTGCCTATTACAGGGGCCTAGCAAATAAAAAAAGCAGATCTAGGAAGAGAATTTCCAAGTTACAAACTTCAGTATCAGCCAGCACCAACATCTCCAGCTAATATCCAAATCACATAGCCCTGACAAGACCATATGTCCACCACTAAATGTTCCTGATCACCAGTCCACAGCCACTACCAACATTGGTATGCACATGGATGCTGATCCATGCACAGCTATTCCAAAAGAAAATTATCACAGCTCCTGTAACTGTGAGCTTGATAGTTGTTCAAAAAGATGGTGGATATGTCAGATCTATTGCATAAAGTGTGGGACAAGATGCTAATCACTTTTATGTGTCTAATTATTGTTTTACTTTGTCAAAAGGGATAATCTGCCATTCTCTACGTTCCACTTCAGTTTTAAATGTAATTCAAACTGAGGACTCCCTGCCTTTACTAGACAAATTGACTAAATGCCACTGAGAATGAATTTTAAAACCTGTATTTTAAGCACTTCAGTAATGTAACTATTCAAGACACAAAAGTACTCAAAATTACTCAGTACAATACTGCAAGCAAGATAATAGAAACATTCAATTCTGTCTTTAGAAAGGTATTGAACTTTCTTCAGACCAAACTTTGCTCATTCTTGGTACCTTGAGAAAAGGGACAGTACAATAATTGTATAAAAAAAAATGAAGCCTATCAGAATACTTTTTAATTATGAAGAGATCATGCACTACACTGCCTTGGGCTGTAGAGAGGGGGGTTGGTTTTGTTTGATTTTTGCTTTACAACTTGAAGTATTGTAAAGATAGAAAGGAAAAGAACAACTGAAATTATTGAAATAATCACATTCCTCCATTTACGTTTAAACATGTTTCAAGATCTAATCGAGGTTTTGAACAAATTCAGATACAGGTCTCTTCATACTTTTCCAAGTTACAGAACAGTAAGTACTGCATAGTAGAAAACAGGATCTAATACAAGGACGGCAACTGAGATTTCATACTGGTTCTGTGTATTCACATAAAAAGATATGCCATCAGAAGGAAGTGTGACTCATTTGACATTGGAGAGACATAATTGTAACTATTCATGGAAGGGACAGAATTGCCATACACCGCTGCAACAGCAGTGAATCAGGCGTAGTAAGGGAACCCCTGAATTTCACAGTTTGTAGCAGCTGCATTCGAAAACAAGGCCTGGTTCCTCTCTCTGTAAAATCAGCATACACGAGCCCAACATTGCTCCACACACCCTCTGAGATTCCCCCACCGGATTTCTACTTAAGACAGGCTGATCTGAACAACTTATAAAGCACATTTCATACCTCAGAAGGCAACAGGGTAGCACGACCACTAGCATCCAGTAAACAAGAAATAGGGAATGCCCATGCATGGCAGGCAAGTAATGTCACTCAAGACACACCAATCAGACTTGGTCAAAGAAAGCACTTAAAGACCCCTACACACAGACAGCCCTGATTAATCACACAAACCAAACACACAAAAGACATTACTGCCTCCAAAGGCTCAATTTGCACCATAATGTCAACACGATCCCAAATTAAATAACAACACCATAGTGTTCTTATTTTCTCACGTCTTCAGACAGTAATTGCAATGCCATATCTTCCATTCCCCTGTATAGCTCTTCAGCACACATGGGGATTCCTTCCTTTATAAATCTAGACAGTTACTTTATAACAACAATTTGTATTTACAACTATAAAAGCACCCTAAAATGCCACACTATATGGAAATCTCTATACTGATGAAATACAAGAGTTCTGAAATGTTTATAAAGCCTTTTAAACTGCATTAGAGAAACTGTTATGATAAATCACATTTTCCAAGTCATCAGTCCTTATTATGCTACATACAAGCTCACTTCTTTCAAGAGTCACCCCTACACACAATCAAATCATGTCATTTGAAACGCTGTGACATTATTTTGTCATATAAAATGGTTGAAATTATCTTAACGATGGCAACGTAAGGACTGCTGCTAACCTAGAATTTGTTAGAAGTAAAAGCTGAAATAGAGTAAGATCTCTTGAAATTATAGGTTTTAAATATCAGACAGAAAACATCTAAAAGCTTGTAAATACAGCAGGTTATCAGAAAAGGAGGGCAGAGCTTCCGAAACACTCATCCAAAACCATTTCAATAGAAATACTAAAGAATGAAAATGTGCTATGGGATTAGAGGATTGATTTATATAGCCTGACAAACTCATTTTATGGCAACATGTTTTTAAATGCCAAGCAGTATAAACACGGGATTCAGAATTATCACCTAATGTAATTACTTAAATAACTGCATTCTAAATAATGATTTCATGAAGACTGAAACCAGTTTGACAGAGGTATAAACAAACCCACCACAGTTAGAGAAATTTTTCCAAAGAAAAAACCATTTTATTCTTGCACACATGTTGGTTTAATATAAAGATAGAGCATGCTTCTTTTCAACAACAAGAACCCAAGACACTCTTCAAAAAATTACTTCTTCCACTCACTTAGTAGAAGTTTTGGTCAAAAATCGACCATGTGCATATGGCTTCCATATTTTAGCTCACTTTGAGAAAATTATTTTCAGCAAACATGCCTCTAAGAAACTTCTGACAACTGCACATCCATGTTACTAAATAAAAGACATGAAAACCCAGCAACAAATACATCATGCAGTTCACAACAGCAATCACTGGGTTGCAGGTCCCTGGCCAGAACCCTTCTCCTTGACAAAATAAACTAATGCTAGACAGTTCTCAAGACAGAACCTTTTTCAACAGAAAAAGGTTTAGCTCTCACTTGCATCAACAAAGCACATCCTCTGACCTACAGTGCACATCTTAATCAATAAACAATACCAATCTTCAAATGAAACAATACCAATCTTCAAAGAAATCTTCATATAATGAGGTGTCTTTGCTGACCATTTTAACTAGTCACAGTATTTGTATCTGCCTAATCCATAATCTTTTTAAAAGGCTAATGAAGTCCAAGAAGTGAAAGATGAGGCCAGTCAGCATTATTTATGGACCTCCTTTTCAGTCTTGCTCAGTACAAAGATATGCCGCATTGCAGAATGTTCCAGCATCGATTTCTCCCACCAAACCCACACTGCAGATTTGATCTTATCAAGATACCCTCTCAAGGATAAACAAAGTAAACTCGTATCTGTCAGACCTGAAAGATGTTTTCACCAATGCCTCAGGACTGTCCACTGGTGGTAGTTCATCTGCTAGGATTTCTTCAGGAGGTCTAGGGTCATTGATGATGGTTGGCTTTGGCCTTTCCTTGAGGTTGCCCGTCAGCCCACCAATAATGGTGTTCCACAAGCAGTTTTGTGATTTGGACCCTGGAAAAACAAGAGAGCGAGAAGAAAAATAAATTTATGGGCTTTTTGTCCAGTCTCTCAGCAGTCTGGCAGATGGTCTGTTAACTTTTTGCCTTTGCATCATCACAGTTTGGGATTCAGCCTAAAAATCTGACAGAAAATTCAAGTTAGAAATAAGCACTAATGTTCTGGTCATACTCTCATAAGAAGGTTTTATTACAGAATACAGCGTTTTTACATATCAATAAAAAACATTCCTTCCTCATTATATTTTAGCTTAGAATGTGCTATCATGGCAATATTTTAAGTCAAATAACTAACGTAAAAATAGCAAATCAAAAGAATATTAATCACTGACTTTCTTAAACAAAAGTTAATGGGTGTTAAATTCAGATTAAAGATACCAATGAAGGAATTATGATATTATTCAGAAAATGCGTCTCTTTTGTTGAAACTTTTTTTTTAAAGCAGATTCTCTCAGTATTCATTCAAATGGAAAAATATTTAACCAGGTGATCTTTTTACATTTATACAGAATTGTCACTAGGTGCCTCTTGTATGTCACTGAGAAATCCCCCTTCCACTTGTAGGTCCAGTTCCACTTTATGAAGTACAATTAGCATCCTTTAGTCAAATCTGCTCCCACTTTTGGAGAAGACTTACATCTCTTACACTTTGTAATGTTTAACTATCTATTTCATATTTCAAAAGTTACCAAATAGCTTATGAATAAATTAGGCACTTGCAAAAATCCCTGTGATGCTCTCATACTGAATATCTGTGTTACATTGTAAATTTCAATTACTATAGAATATACATGAGTGAGCTAAGAGATACCAAGAAGAGTAGTTAAGTACTGAAATACAAATTACTTAGGTTAAAAGACTTCCCACAACACAGGTGCAGGAAGCAGTAATCTTACTGGATTCCAATGTAAGAAGTTGTACTGATTCTGCTGTTAGCCATTCACCATGGTTTTTTTATCAATATGCAGAATGAAAAAAAATATTCTGAGAAGTGGGCTATTTCTAAAGTCAGCAAGCGATTTTTCTAAGAGGCTGCAAAGGTAAAATTTCCAAATGTTTTCCTAGCAATGTACCTATCACATATGGATTAAGGTTGACATTTTGTGATGGTACACTGTAAGTACATAAGAGGAAACAAACAGAAGACTTGTTACCTCATGTCTCCTGGGAATATGTCATGAGAAGCTACTCTGTTAGAAGGAGAAATATCTGCAGGTTACAGTATTCTCAGCTTTAATTTGTGCATCATCCATTTAACTCATGTCAGCATAACAAGTCTCAGACACTTCCCTCCTTTCCATAAGGCAGTTCCCATTCTTTCCTTACCATTCCCCACAGAGATGTCATTTTATACTGTGTGTGAACCACACAGTCAACATTAATGATACCCTATGAGAAGCAAGCTCAACTTGACTCAGATTACTGAATTTCACTCCTAACAGAGAAGGTCCAATTTACACTTGAAATTATCTCACTTCATCCCCATATTATGCCTCTGTGACTTCTTCCCAACCAGGCTTATTCAAATGTTCCTTTCTGCATTGCATTTCTGTTTCTTTCAAATAGCCTGTGACCTTGATCTCATCTTCACAGTTAATTCCACTGGGTCATACACAGACTCCTTATAAAGGGGCATCCCGTGCTTTTGTTCACCTGATAGTCATCTGCCACTTTGTTCGTTTCCATGTAATGTCAGTCACTTCTACCTCTTTGAACAAGGCTTAGCTGCCTGGTTGAGAGCCAAAATTAAAGTAGGAACAGCTCTTGGCTCTCTTATGCAAGTCTCAGACATGCACCCTGTACACAAATTCACCAAAAAGCAAATTTTTATTAATGTCAGAATCCTAACTGAAATGCCAGATCAGTTCCAAATGCCATTACATTATGCTTGACCTACCTGTCAGATAATATTGCAGCATGAAGTCCTCATAACCCAAATATCTAGGTATAAAAAATACTTGGGCTGAATCTTCCAACTCAATACCTAGCATGCAGTAACCATAAAGGAAAACAAAGTGGAGTGATATAGAATTTACACATACTTGCATTTACATTTACATTTTCTCTCTCATTGCTTTGCCATATGTATTTTCAAGGTTGAACCACCCAGGACTGATTAATAGATGCCCTTTGTAAGCTTTACTTGCTGTAAGATGAAGGAAAATAAACGCTAAATTAGGAATAAGGAATGCCTGTAGTTTTCTCTCAGTCCTTTTCAACCTGCTCAAGCACCTTAAACATCTCTACCTGCAACGGATAGCATAGCCACAGATGTTCCTTCTACTTTAGGCATCTTAATAAAGCTACCTATGCAGAGTATGGCATGCTCAGAGTGCCATCCTGTGACTGTGTGAAATACCACATGCTATAGATATAAATTCTTTTTCTACTTCAAAGAATATCAGGGACTGGAAGGGACCTCACAAGATCATCTAGTCCAACCCCCTGCAAGGGCAGCAACACCTAGACTAGGTCATACAGGAATGCATCTAAACAGGTTTTGAATGTCTTCAGAGAAGGAGGCCCCACAACCATTCTGGGCAGCCTGTGCCAGTGTTCTGTCACCCTCACTATGAAAAAGTTCTTTCTCAGATTCCTGTGGAACCTCCTGTGTTCCAGCTTGCACCCATTGCCTCGAGTCCTATCATTGGAGGTCACTAAGAAGACCATGACTCCATCCTCCTGACACTCACACTTTACATATTAATAATCTGCATTACCCATGATGATGGTAAATGCCCCCTTTAAAGGGGATTTTTGAAGGGGATTTTTCCCTTCTAAGTGATCACAAATCATAAGACTGCATGTATTATTGAACAGATTTCCTGTCTCCCTCCACATTTCTACATTTTGTCATGTCTATTATATACAATCCTTGTGGTATTTGGTGCTACATTACCAGATGCATCCCTTTGTGTTGTTCAAACCTGAGACATTTATTACAAATTCAAAGCTATACCTTTACTTCCTAACCTTGCTCTGTGGAGCAAAAGGTTATGGAGGAGCTATTAGTGAGACTTAAGTTCATTTTCTGTATGCCGTTTTGGGTTTGATTCAAATCTCTTTGTAGCCACTGTAGTCAACTTCAGCTGACTCTACAACACTTACATTGTTACTACTTCTTATGTCTGAAACAACAGTAAGGCCCAAATCCTTTTAAATTTGCATCAGCCTTGTTTAGTGAGGCTGAATTTCTCCGAGTGACTTTTCCAATTACATACTACAGGTCGTCAGCTGAGTACTGTGATAACATTGTGGACATAATACAAGTTAAAATAACTTATTACCTGAGTTTATTTCTACAGTAGAAATAAACTGGTTAAAATTAAAAAAGGCTACTTACGGGCAAATCGTGAAAGGGGTCGTGCATTTTTATCACCAGCCTCATTTGCAACTGAAAAAAAGAATACAGAGAAATAAATGCACTCAAATTACCTGTTACATTAAGATTAATGATAATAGCAGTTCTCATGCATATAAAGGAGAGAAGACTGTTCACAGAAAAAACAGTTGCATGTATCCTTATAACTGTATACAAATCGATACACAGTTCCTTTTTAACTCAAGCAAATATATTACTTTGCATGTTGGGCTTTCTGGGCACATCACAGACATCTACAAACATTGGCTTGTCCCACATAGTATCAGAATCAGAACCAGATAATTGCCCAACATTCAAGCAGTAACTGTTAATAATATTGCATAGCAACATATGCTCACGGTCCTCCTCACAAATTCTATTTTATGTTGTACTTTTTTCCAAGTACTAAATAAAACATTCTTTTTCCTGTTTGCATTAATGAGTTCAGTAAGAAAAGAAAATAGATTATTACTCCTATGTAAGGAAATGGTCTATCAACGTTGGAAGCCCAGAAGATCACAGAATAGCAAATTAAATTTAAGGACCTTCGCAAAGAAATCTTCTGGTATTTCGAGCTGCATATAGATATTACTTAGGATTAAAACAATCCCATGCAAATCTTGCTTTTTTTTCTTCCTCAGATTAATACTGGCATTCGACCCATAAGCAGTTAGTAAAGAGCATAAATGATTCTCTGCGGTTCTCACAATATTAAACTACAGCTGAAACTAGAAGAGAGTTACCAAGGAGTGAAATCACCAGCCATAACTTTAGCTTTTTCATAATTAGAATGATCATGAGGAACAACATTTATGGGCACATAGGGAGGAAAGCATATTCAAAGCACACACAGAAGCCTTACCAATTCTTATCTTCCTTTAAAAATGCCGTTTTCTAGAGACAACACCAATCAAGCTAAGAACTTCCAAAGAGGATGCAAAATATGACCAGAACTGAGACTCACAAGTTCTTGGGAAGATCACGTCAGCTAAACTGTAATGAACTTTTTGAAGCCAAAAGTATTTTGATGAGATAAAATTCTAATGATAAGTCTTAAGGTTGTCAGTTTAAGTCTTAAGGCTTTATTTAAGACCCATATTCAATGTCACTCCAGATCTCCCTACTCGCTCTCCGATCTGTTGATTAACGTTGCTCCGGCACTCATGGTGAGAGAGATTTCTTTAACAAATCACTACCTCGTTTTGCTCCCATTAGCCAGTAGATGGTGCCCTTTAAACACCAGCGCTTCTCTACCAAGCCGGGGAAACAGCCAAGCCAGCCGGAGCTGGAGCCTAGAGGTTCCCAGGTCCTACAACATTCCTTAGCTTAAGTCCATCACAGGTACCAGCAGCACCAAATAAGCTCTCCAGGGACACTGCAGTGTCTGCATAGAGTTGAAATGGTTGAGAGAAGTTCATAGTTTCAGAATCAAATCTGGCTCTGCTCGTAGTGACAGCATGGTGAACAAGACAGTAACATCCCCCATGGAGCAGGGATCAAAAGTACTGGGACTCAGTGAGACCAAAAACGGTGTCAGAAAATACTTGTACAGCCGGTATGTAACAGTCAAGCTGCCAGGCTTTGTCTTTAAATCAGTGATGATGGCTTGCATGGGGGTAGGCTGAGAAATCACCTCTCAAATGAGTCCCCTCTGGGATCCTACGTGTCCCTCTATCACAGCAGAGCCTGGGAAAACTCATAATATGCACAGATGTCCTTATTTGGAATATCAAGTGAACTACTAAATCAATGATGAAAGAGCCTGCTATGGGCCTTTTAACTGTACTATTTCCTGATTCAGAGTATTTCCTCCATTCTGGTGGTAAATGGCATTCCCTGGGGCTTCAGTCATCAGAAGCTTTAGCTGGACGCAAGGTCTTACCTTTGTGCCACCCTACAAGCTGGATGTTGCAATAAGACTTTTAGAGCACTCCACCTAGTGCATGTACTTGGGCAGCTCAGCTCCCAGATTCGCAGCATCCAAGATAACCAGTGTTGATAACCTCCTCCAAAAAGAAAGGATTTTCCAGTTCTAGTTTTAGACTGCCAAGGTTGGTCTTCAGTTGCCAGCCGATGCTTTTCATACATCAGATGGTGTCACAGACAGAGAAATTCCCTTTCATCTGGCATACAGCCACGTGGAGCAAAGGGGCAGTTACAACAGCAAAGCAATGAGCAGGACAGAAAGCAGTGGAGATGCTGAACCTGCATTATTATTAAGACTCCTGGTACCAGTGAGCTGGATAACTACTGCCTGGGAATTGTCTGGGACCAATGGGGCATGTGTCTAGGTGAGATCTCAGCTTTGTTTAGCCCTGCAATCAAAAGAGATTCAGAAACAAAGAGCATTTCTCTGTTTGCTTTGTGTGAAGGTATTTCACTTGGAGTTTTTACTGTGGAAATCCTGTGTATATATCCTAACTTGTCTTGCATGAGGTGCTGAAGATACAAAAAATTAACAGCACTATGTATGTGACGTATGTAAATGAGTCACATACTTTGTTTCCAGACTGCCTGAAATCTTCTCTTCCCTGTGTTTATTGACATTTATTAATAGCAACAAGCTTTTTAGAGAAAGCGGGTATGAATTCACAAAGCTAGAGAAAGAAGCTCAATCCCTGAAAGCGCAAGTCACAACCCACACAGCAGATGATTTCTAGTATTTCCAAAGATTTCCTGTCCTGCTGTCTTTCAAGATGTGCTTATTGTCCAACCAGTCTACCCTTCTGTGCTGAGGTCTCGGCTGATCTCTTTATCTCTGATTAGATAAAGCTATCAGCATGCTGATATTATTACTTCAGTGACCTAAGTGGCTAGAACCTTCTCCCCATCAGGTTCATATATTGTCTGTAATCTCGTGTCCAAGCAGACAACAAAATACCTGATTTCCTTAATTTCAAAAGTAGCATGTTGTATCAAGGCTACCTGGAAATCTCAAGAGCCTCTCACTGCAATTATAAAAGTATCTTCCTACATGAAGATCAATTCTTTGATTAACATAGATCACTCATCTGTGAGTTTGCATCATACCCACTTCACTGGCAGCTTTCATTTTTTAATACCTGCTCTGCTAAAGTATTTCCCTCAGCTTGCCACCTTTTTCTAAAGAAAGTATTGATTTCACCAGTACGCCCCCTCAGCCAATTTAATTTTCAAAAATCCTTTGTCGAAATTCTCATACAATGCAATGAAAAATATACCACTTTGTAGTACTGAATCATCAAGACTGACAGACATCTATATTTTGCCATTAAGCAGATGAGAGGCTCAAAAAAAGAGTCAGGTATTTTTTACACACCTGTAAACAAATTCTTCCAAGGAGACATTTTTTTTAAATCAGCCAAAGAGCAGATGAATTTAAATATGTATTTCACATTGCCAGTAAATTTTTCACTAGAAAAGTGAGAACACAGATATGTAGGTAAATTTGCACTGAACAAACAGCCTGAATTTTAAAAGGGCTTTTCTTTCTTTTCCCGTTGAATGCTACATATTTTGAACAGCATTCCTGTTAACAAGATCTCTGGATTACCCTGATAGATCGTGGTAATATTTCCCTTTGTAACTTAAAAGAATAAAAGACAGTAGTGTGACTCTTGAGACAGCTGAGTCTGTTTACTTTTTACAGGCAAATCAAAGTAAGATTGTCTCTGAGAATTCCAGCAGGTTTTGTTTTCAAAGACTATAATGCTATGAGACATTTTATAAACTTATGAAACTCGATCTTAAAAGTAGATTGTTTTTTATGCTTGTCCAGCTAATATTGCAAGACTTTGCCAGAGCCTGACTGCACCGTTTGTTATGATCTATAATTTAATTTGTATCAATTTATATCCATTTGTTGTTGCTCCAGAAAACTCCAGCTCTTCAAACTGAAATATGTCTTTTTTCTGGAATTTAATCTTCCTCTGACTTAGGTACAGGACTGAATTCAACCCCATTCCATCATCACTTAACGAACAATCATCTAGTTTTGCAATACAGAGAAAGTATCTTCATATCCTCTCTTTTCTTTAGTGAATCTCTTCAGTGTCAATTTGTTTTCTCAAGGGTACTACCGTATGCAAACATTAAGAGGCCTTATTCTTGCCCAGTCGCACATTACTTGTGTGCTGACACTCCCTCCCATCCAACTAAGAGACCTTCAGATCACAGAAGTTTTTGTTATTAACTCATGACCTGCATGATCTTTCACTCCATACTATTTAATTTTAGCCATTGTTGCTAGCCCCATCTGCTAGGTCATGTGGATCTCACAGTGAGATATTCAGATCCCTTTCTGTACCAGCAACGCTTGTGGCATAAGCAACACTTTCCTTTTCCTATCAGTCATTAACAAAAATCCTACACAAAATTAATCCCACACAGTACCAAAGGAAAGGTTTCTGGGTGGCTTTGTGAACCATTCAGAAGCTAAGGTTCCTTACAAGAAAACCTATTCTTAGAGGTCTTTTGAGTTCAATCAGGAGATCAGAGAAGTCTCAGACCATATGAATAATGCCTCACAATGAGGCAAATTCTGCTTGTGAGAGCTTTTATCCACTACTGTGTAAACTGCAAGGAGTTGTTCCACCAGTGTACATGTTCCTGAGCAGGGGATTGTTCAGGCCCCTCCAGAGTCAGTCACCCAGAAAGTTTTCCAAAGCGTTGAACGTCAGTACCACCCAGGAAATGCCAGCAACTTAATAACATTTGAAATGCTCATGCTGTAAAGATCACTAGTGCAGGCTGTATAAATGCACCCTATAAAACAAATCAGCATGGTCACAAAGTCACAAGAATATGCATCATCCTTTTGCTGACCAAAAATAACAGATAACTGTGTTTCTAGACTCAAGCTTGTAAGTTTTTATACTACAATTAAGTAATACATTAACTACGTGCTCAGTATGCATCTCATGGATGTACTCCGAAGATCACAAAACATGCTTGAAACATCAGCTATGTTTCAAAATACTTCTGGAAGGGAGTATGTAATCTTCACTTACAAGTTGCTACTTGTAAGTGGCATAAACCACCCAGCATGAAACAGCTCCTAATGGATTTCTGTTGCTGCTTTTTGCCTGGCAATGTCACCATCCATCAAACATTGTCCTTATTCATTAACTAGGAGTGGAACACAGTAGACAACTGATGATTCATTTTCCACATACTGCAGGTTATTTGCATCTGTGATGGGAAAGCTGCTTCTACAGTGAAAAATGCTTTGTTGCCTCTGACAACTCTCTGAAAAGATTCCGACTCCAAGCACAGACCGCTGAGCTTCTGTCTCAAAGAACACCAGAAGTGCTTTCAGAAGGGCAAGGTGTACTCAGAGAAATTGTACCAGAGAAATGGATGCAAAATATCTCTGTGAAAAGAAGCAGAATTATTCAATGCTCCACTGAGCAGCTGCCAAATGTTATTACTGTGAATGCTTCCACAGATACAAACTCCCTTAGCACGTGAAGGAAGACTGGAGAGCCCCCGATGCTGATGAAGCAAGCAAAAGCAATTGCCTGGACTAAGACCACCTTTCTTGTATGAAGGCCCATGTTAAATATGTTCCTAACCTCAAAACTGAGACAGTATAGTGAACACACATCAGCTCTCGAATTTCACATAACAAATGGTTCTGGACACAAAAGCTACAGGCTGCTCTCAATCCCAACCTCTAGTTGTCATCCCAGTATAGAGAGCGCAGCCCCTTTGCCTCCCCTGGCCATATAGATACATATGGCTCTCACACATCTACTCAGCAGACCTGTAGTTTCATGCTAAAAGCCTCAAAGTGCCTACCAGAAAAGTTATGAATCAGGAGGAGAGAAAAAGGAACTATACAGAGTGATAAAACTTATCCACAACAAGATGAAGAAATTGTCTTCTGTCTGTATGACTTCTTTTTTAGCCTGGAAGTGTCCAGGGTGATGTTCCACATTTAGCTGAGATTTCCAACTTCTAGTAGCTCTAACAAATGCCAGTTGTAGCAAACCCACTCATCTTTCTATTGAGTGAAAACATACATCTCAAAAATTTAGCATAGATCATATATTAACATACAGCAAACCCAAGACCCATAGATGAAAATCAAAAACCATGGGATTTTTAGAAAAGAATTCTTCCTATGTCTCCTAGGTCTCCTCCAAGTTCTGTAATAAGAAGATACTTCATAAAAACAATAGGATAGTGGCTAGACATAAGACAGTGGTCTAATTCTATCTCCTTATCCAGTTACTTCATACAGGAAGGCTACCACATTGATCAAGCATGATTTTCCCTTGGTGAAATCATGCTGACCAGTGCCGATAAACTTTTCTTCTACCTGCCTTGAGAAGACATCCAGGATGAACAGGTCACCTTTTCAGAGAGTGAAGTGAGACTTACCAGTCTGTAATTTCCTGGGTCCTACTTCCTGCCCTTTTTGAAGTCCACTGTGACATAGACTTTCCTCCAGTCCTAAGGCATCTCCCCTGTTCTTCCTTACTTTTTGGACTGGCCCCAGGCCAGGTCTGATAACAGGGCACAAGAGGCTGCCCCCTTTATAATGCCCCACAGCACTGGGTTGCCAGGCAGTGGCACTGTGACATGACAGGGTCCCCCATGCACAGCCCCACCCATTTCCCCTCTTCCCATCATCCTTTGGAATCACCAGTCTTTGGAATGCTGGCCTCACGGCCATCACTGTGCCCAGGAAACCATCCCTTCCCTGAGTAGCTGTGCACTGGGAACATCTGCTGGGCCCCCCTGATACCTGGCTCCCCAGGACAAACCTGGTGCTGTCCCTCTCCTGTCAAACCATGGCTGCAGCCCATAGATGAACCCTATTAGCTGACTCCTGTCTGCACTGGAACTAATGTTCATAAAATGAGCTTGCAAAAGTGTTATCAATTCCAAGTTAAAACCCATTCTTTTAGATAAAAATAACCCACTGTGATGTCTGAGTAATCATAGTCAATTATACCACCACTCAGCAATAAAATTTGTGTAGCAGTTCAGAAACAACAGAGCTTCTTTATATAATAGTTTTAAAACTAACACCCTCCAATAAGTAACAGACGCATAGACTGATACACTTGTTGCAGGAAAAACAATTTAAAGACTCTACATGACTAAGAATTAAAAACCAAAAAGTCTCAAAAGCCTGGAAAGCAACTCAAAGATGCTTCTTTACCTTACGGTTTTCATCCACTCAAGTTAACCATAGGGAAGACGTAAATAAAGCATTTCCTAGACTTTGATCATTCACCAAGGCCCAGTGCTTTGTACAAAGTGTTCCCACAAAGTCCCAGCTTGGGAAAAGGGAATTTCGGCAAAAAAAAGAGCCAACAAGAAGCTCGTTTCTGGGGGTTTTGGAAGCCAGAAAGCTGCGGCACAAATAGACTTTTAGAGCTAGACGTTGCCCTCCTTAAATCAAAACCCGGCTCCCCTGTCAGAGAGGTGTCAGGGCCGTGGTGCCCCTGCAGTCTGCCCTGGGTAGGCAGAGGCAGAATCCTAAAAGGAGCGAGTGGCCCAAAATTGGAGGTTAGGGCAAGGGGCGAGCTCCCTCCCTGTCTACCTCAACGTCTCGCATTCCTTTGGACAACAGGTAGGACGTTCTGGCTGTTGAAGGCCCAACAAATGAAGATGTGAGGGATGAGCATTCCTCATTGTCAGTGTCCTTGTAGTTGGGGAGCCATTGCTCCAATAAAAACCTCATCCACGAGAAGAAGATGGTCTGTAGTCATTGGAGATTCCTCCTTAAGGGGAAGGGAAGGCCTGACATGCCAGGCAGAGCCCACTCACAGGGAATCTGCTGCCTTCCTGGAGACCAGGTTAAGGACGTGGGCAGGAGCCTCCCAAATCTATTAGAGCCGTCCCACTACTGCCCTCTGCTTATTTTCCAGGCAGATGGAGAGAAGACTGTAACTCATAGGCCCAGGAAAATCAAAAGCAACTTTAGAACCCTGGAAAAGTTATTAAAGGGATCTAGTTCACAGGTTATTTTTTTCCTTGCTCCTTCCAATAGGAGGAAATGCCATCAGAAGGAGCAAATGTATCCAGTCAATCAATACATGGCTCTGTAGCTGGTGTCACCGACACAACTTTGGATTATTTGACCATGGGATGGCTTATGCAGCACTGGGAATGTTCTCATCAGGTGGGGGGCACTTGTCCCGTAGGAGAAAGAGGGTCTTTGCCCAAGAGGTTGCAGGGTTAATTGATAGGGCTTTAAACTACATGTGCAGGGAGAAGGGATAGCTGGGCTTGCACCAGTGGGGCAGGGCTCTAATATCTATGAAGACCAGGAGCCTCCCATCCCCCTGGAGTGCAATCAGCTGCTGGACTTGCTCCCTGAAATGTCTGTGCACCAATGCGTGCAACTTGGGGAATAAACAGGAGGAGTTAGAAATCTCAGGCAGGAGATTGTGATCTGGTGGCAATTACAGAGACATGGTAGGACAGCTCACATCATTGGAATGTGGTCATGGTTGGCTGTGTCCTTCTCAGGAAAGACAGGCCAGAAAGGCGAGTTGCATTTTACATGAGAGAGCAACTGGAATGCATTGAGTGCTGCCCAGGGGTGGATGAAGAGAGAGTTGAGAGTTTGTCGGTGATACTGGTGTGGGGGTCTATTGCTGGTCACCAGATCAGGATGAGGAAATGGATGAGGCCTTATACAGGCAGCGGAGAGCAGCCTCCAGAGCATAGGCCCTGTTATTGTGGGGGATTTTAACTACCCTGATATTTGCTGCAGGGCCACTCAGCCAGACATCCAGGGTCCAAGAGGTTCCTCCAGTAGATTGATGACAACTTCCTGATGCAAATGGTGAATGAGCCAACTAGAAGAGAAGCTGCTGGATCTTATCCTCACTAATAGGGAGGGTCTGGTTGAAGTGGTGAAGGCTGAGAGCAGCCTTGGATGCAGCAGCAACCATGAGATGTTGAAGTTTAGGGACTCAAGAGTTAGGAACAGGATAGCAAGCAGAATGACAGCCCTGGACTTCAGTAGGGCAAACTTTGGCTTTTCAGGCAATAGCTAAGAGAAATCCCATGGGACAGGGTAGTGGAAGGTAAGGGAGCCCAAGAGAGCTGGTTAGCATTCAAAGACTGCTACTTCCAAGGTCAAGATCAAAGCATCCCAACAGGTAGGAGTTCAAGAAAGGGATCCGGGAGACATCAGGAGACCTGCCTGGTTAAACAATGAACTGCTGGGCAAACTCAAGTGAAAGAGAAGAATCTGCATAAGGAGGGACTAACCATTTGGGAGGAATATGTGACTGTTATCAGAGGGTATAGAGAGGCAACTAGGAAAGCTAAGACCTCCTTCGAATTAAGCCTTGCAAGAGGGGTCAAGGACAACATGAAGGGCGTCTTTAAATACATTGCAAGTAAACTGAAGACTAGAGGCAATGTGTGCCCACTGCTGAATGAGGAGAGTGCTCTAGTGACTGAAGATACAAAGATGACAAAATTACTGAATGCCTTCATTGTGTCTGTCTATGCTGCTAGAGGCTGCCCTGAGGAGCATTACACCCCTGAGACCTCAGAGGAAGTCATGATAAAAGAGGAGTGTGCCTTGGTTGATGAAGACTGGGTTAGGGACCAATTAAGCAATCTGGACATTCATAAATCCATTGGTCCTGATGAGATGTACCCAAGGGTACTGAGGGAGCTGGCGGAAGTCATTGCCAGGGCACTCTTTGTCATCTTTGGTAGGTCATGTGAAACAGGAGAGGTGCCTGAGGACTGGAGGAAAGCAAATGTCACTCATCTGCAAAAAAGGCAACTATAGACCAGTCAGCCTCACCTCCATCCCTGGAGGAGACTGACGGGTGACCTCATTAGTGTTTATAAATATGTAAAGAGTGAGTGTCAAGAGGATGGAGCCAGGTTCTTCTCAGTGCTATGCAATGGTAGAACAAGGGGCAATGGGTGCATGCTGGAACATAGAAGGTTCCACAGAAATCTGAGAAAAAAGTTTTTCACGGTTAGGATGACAGAACACCAGAACAGACTGCCCAGAGAGGTTGTGGAGTCTCCTTCCCTGGAGACATTCAGACCCCGTCTGGATGTGTTCCTGTTTGACCTGCACTAGGTGTTCCTGCTCTAGCAGGGGGATTGGACCAGATGATCTCTTGAGGTCCTTTCCAATCCCTGACATTCTGTGATTCTTTAACTGTTAGAACTATGATTATTTATAAGCTGTCTATCAGCTCACAGACTTTTCTGTCATCCCAGCCTCTCCTTCTGTCATATCCACATCCACTTTTTCCTATTTTAATAACGTATGAATCAAAAATCACTCTCCAATCTATTAACAAACTAAACATAGCACAGATTACTATCATTATCTGCCTTGATATTGGAGGGATTGGCACTGCAAAAATACCCATAGTTAGCAAAGTCATGTTGCATTTATTAGCATTTTCTTTCCTGTACACACATTATGAAACAGAACTATTGTGGTAGAAGGAAAACACAACAGAAGACTATTATGCCACTGTAATAATCCCTTATACTATACTGCAGTAAATCTCTACACTACAGATTCTCAAAATGGTTCATTGAGGACAAAAACAAAAAAAGAAAGTTTTATGCATTTTAAAGGTTTTCAGTATTGAGTCAAAAATGCAAGAGCCTATCCAAAAACACTATTACCATGGCCAGACCAAGGGCTCTCTGCTGTTCCTGGTTAACTCAACAGCAGGGCTTGGGAGAACCAATAATTCTCAAATGTAGCATTAGAGAGGATGAGAACGAGATGCCAGAGACTTTTGTTAAACTGAGCTTGAGAATATGTCTAAACCTTCTTAAGCCTCAAAAGGAATTCTATAAAATTTTGAATATTTGTCCCAATTTTACAGCACCTGACCCCTAACAGAAATTTCAGGCGCCTTTAGGAATAAGAAAGTAAATCTCACTCCCTTGTGTGCAGGCTCTAGAATGCACATCTGAGACAGAGGAAAACCTAAGTAAAGAGATAGGGAAGCTGGTACCATTATTCACAGTGGCAGTTCTCATTTGACATGATCAGGACAGACACAGTGTTAGCAGAGGTGTGGAACAGACGTGCAAGCCTCAGACATTTTGGACCAGTGGGTAACAGTGGACCAAAATGGGATGTCATAAGCTGTAAATGAAAAAAATTCATTTGTCTTTTTTCACAATACAGTAAAAAGTGGCATTAAAAGTATCAAATCCACCAGACTGAAAATATTTCCAGCCTACTTAAGTTATGGGAGGAAAATATAGACCACCTTTCAGGGGATTGAAAGAGATGTACTCTATAAACACGGGCATCTATTGCTCCCTAGTCTATTGTTTCAAACTTCTGTCGTCAGTTTATTTTCCCCCATGAGTCTTCTCCAGTTTGGTATATGTCACTTCAGTGAAAACCACAACACGAAGCTGACATTTACTGAAGGATGTCATAGTAGCATAAACTCTACTGTGGCACTTCAGACAAATCCAATCATCAGACTCATTCGCAAATCTCCATTCAGTTCAGTGAAAGCAGAATTTCTCCTGAGGTATGGGAAAAATTAAGAGAAAATTCTGCTTTCAGTTGCACCTAAGAACAGCCTTGCAGAAGCACTGGTCGAAAGCCTGTTGAAAACAAAGTGGCTGTGTGGGAAACAGGGAGAGCAGAGTTTGCTTTACATCACCTGGAAAAGGAGCATTTTTTCTACTCCTTTTTGCAATTTTCTGGGCATCAATTAAACAGTTCTATTCAAGAGCTCAGGGCATGAGTCCATTTTGCTGTATTCCATAATATAAGGGGAAAAGAAAAGGCTCTCAACAATGGAGAGAATCTGTTCAGGTTCATCACTCCATTGGCACTTCATGAGGTTTTGCTTGCTTATTTGAACAGATAATAAAATATACATTCCAGGTGTGTTAAGAGTCAAAAGTACCCCCTGCAATACTGCAAACTCCTGACAGTCTCCCACTGAAATACACATTCACAGCCCAACAGATATCAGAGGTGTTCAGGTCTGAGTTGTCAGCTGATTAAGGAGAGGGACAGCATCATATCACAGGCATCCAAATCTTTATACCTCTAAAGTTCAAGATTACTCACATCTGGGCTTTTCCTGCTCCAACTCTGACACTCCTGTAACAGATTCCAGAATATTTGTGGATTTCCTGGAGCTCATGGTTGGTAACAGCATAGCAGATACAAGGAAAGGCCACCAGAGACATTACAAAAGACTGTGCAAGCCCTGTATGAAGTAGTTTGTGTAGATCTTTGAACATTGTTTCATAATGCCCTTTCTTCAAATCCTGGGGGGGGGGGTTCACATTGGCTGTCACAATCTACAACTCCTTCAAGACTTGAATACAAACAACAGGCTTTTTTGCATTCTGGGACAAAGGTTTTAAAATCCAAATCCTGGATTTTGTCACACACATGAAGCTTTTTCTCCACCATGGTATTCACTATGGGGTAAGAAATTGCTGCTTTTCCTACTGGGAAACAACACCAGGCACTTTCATGACCATTCACGAGGCTTTAGTACCAGGAAGAAATTAAAATGTCATAGATCAACTGGCAAAACCCCAACATCCCTGTACATCCCTCCTCAGCATCGTCCTGCGGCTCTGACGCACAGCTGCTCCTGCACAGGAGGGCTCAGTCCCCTCCATAGCTTCTGGGATGCTTTTTACCCCTCTCTTTTTCACCCCAGCTGGTGACAGGCAATGCCTGCAGCAAGCCAAAACATTTCACTTACCACTCGAAAAAAAGCACTCGAAGGAAAACAAAAAACCCGGGGAAAATAATCATTGAAACTGTCGAGAAAAGCAGGCTGAGGAAAACCATGTTCCCTCTGGAAAAAAAAGCCTCCCACAGCAGCTGACCCAGGAGACAGCCCTGATAGCAGCTCCTGCCTGGAGGCTGCCTTCCCCCTTCAGCCCCGCAGCAGCTCCTGCCTCTCTGCCCATGGCCGCCTCCACAGGACATCAGATCACGGCCGGCAGCCCTGGGCTGACCGTGCCTATGGAGAGACAGTGCTGGATGCGAGGAGGGAAGTACTGTCTGTCATAGAGTATTTTGCAAGATTTCTCAAGAATAAATCTGAGACCCCGAAGGTGTTGCCTTCCCAGGAGTGGACCAGGATGTCACGGGAAGGCTGCCACAACAGATTAAAAGCCCAGATTACTCCCTCTGCTTTTCCAAGTGACACAATAAAGCAAAACCTTGGCAAGATCAAACAGGACATCAGAGAGCTATGGGTGCACAAGTGAAAGAGATGGATTCCCAAGCCATTTAGTTGCACTTGCCAGTCAGACATGGGGCCAATGAGGTCTTCAGATATGTGAGCAGTAAAGCATAAGCATAAGGAAGACATTGGTCGATTGTTAAATAAGACAGTTTCCCTTTAGGCTGACAAGGCAGAGGATCTCAAGACCTTCTTTGTCTCCATCTTTACCAATATAGGTCAACACCAGATCAAAGGATCAAGTGTAGCACATCTAGTAGTGGGGGAAGAGCTGGTCTGCAGCCTCGTGTAAGGGCTCAACCCACATGAATCTATGCGCTTAGAGGGAATCCAACTCAGGATGGTAACAGAAATGGCCAATGTTGTTGCAAGGCCACCATCTACATTATTTGTAAAACTGTGTCTATCATAGGATGACTGGAAGAGGACAAAATGTCATACCCATCTACAAAAAGGGTCTAAAAAAGGAGCCAGGTAGCCATCGGCCCATTAGTTTTACTTTATTCCATTAGAAAGTAGTAGGAGAAGTCCCCTTAGAAATAATTGCAATTGCAAATCAAATCAAGCAAGTAGCTCAGGAAAGCCAGCACAGGTTTAACAGAGGCAAATCACATCTAACTAAAGCAATTAACATTTTGTGTTACTTGTGAGAAAATGTATGTTGTTTATCTGTACTGCTGCAAAGTGGCACTGTTTACCTCAACCTTTTCCTGGCCAGACTTTCAGAGACAGACTGGAGAGGTAGGTGCTCTAAGGAAAGGGTTGGAAGTTGACTCACAGGCCATACTCCAAGGGTAGAGATCAATGATCTTTACTCAGTCTGACAGCCTGTCACAAGTCAGGCTCCCCAGGCATTGACAGCAGACCTCACATTGTTCAACTTCATAAATAATCTGTACAATGGACCCTCACCAAGTTTGTCAATGACATCAAACTGGATATTGAGGTGGACACTTTAGAAAGAAGAGCCATCTTGCAGAGAGACCTGGACAGGCTAGAAAAGTGAACACAAAGTTTGACAAGGACAGGAGCAGAGTCTTGCACCAGGGACATAATAACCAAAGAGTCCAGTACGAGTGAGGATCTGCATGGCAGGGCTTTGCTAGAAGGGACCTGAAGGTTGCACTGCTGCAGCAACAAAGGCAAATCTGATCCCAGACATCTACAGGACCTCTATACAGGACCTCCATCACAGATAAGGATGCAATCATCCCACTCTTCTCAGCACTTGCCAGGTGGCACTTGGAATAAAATGTCCAGCTCAATTGTGTGTTGGTCCCCACAATTCAAAACAGATGCAGACCTACTGGAGAGGGTTCAATGCAAGCACCTGAAGATGATCAATGGGATGGAGAGCCTGATGGAGGAAAGACTGAAGGAGTTAAGGCTTTTCTCCCTGGAGAAGACATGGGAAGGACCTCATTCCAGCAGTTAAAGGGCAGCTACTAAGAGGACAGAGGGTCCCTTCTCAAGAAGCCACATGAGGCAGACGAGGCAGCAGATCAAAGGTGCATCAGGAGGTGTTTCATTTCAATAGAAGACATTTTTTAAAGTGAGAACAATCAGTGGAACAGCTTTGCTTGGGATTCATCACCAGAGGTTTTCAAGATGCAACTGCACAAGGTGCTGGTTCATCTCATTTAGGTTCCCTTTACCACAAGGTTTGACTAGATGATCTTTCAAGGTCCCTTTTTCAGCCTGTGCTACAAATAAATTAATAAATTAAACCCACTATGTCTGCAGCAACAGCCTTGCTGTATCCACAGCAGGAACCAGAAAGCAGTAGGTTTCTCCCACCCACATAAAGTTCCCCAGTGTATTTTCCAAGTCATGCTCATCCCAAGGAAACAGTAAAGGAGAGATCAAGAATAACAAAATTTTTTCAAGTCTGTAAAAGAAGGTTTAACTTCTAATTTCTTGCACTTTTCTGAAGGAACCTATTTGTGGCATAAGCTGTATTCCTGGATGTGAGCACAACAATTCAGAAGGAAATTCTAAAATCTGACACCCTAAGAAACTTCCAGAGAGCAATTCCAAACTGTCCATACCAAAGTTTCTTGAACTGTTACCAGTTTCTGCTGCCACAAATATAATCAGCCACAGGAGAATTCTGTGTGCCAGAGTAGAAGTGTAGATATAACTGATAATTATCTGAATATGTGAACTCGCAGTTCACATATTGAGTCTTTTCAGTCTCAAATGAGAAGCTTCTAATGTACTCCACTTTAATAAGTACATACTGAAATACACCTTAAGATGCATAATTTTCATCAGAGCCGAACAACAGAAGCTGAAAAACTTACAATCTACACTGCAGGAGCAAATTATCTTTTCTTTCATTTGATTTATTGCAAGTGATCAAGTGATATAACCATGTTCAGTGATTGTTGGGTATTTTTTGGCTTTTTTGTTTAGATGAAAACTGCACAATTCCTCCCTTATTGAAATTTGACTTTACAGTGTAATATAATACCACCAGAAATTCTGAAGTCTCAGATTTCTAAATAAGCTAGTTCCAGATGGTGACATTTGTACAAGCAGTCATTAGAAATCATGAACCTCAGTGAAGCAGGCTGCAACCTGGATTCAGGCTGGTCTGTGCATGTGTATGAACCCTAACGTATATATTGAACAGGTTTAGCTTAAAAATAGCTAAAACCCCCATAGCATTAGCCTTCAGAGTGCCCTTTCAGCACACCACCATTTAATGAAAGTTAATAAAACTAATACTGTAAGAAATATATGCATAAAACTAGCAAGCTTCCAGATGGTTTTATTTGTTAGGTATAACAGGATCATCACAATTAGTAGATCTCTCAGCCTGAAGCCAGCTGAAGTCCATCCACTTCAGAGCCAGCTTTACTAAGTGTGCATGAAACTTCATAGACATACACTAAGTCCAGTGTCCAAATGCAGAAAATACCTCAGCAAACTCTGTGGTATATTCCAAAACTCCTAGCCTGTTTTGAATCTGCAACACCCACAGCCAGCATTTCAGCACACTTAATAGCCTTTGGCACAAAGGTTTCAGTTTGCAATGCAGCAAACACTGCTACATTCCCAGAAACAAATCCACCTCTCCTAAAATCCTGCTATAGCCTAGCCTCCACATTCATTGGTGAAGAACAAGAAATTTCTGGGCTCCTGTTTGGGAGAGCAGTTTCAGATTTCTCATGAGCTCACCTTTCTGACATTTTAGAAAATGGTGGCGATTTCAGTGGCTTCTCTCACTCTCACTTTGTTTCTTCTGCAAGAGGCTGGACTATAAAGCTTTACTTTGTCTAATGTTCTAAATGATGATGCATTTAGGTGTGAAGCTTTACCGAATACAAAACCTATCCAGTGTTGTGAGGCATGAAAAGTACCTTGAAAGTGTCAAGGCCAGGAATTCTCAAATAGTAGTTCAAATTCCAAAATATTTCAGAACACATGCTACTGGGTTTTGCACTGGCTCTCTTCTGCTCTCAGACTTGGACCTGGAACAATCCTGAATAGAAAAAGGAAGTTAAGGGCTTAAAAATGTTAAGGAAAAAATGCCATATCAACATTAACTAAAACTTCAACTAATTCCTGGTATGTTTTGAGCTGGCAAAGTCAGAGACATTAACATCTGGCCAGAACTGGGCAGAAATTTCTTACTCATGTCATCATTGTGACCAATGATTGTGACTGAACTCTGAGTCAAACAGAAAAATAGACTGCAATTACCAAACCTGAACATATGTCTCTCCATTTGGGAAAGCTTACTAGAAAACAAAGCTTTAGAGACAAATTATCTGAACTCAGCCATTAAAAATGGAAGTTCTGATAGAGTTTATAACTTTTACTTTAATAAACAGGAAAGTATTTTCTTCCTACAAGAAAATCAGCTCCAAGGCTAAAACCTACAAGCTGAACACAGCAGAGTAATAGCATCCACATTTGTAATCCCAATTGCTAGATTTCCTTTTGGTGAGTTCAGTGACAAGCAGCTTGCCCTATGAACAGCAGGTGGGCATTGCAATGAATCTACATACTAGCAATTCATCTTTGCGTGCATGGAAGATAGGCGATATCCAGCCCACACAAATTAGTTGGAATTTTTTTTTTTTTTCAATTTCACAGGTCCAGACTCTCCATCACACTCTGAAGCCTTTAACTTGCAGATGAAAACAAAGGAAGCTCAAAATGTACTTTCTTGTTCTAGCACCATTTGTTCCCTAAATCATGACTGAAATGGTGATATTTAAACTTCACCCTTTGCATAGTTGCTAAAAGAAGCCAAGTACCGACCAAGGAAGTTTCACAAATCAGTCAAAGCAAGCATCAAACAGATTCCATCTTTCGCCAACACTTTAGATTAGCCTTGTGACCAAAAGAAGCAGTCCTATCCAACATAAGAAACCCTTCCAACATCAGGTCATAGACTTGTTGGAGCAACTCCAAAGGATGACAATGAAGATGATCAGAGAGCACAAACACCTCTCCTATGAGGAAAGACTGAGAGTTGGGGTTACTCAGTCTGAAGAAAAGGCAGCTATGGGGAGTACTTTCAGCAGCCTTCTAGTATCTAAAGGGGGCCTACAAGAAAGATGAGAAAGGTTCTTGATCAGGGAGTGTAGGAATACAGAGAGAGGTAATGGTTTTAAATTGAAAAAAGGTAGATTTAGATTAGATACAAGGAAGAAACTTTTCAATGTGATGGTGGTGAGACACTGGTACAGGCTTCTCAGAAATTGTGGATGTCCCTGAAGTGTTAAAGACCAGGCTGGATGGAGTTTTGAGCAACTTGCTTTAGTGGGAGGTGTCCCTGCTCATGGCAAAGGCATTAGAATAATCTTTAAGGTCCCTTCCAACTCTAACCATTCTATGAGACTATCCTTTCATCATCCACTTATTTCCAAACCCACACCACACTGGATCACCACATACCAACACTGGAAGAAAAGACAAGGTAATGATTTTATCCAGGGTCAGTTTGTATTTCTGATGTGTTGCCCAGATGCAGCACCCATCTGCAGTAAATACAGTTAGTTGGAAGGAGATAGTTTCTTTCAGTGGTGCCAGTCAACTAAAACACCTGGAACTGCTCAGTTTTGACTTCTCCCTGACTTACACCAGTCAAGGGAGGAAGAAAGCAGCATTAAGAACAACCACTGTCACATTTCAAATCACCCCAGTGCCAAATATTCCTGTTACTACAACAGGTAAACTAAAGGAATGAGAGAGAAGGTTTCAACTTGTGTGCAGTTTTATTAAAGCACCATTGCCGATTGGTTTTGAAGCATGAGGCCCTTCAGCTTAATTCCTGTGATGTCCTATGAAGCACTTTGTTCGTAGATATTCTGAAATTTTTATTGCTTTTTTGATGTTTTAGATGTCTTCTTCAGATAGTTTTAATTCAAATACTGCATGACACTTCTAGTCAACCAATTCTTTTGCAACCCTTCCTCACTCAAAAGCATGGAAAAACCTTGCTCAAAAATCCCTTAACAAAGTAGTAAAATAAAATTTAAAAAATTTGCTTGGGGTTTTCATTAAGACATGCTTGAAACACAAGAGGAGGATATACAACTATGTGTCAACAAGAAAACAACAAAAAAAAAGGTTTTTTTCCCAAAAGCATCTCAAGAGTGAGGGAAGCATCTCTTCAGATACAGATATTTACAAGTGCTGCATAGCCACCTAGACTCCCTTTATAGGCAATGGAAATAAAATGGCACTTCAAGGGCATGATTCAACTCAAGCTGAGACTGATGTCTGAAGTCGTTCAGATGAACAACACCTTGTTTCACTGCATTGATTGTAGGAGAAGCCAATATGATTACCCTCAGATGGGGATGCCTTAAATCAGATGAAACCCCACCCTGACCTGGTTTCATGTGCTGCTTGTACAGATTGCATTTGAAGTGCTCTCCTTGAAAATAATAAAAACTACCAGTAGCACCACATAAGGTTATACCTATAGCTGTTTGACCTCACAAGTGTCTAATCTGCTGGAAAAAAGTTCTTCTTGGAAGGTTTTCATGTAGATTCATTAGAAAGTTACCATGGAAACATTTTTTTTTTCATTGGTAGAACAGAGTCTGACAATTAGCTCTTGTGGGCATGACCCTTTGGATTTGAGTTTTGTAACTCTAGCAAATGAGGCCTCCTGCTAATTTCTCTTTATTGCCTTGCTGAATACCAAAAAGAAAGGAAAGTATGTATGCTGCTATTCCACACAGATTTTAAGAGTGATCTTAAAAAAAGTTATCCAGAAGAAAACCAAAAATGTATTGAGATGTGCACAGCTAAAGGACTGCCAGACCAAAGGTTCAGCCTTCAATATGAGCAAGATTTGCATTTTCCTGGTCACCAGAGGAACAGGCTTTAAAAAATTACTGAACTCATAACCACCAACAAACCATCTCAGCCACATGTACCTGACAGCTCTGGTATGATAGCTTGGTTATAAAACTGTGCGATACAGCAAATCGAGTGATTCTTTAGCATGGGGGTAGCATAATATGTGTAGAACACTTTTTCACCAGGTAAAATGGTGGTGATACAATGGCATCCTCACTTGGCTAAACAGGCCTGTTACCTGGAAATACAAGATATATGGAGTCATAATTTGACATCAGGACTTGGATACTCTCCTAAAGCATGACTTGTTATTTTAAGTCCTGAAAGCAGAGTCTCAGCTCCCTGTTCATTAGGAACTTCTGCAAAAAAAATCATCTCTTATGAAGACAGGGAGATGCTTCACTGATGCTCATCAACAACAGCACAGCTCTTAATGATTTTAGTGCAGTCAGGCTATAAACAAGTTGATCCTGAAGAACTGAGCTATAGCCTTTTTATCCATAGCAAAGGTAAGCAAAGCTACTGTAACTGCAACAGTCAAAAGAAAAGAAATATAAAATGAACCATAGTACTTTGCATTTGCCTTTTACTCTTCATTGCCCCTGGATTGTTTTCAACTTCTCCATAATAACACCCTATGTACCAATATTGCCCAACATGTGCCACAAGAGGTCACACAGTATTAGTTTGATTTCCTCAGGAGCAGTTGTGTTGAGCTGTAACAATAGTTACAACAGCTGTGCACATCATCTGTCAGGACCTCCATTTTCCAATGCACTGGTTTGCTGGTTGGTTTCAGGGCTGGAGAGGAACTACAACACTGGAAAGGATCTACAACACTGAGCACAACGTAAAACTTGGGAGGTGGGACCATGCCAATCTCATGAAGTTCAACAAGGCCAAATGCAAGGTCCTGCACCTGGGTTGGGGCAATCCCAGGCACAGATACAAGCTGGGTGGAGAGTTGGAGCTTGAGTGCAGCCCTGAAGAGAAGAATTTGGGAGTGTCAGTGGCTGACAAATTCAACATGAGCCACCAGCGTGTACTTGCAACCAAGAGGGCCAACCAAATCCTGGGTTGCATCAAGAGAAGTGTGGCCAGCAGATCAAGAGAGGTGATTTTTGCCCCACTACTAGGCTCTGGTGAGGCCCTATCTGGAGTATTGTGTCCAGTTCTGGAGCCCTCAACATAAGAAGGACATTGAGCTGTTGGAGCAGGTCCAGACGAGCGCCACCAAGATGATCAAAGGGCTGGAGCAACTGCCTTATGAGGACAGGCTGAAGGAGTTGAGGTTGTTCAACTTGGTGAAGAGAAGGTTCAGGGGGTATTCCGTAGTAGCTTATCAATACCTGAGGGGGGCCTACAGAAAGGCAGAGGTAGGACTAAATAAGGTATGTGATGGGAGGACTAGAAATATTGGATGTAAATTGGAAGAGAGTAGATTCAGGCTAGATATAAGAAAGAAGTTGCCCAAAGAGGTTGTTGATGCCCCCTCTCTGGAGGTGTTTAAGGCTGAGCTGGACAAGGCATTGAGCAGCCTGATGTAGTGGGAGGTGTCCCTGCCTATGGCAGGGGGGTTGGAACTAGATAATCTTTAAGGCTCCTTCCAACCCAAACTATTCTATGATTCTATTTTTCATCTGAGATACTTGGAGGGGTATAATTTAGTACACTGCACAGTACCACAATTTCTCTCTTGTGCTTCCTGACCCAGGTCATTCCCTGGTGCAGAGGTCCATAAAGGAGGGGAGACATCACAGCAGTGTCATGCTCAAGTGCAAGGCCTGACCTCAGTTATGAGTGAGAGAAGGCCAGCTGCATTTGAATGGGAGGCAGCAACTTGCCTTGGCAGCAAAGGCAGCTAACACTATCTTGGACTTGTTTCACTAGGAGTGTTGCCAGCAGGTCAAGAGATCCCTCCCCTACGGAGCACTGGTGAGGCCACATCTGGAGTGCTGGGTCCAGTTCTGGGCCTCCCCAGTACAAGAGAGATGTGGATGTACTGGAGAGATTCCAAAGGCCAAAAAGGATGGTTAAGGGACTGGAAAAAGTGAATAAATGCTGATCTACTCTTCCAATTAATTAGTAATACCTTCTCCTTTTAAAATGACAGTCATTAGCTTGGGCAACATAGAAAAGATTTTCAGGTCCTGGGAAGCATGGCTGAGACAGTTAACTGTAGGTTAAATCAGCATCTCTCATAGTAGGCTCTGCCCACATTTTGTTCCACTTGAAGATTAGAGAAAATTCCAAAAACCAAATAGAGAAGAAAACCCATCACCTCTGATTTCAGCTGAGTTTTCATCAAAGCAAGAAATGACTGAATAAGGAATTGAGCATTTCTTATTTTTCTTTCTCAAGAGATGAACTCGTTATTTTCTGGTTTGCGTCTTTTCCTTTCCAGCATCCCATTTTAATTTTTAAGCTGAATGCACCCCTGGGATCATCACTTTCCCACTCAGATCTCCATCATATATGTTTCTATACACGGACATGTCATACTCAGCAGAGAATACAAACCTGCTGTGGGCTTGGTTACCAACTTCAAAACATACAGCCTCTGGAAGCTTCATTCACAAATATTTGGTTTTATATGGCAACAATCCCATCGTTTTCAATAGGGACCAATTATACACAATTTCCTTTCCCCTTCTATTTCAGTCTGCAACCTCAGGGGGACCTGGGTTCAGTCCTTTGGCTGTAAGCTGAACTCCTGAGGAAGTTCCTCCAGTGTGTGCTGTCCTTCCTTCCCTGACAAGTAGGTGAGGCATCATGCAATGCCAGTGGTGATTCAGAGCACAGCCAGATAGCACTTGAGAATGTGTACACAGAAAGCCCAAACTTCATTCCATTTTTCCCTTGAAGATTTATATTTACTTATTAATGTGTAATTTGTCCCCATTCCTCTCTCCCTACATGTTCCCCTGTGAAATTCAAAAAGCCAATAGATTCAAAATAGCATAACAAGGAAGACAACTAAGTGTGAAAGGCATCATTTAAGTAATTATCTCTTCTGTTTGGAGCTTCCTGAAATCCCAGGTCCTCACAGCTTTATAACCTTTGGTCATTTATACCTCTGCTAAATTTCAGCACAATCGCTGCATAGTTCCTTTACCTCCTCTGCCTCCATAATATCACACAAATATACATATGCCTATTTAAAATGAGTGTTTGGAAATTCCTTTCTTTCCCTAAAAGATCAGCACTTCAGCTGGATGCTGACAGAAGGACAAGCAAAGGTAAACAGAGCTGGCAGCTCTTTCAGTCAGAGGACAGAAGACCATTGCCTGTACCACATAGCAGAGTGGATTAATAATACAAGTACATCTCTGTCTGGAAATGGCCATACACTTTACTGGTTTTTTTTCTACCAGCACTGGCAAGTCTGCCAGGACAGCAGCCCAAGACAGACTCATCCCTAGCTGCCCATGCTGCATGCAAGAAAAGCAGCAAAGTTTTAATAATCAGAGAATTGTCCCTTCTCCCTCTTCTGTGCATTATCTCAGGAACAGACAAGACTGAATGTCAAAAGCTACTCCAGCTGCCCCGGTGCCACACCTGTTCTTTGTCACAACCCTTCTGCTACTCATAGGGAAAAGATAAAATACACAAATCTTTCTTGTTGCCTTCAATAATTTCAAAAATCTCCAAATTAAATTAGGTATTTCCCTGTAAATGCTATGTAAATACACGTTTGTGCAAATCCAAGCCTTGGTCCTACTGAAATAAGCAGAACATTTTTTACTCTTTTCAGTGGGAGAATAAAATCCATTCAGAACATGCAAAAAGTAGGGAATTACAAAATGAAAGAAAACTTTCAAAGTAAGATTTTGGGGTTTTGTCTTATCTTATTCTGCAGAAACTTATCATTTGCTGAACAACTTCAGTTGAGACCACCCTCCAAAGGTCATGAGGTTCAGTTCATGCTCAAAGGCTCTCCTAAAGTATATTGCTTACAGTTACAGGATAAAAATAAATGTCTTCCTTTCAGTTACACCTAGGGCAGAATGGATCCAGAACTATCGCATAGCACTGCAAATGCTGTGAGTTTCTGGCTTCCTTCATTTATGGTCAGTTTGCAGATGTTATTCCCCTTAGATACGAAGGGCATTTAGACCTACTTCAGAACACAGATCTGAGTGGTTGCAAAAGAAATACTGCCCTGCAGTAATAAAACCCCTGTACTACTTTAAACCCAGTGTATGAGAGAACCTCATGCTTGAGAAAGCAGGCCAAGAACCAGGTAGGACTGTTCTCCTCTGACTCTTGAAATAAAGTCCAACCATTAATTAGCAAAACCTAGCACTGCTGTGGCTTACCTGCCAGGTGGTGCAGACAGGAAAAACTTCTCACAAATAGAGAATAGCATGTGCAAAAAGCTAAGAAAGATAATCCTGGTAAATAAACTTCTCATTAGTAGGCAACAGAGCAAGTCAACCACACTAACATTATACCACCTCATAAAGCCACCAATGTAGCTGTTAAGAGCTCTGTTCATGTGTCTGTCTCCTTTTCAGTTTGTCTGCTTTCTACTAGCTCACATCAGAGGTGGACACTGGTGACATGATACCAACTGGTATAGTTGTTTCAGGCAACTGAAATACAGGTCAACAAATAACACTTCTAATATATATAGAAACAAAGAGCTGTTTCCCAATTCCCTGTCATTGGCAACTTGCCAGAAAGTACATGCAGGTGGCTCTTCTCACAGTCCCCTTTACTGCAGCTTCTCATGATTCAAAAGGATCCACTCAAAGATACCACACTTTTCAAAATAAAGCAGCCTTTTTCTTAACTTTATTAAAAAACATCTCCACTTTGAGGCAAGTACAGCCCAACCATTAAGTACTTCTGACATGAAAAATGTCACTGAGAATATCTGCCAGAATATCTGTGATTCATATAAACAACCAATACACATAAAACTAGTGGCCAGTGTAACATATACTGTTCTCCCAAAGCTGTATTCCCAATTTAAAGGACATCTTTGTCATAATACTATGCAAATCTAAAATTAGTATCTCAAAGAGAGTTAGGGCAATTCACATCTAGTTGCTGCAATGAAAGGTGGAAAAATCCAAAGCCTGCATTCTAGCATTCATTACAGTGCACCTGAAGATCTACTGTTGGTGAAGGCCTTGAGCAAAACACTGATGCTGGCTAATACATAATATCAGTCTTAATTCAAAGGTTACATATGGCTGTTTGAATGTAAACAGAAGCCAAGGAAAAATACTTTGCTTTGTTCTTCTCAAAGCCACTAATTGAAAAGCCTCCAAAACCCGATTATTTTTTCATTAGTAGTACTGTGAAGATTGGTATCATTGCAGGTACCATACACAAACCAAACTGGGCAATAGTCTCCTGCATCTCCCAACAGACATGCTGGATTTTAAGGCACATCTCTGATCCTGTATGGAAAAAAAATCCCTTATCTCTTTCAAAATGAAAAGCAGTACTACTTCAGCTGTGCCAGGGCAAGGAGGCTGGAGTGAATGCCAAGTTTGCGCAACACCACAAACTCAATTTTCTGGCTGAAAATGGGATATAATTTAGGGCTTCATCCTTTGAAGCAAAGAGATGGCCATCTGCTCAGCAGAACAAAACAAAAGTAGTCTCTATGTATCAAGAGCTGCTGGCTGACCCTACAAATGCACAGCAGAAAGTATTCAAGCTTTCAAGGGGCTGTATGACAACTGTATAAGGTCTCCTGCACCAATACATGTGATGCTGTAGACACAACATAGAAGAGTTTAAACCCATGCTTCTTTATGCTGTCTTATAGTAATTCACTGCAGATGAAGGAGTCTGACTGAATTTTGTTGAGTTGTTCCAAGACAATAGTTCCATATTTTCAGATGTATCCCAGGAAGAGGCAGGAGGCATGACCTATGTGTGGATACATCACTGGAAGGATCTGCCCATATAACTGAAATTTACTTGGAACACACTCAAAACCCACAGCTCTACTTTATAAATGTGTTTGGCGTAACACTTAAGATCTATATGACTGAGTTCCTGAAGCAAAACTTCTTTGATAGTTTAAAAGTTATCATTAATGAAAAAGGCTAATTTGGCAGCTGGGACAGGAGTTAGTACTCTTGATTTGTTGTAATGGGACTAATCACATAGAAATGCATAACTGAGCTCAAAATACCTCTCAGTTACTGTCTTCACTGATTTTGTTTCCACTATACCTCACAGAATCTTCTCATATGCTATCTTTTTAAAAATGTTTAATTGTATCATCTCTAACTTTTCTTTCAGGTTGGGTTTTTGGTTGTTTGGGGTTTTTGGGTTTTTTTTAAACAAAACCTTTGCTGGGGAAATCAATTGCATATTTTGTAAACTTCATGCCTCATCATGACTTATTTATCCTTCCACCTCATCAGGAGAAGGGAGCCAATTCTCCCCCTCTGCTCTTGAGACCCCCTCACTGGTACATCCTACACTATTACCTGAAGCTCTAAGCACAGAGAAAGAACAAACTTGTTGGATTGAGTCTTGAGAAAGGTCACAAAAATGATCAAAAGGGCTGGAGCATCTCTCTATGAGTACAGGCTAGGAGAGCTGGTGGGTTTGTCAGCCTGGAGATAAAAAGGCTCCACCGAGACCTTTTTGTAGCCTTTCAGTAATTAAAGCAGTCTTACAAGAAAGATGGAGAAGCTTTTCAGTAGGGCCTGTTGCAACAGGACAAGGGATAATGGTTTTAAAATAAAAGAGGGCAGATTTAGACTAGATAAAAGGAACACTTCTTTTTCAATGAGAACGATGAGAGGTGGCAGACACCCCAGGGTTAGATTGAATGAAGCTCTGAGAGCAAATTGAACTAGCTGAAAACATCCCTGCTCATTGCAGGGGGCTGAACCAGATGACCCGTAAAAGTCAACCCAAAGTATACTATGGTTCTATTAATATCTGCCCCTTCTGCAACTGTAAGTCTAATTTATTTTCCATTTAATATTTCATTCATCCATGTCCCACAATTTCAGCAATGAAAGAATGACCTATGATGCCATGATTTGTATCAATAGAAGATCTTCCTCCTCACTGCTATTTTCCTTTAACAAGTTTTGGACTTGCTATTTTTATGTTCATCAGCAGTCATATTAAGCTTTTATTTTTCAGCTCTATTCCCTGCTGCTGTTTACAGCAGTTTTACAGCAAAACAACTAAATGAAGATTTTAGATGGACTGAAAGGTAATATCAGACAAAAGAAAATTTAAAATGTTACAAAAAGAAATTTTTTAGATATCAGATATTTTTTTATAGCAATGATTGAACTTCAACAGATTGTTCTTTCTTCCTTTTCAAGTACCTAAAGATACCAAATGGGACTTCACATTGCTGTCAAAAAGATTTAGCCATTTTAATGCTGCTCAGTGACTTCAATAATCAGTTTATAGTGAATGAGAACAAATAAATATTTTGTTGTAGTGATGTCAAGCACAGCTTCTGCTGTCTGCATAGGTAGTTCACTAGAAGTGGTAAATCCATCAAGCTAAACATAAAATTCAAAAGGAGTATTTTGAATGAAATAAGACATATCTTGTGTGTCCAGGTTTTCCCTGTGCTTCATTCTGGAGTAGAAAGCTTGGCTAGAATCATATTTCACAGTTACAAAAGCATTAAGATATTTGCTCCTTTTCACAAATTCTCAATGCATTTTTTCAACTTCCAGCATTTGGATTTAGTGTTCCAGGTCCAAAAGATACAGTATAATTTTCTTTAGAAATGTAGACTAGCAAAGCCATCAAGAGATATTCTGGAACCAAAAGCATGTTCTTTGCCTTTCTTCCTTCCTCCTGGTTCCTTGGTAAGACCTCTTAGAGCCAAAAAAAAACCCCTCTATCTTCTCCTCTTGATTAGCTGCAGTTCTAGCAAACAGTAGAGCTCTGGCATCTTAATTCCAAAGGGTGGAGAGAGCAACAAGTGCTGAAGAAAGGTGAGCAACCTCAAGCCTGAAATCTCTCCACAAACCCTCTTTTCCAGTGTACACCTATTTCACCAACAGAGAAACATCATCTTGTAACAGCACTTATGCATTGCAGGCAAAATTTCCCGAAGTGCTCGAAAGCCTAATTTCACTTTGCCTCTTGCCTTAGGGACCCAAAGATGCAGACACTGTCTGAGAATATCTATCTGAACAGATTAGTGCTTAATAAACACTGAAATTAAAGGACATAAAACTTGCTTGCCACAAACAACATGAGAGAAATCAAATGCGAGTGACTGAACGCAGCACAAACACACAACCAGCTGGGAACATATCCCAGAGGTTTCACTTAAGAATTAGTGCAGAGCTAGAGGGAAATAATTACACCTGTAAAGTGCTACTGTAAATGAGAATTAATCAAACAGAAGGCTCAAATTGTTGCTGCTTCAGAGGGCAAGGAAGCAAACACCATCAAAAAATAAGTGAGAAGTTGTGCAGAATTTCACTTCAAAAATGCCACTTCATTTAAATGGCTCAATGAATTCTAATTACTAGGAAGCATTAGACAGGAACATAAGGCAACAAACATCACTAAAGAATAAACATTCTCTCATAAAAGAAAATTTACACAGATCACGTTGTCAAGCTGATAGGAGCGAGCATCTTCCAGGAGCAAGTGAATCCAATCAGCAATGTTGTAATTGCCATTCTCAGTACTCACACTTTACTTAATTCCAGAACAATTAAAACTTAAGCATTAGCCACAGAGACAGGAATAATACCATGAAGTCACCTAGCAACTATAATAACAACTTGTTGATATTTTGGGAATGACAGAAGGCTGGGGAGCATCAGCAGACTGGGCTGATAGTTGAGGCATTTGCTTAAGTTACAGGATCTAACACCAGCCATATTCAAGTGAACAGCTTCAGCCTGTCCAACATACAACACTTTACAGCCAGGATCCCTTGATTGCCTCAGGCTGCTGGGGCGACTCCCAGGTGACACTTTAAACAGCAGGGTTCATCCAGCTGTTCATCTTTGTTCTGTGACTCTCAGAGAAGCTGCTTTAGCAGCAGGGCCAGCCAAGAAGAAAGGACTCAAATCCATAGCCAGATGAATTAGTTTCCAGCAATCAGAATCTGCTCTCCAAAGCAAGGCAGGCTGCAAACTGCAGCCACAGAAAGGCTGCTGCACCCCCTGTTCACCCAGGTTCTGGGATAATCATTGTTAAAGTGTGACAGGTTCCAGCACCAACAGCACGCTGCAGCCTTGCACTAGGAGGCAGGAAGTTCCCACATAATTTTTTTCTACCAATGTTTAATAGGGAGAAAAGATTTACCTTAATATCTACCTCTATCACAACCCAAAATTCACAGCATGTTTAAAAAAAAATAAAAAATCAGTCACTTCTACAAAAGAAATAAGCACGCAAATGTCATGAAGACATTTTCAGCCAAATCTGCCCTGAAGAGTGCTAATGAAGACTTGGTATTAATTCCATTGAAATTAAGCAAGATACTCATTATCAGATGACCTATATATGCTCTATAATTTATGAAAAGCACACAATCAACTAAAAGCTAAGGTTAGCAGCAGGTTAGCAGTTAAGTCTAAGGTATTTCCTGCTGGAATTCTATTTAAGTGGTGAGGTTACCAGAGAGAAATTAACTCTTCACCTACAAAGGAACTTTCAAAAGTAGCACAGGATGTCCTGTTCTGGACATTCTAAAGCTATCCATTGCTTTCTGTAGAGTTAGCCAAGAGCTGAAGCTCTGGAAAAATCTCACTGCTTTTGTTATTTGAGGAGCCATAAAATGAGATTCTGGAAATTAATGCTGAATTTATTTACATTCCTAGGAGCAATAGCAGCATCTGCCATAATCTCCTTAACAGCTATATTCACGTTCAACAGTTTTTTATTATGCACCCTATATATAGTAAATGGACCACCTTCCCTATGACTCAGATTAAAAATCAGCTTTATCAAGTCCTATTTTACTATTCCAGATTTTGGGATAGAATAAACCCACAGCTCTGCCAGAGTTTCCTTAGATTTGCTCATATGGCAGTTTTCAGAAAAATAATACACACCACAGGTCAGATTATTTTTTGAATTACCAGACCTGCACAAGAGTCAGAGCATAATTTGGCCTGAAAAATCTGTAATTCTGAATTATGATAATGTTCAAGGCAGAAGGAACTTACATTGTCTTTAAATAAAGGGCTGGCATTTGGGAGAAATGACCACCCCTTTCCTGTAGACTAAAATTATGTGGTACAATACCACCAAATAAGAGGCAGAGAATTCAGAACATCCCGAAGATCCCATTTCCAGAGTACACATCAGGGGAAATAGTGATAATAATCACAGCTTTGTAAATCAATCATCTTTACCTACAAGGATCATAAAACCACCAAAATCAAACTCAAACTCAGCATTCTAAGCAGAACAACGTTTTGCTGCAAGTAATGTCAGAGAAAGTTAATTCTAATTTTTACTTCAAATCCATTTTCATAGTGCTCTAATAATTTGATGTAGCTGAATTAGCAATTAAAAAAAAAAAGAGACAGCACTGGAAATTTTTTTTATGTGTTCAGCTGTGTGCTAGGACTCCAGCAAGAAAGCTTAGTTTTCAGTAGACTTGATTCAAACTAAATCACACCTGCATTCACAAAGCACAGAATAAAGGAGGGTAAAGGATAAAGCATAAAGAGGAAAACTAGTACAAATTCTGGGGACTTGATCCATTACTGCAACTCAGGAGTAGAAGATGCAGAAATATAAAGACAAAGTGTGAAAAAGTGTGTCCATAGAAAGTAATCAGCACATCACATGGGGAAACTACAAGGACTTCAGCTAACTACATAAATGTGGAAGAAAATAGCAAAATATGATTTTGGAAAGTTCACACTCCTAATACACATTCACTGTTAAATATTAAAAGAGAAAGGCAACTGAAACCAGTGTTCCCTATATTCATCTCCGACAAGAATAAACTGAATATAGAAGATGCACTTGGAACTGAAATTTCTGTGATACTGAGCAACTTGTCTGTCCTCTCCCCTTTCTCAGTACCACATTCTTAGACAGACCTCATTGGTCTACATCACTATTAAGCAGATGAGGAAGAGGTAGAAAAGGCACTAAATCAAAAGAAATAAGATGCAACATAGTGCAGCAGCAAGAGACCAAGTATCATGCCCTGCTATTTAATAGAGAGAGATGATGTTTGCAGTACTCCTGAGGGAATTTTTCAGGGGGCTGATTGCAGCTGCTATGACAACTAGAGGGAGGATGTGATGTCACACAACAACCCAAGAAACTGCTGTCACATTGTCCCAGCACTCAGCTCGACTCGCCAGCTGGGAAGTCAGCAGAGATCTCATTAAGTGTGTCTGTTCAGTAATTACTACAACATTCCCCCATCATGCTTCCAACTTTGCCCACAGCCATAGCTTAAGGCTATTGATGTAGTCACAAGGGCTAAGTTCCCAGGCCTGAAAATTTCGAGCCTGTAGTTACCAGAAATCTGGGATCAAGCTTCAGTAAGATCATAAGGTACATCAGGCAGGGAGAAGCAGGGAGGACAGTCATATCAGCATAATCTTGGAGTCTTGGAAGAAAGAAGTGTGATTTACCTTCCTTCTTCTTAGGGTAGTCTCTAACATACAGCAGTGATTACTTTTACTGTCCAGGACAGTTCCTTTGTCCATTTAAATCCCTGCATTTCTCACAGATGCAGTGGAGCAATGCATTCTTACCACAGGTCAGGAACCTGCCTCTTGACTCAATTTGCTACCTATGCAGAGGTATGGAATTTGAGAAAATGAGTTTGCATTTACACTGCATCAATAAAATAGACCAATTAGTACAGCACAGGGCTTAAAACATAAGATCCACAGCAGAAATGCAAGTCCCCAAAGGCATTCAGGTTCGAAAGGTCCTAGACTCTGGCTCGTACTGCTGTACAAGGAAAAGGATGCAGACCTCTGGCTTTTGACACAGAAGAGGGAGCCAGCTGAGGCTGCAAACGAGGGAAAGCTGCGCTGGGTCAGAGTCTGGCTGCTGAGGAACAGGCCTGGCTCAAAAAGCATAGAAGAGTTCATGTCTTCTAAATTCTTTTGAACTCTGTGCAATCTAGCAAAGCTGAAATTCGTAATTAATCTCACTGCACCAATTCAGATAGCATTTAGAGGAAAAGGAATTGGACAAAGAGGAGGAAGAAAACAAAAGCTGGGACAATGCTATTTCTTGCTGTGCTAAGATGAGGCTCCATCAGGTAGGGTGCAGTCATCTTTTGTTGTCTTAGAAGAGGACTGACTGTGCTTCCTTCCCTACAGGAGAAGGCTAAGGGGACAAACAGCACAGGAGGTCTAGGAGCTGACTCAAAGAGAACAAGAATCCCCATTCCCAGCCAGGTGTCTCCACCTTCTACCGTATCTGCAGCTTGTATTGGGGGATATGTTGCCCCAACATATGTTGCCCCAAGCTCAATTTCCATAGCTGTTTCCCACGGGAATCTTATTCCCAACACATTGAGAGATTTAAACTATTTGGTGACATTAGTCCCAAAAGAAGAGGTAATCCAGCACCAAGATTTGAAAACGTATGTAATTAGCCAAGCTTAAAAAAAAAATCATGTTGAGTAACAAAAGGAATACTTCCTGAGGGTGATGATAATGTTTTTATCTATAAACATCTCTCTTCATCTGGAGCTCTGAAGGTTATTTTCCCATGTATGTAACTTGGGGAACTCAGCTTCAGAGAAGAGAGTTGCACATTTACTCACAGGAAAAACATGCTCCAAAGGTTTACTGAGAAGTAAAAACAAGTGGGGGAATAAAAACAGCACTTTTGTTTTGACCCTGCTACAGACTCACCTGCAATCTGAATCCAATCCCTTGCAACCTGCTGATGAACCTGATGTGTAGGCCTGTAAGAAAACCTCACTGCAAACACCTCTGGCAGAGAAGGGGCAGCAGCCTGAATGCTAGCTGTGTTTCTAGATGCCAAGTCACAGGCAGCAGAGCACAGCTGTGAACAGCAGGTAGAAGTGATAAGGCAGCCCATCCCCAGAAACAAGTGGGCAGAGCTCCACAAAGACATTGCCAGGTTTTTGGCCACGCAAGAACTAGCACTGCAGTCTTTCTACGGATTGCTTGTTTACCTCACAGCAGTCCATGCCTGCAGCATCAATAGTGAGGACCCAGAAATGCCATAGGAATCAGCATCTCCACCTCAGGACCCAAGTGGCTGCAGGTGAAGTACCAACAGCAGGAATAGTCATTGTACATCACTGTGACAGAGACCACCCATCCCACACAAAAAGCATCTGGGTATTCTACCTACAGGTATGACAACTAGGCCGACTCCTTACAGATGTGGTTTTGTAGAATCATAGAATAGTTTGGGTAGGAAGGGACCTTAAAGATCATCTAGTTCCAACAACCCCCCTGCCATAGACACGGACCACCTCCCACTAGATCAGGCCTTGCCCAGCCTGGCCTTAAACACCTCCGAAGAGGGGGCATCCACTGTCTCTCTGGGCAACCAGTTCCAGTGTTTCACCACAACCAGATAGGGTTGAAGCTAAAAAACTACTTGGGAATGGAGACAGTGCAAAAAGCTCTTAGAAGCTGGGTTTCAGAATCTGCTTGGCAGCTTGCTTTATGTGAATTAGCTGAGGATAGGACTATGTTATAATAAAAAATAAAACCCTCTAATGGTATTAGATTTTTAAAAAGTACATTAATACCTTAAATTCCCAGAATTCCTTAAATTACATAAATGTCATATACTTCATATTGTACTAGAAAACATATTTCTTGGTTCCTAGATTTCATGACAAAATTTTCCATTGTTTACACAGAAATCATCAGTGCTTTCTTCCAGCTCTTATGGAGATTTCTTTCTCAGAGTACAGTCTATCAGGAGAGAGAGAAGCATGAGAAAGAAAAGCAGAGCTTTGGGAATTTTGTTGTCATTTTTAAAACCTTCGATTTTATGTTACAACAAAGAAAGTGATACAGAGTTAAGATACAAAGATGAGGAGATGGTATAATCCATGGCAGTATTGGTGATTAGGCATTCCCCCTGCACCTTTATGGCCTGGGACATTGCTCTTGCTCAGGCAGAGATATCTTCTCCACTCCCTGAAAGGGGACTCACCACACACATAGACATTTCTCCCAGTCTCCTTGGAAGGAAGGCTGTGAGTGACACAAGTGGAATTAGCAAGAGATTTGTCAGCACCTTATAATTATTTCAGTCAGAGTGACTTTTTATTATAAGCAACTGAGAGCAGAATTAAATGTAAATCTCCATAAAAATATACTGCATAAAGGCCTAATGGTGTCTTTTACTGAAGTCTGCTTTTGCTGTGGGTTCCAAAGCTCTCATTGCCCTCAGGTGAATCACAAAATCTAAGGAGGCTGAAAATCAATGCTCAAGAGCAAAACAGTTCACTTACCTGCTACCATGTACACAAATCCCTGGCAAAAATACAGTACAAAGAATGAAGCTGCTCTTATTTCTGTTTTCTTTCTAGATAACTTTAAAAACCCCATTCCTATTTTACTCATAATGGACAGCCTTTCAAGGGAGAATAACAGAAAACCACAGCTGTGTTTTCATTAAAAGTTAAGCACAAACAGAATTGAAAGTATTTTTCCTTATCCTTAAAGCCCAGTTCACTAATTAGTTTCCTTCTGACCTTCCCCAACTAACTCAGACCAACACAGTGCACACACCTCTTCAAATGACATTTTCTGTCCAAAACACAAGACATTTCTGAAATGATCTGCCAGAAAAACCACCAAGAACCACTCTGTTCTAAATGTGATGTTGAAAGGGATGTTGAAACAGGTTTCAAGCAGTGAACTCAACCTGTGGTACTCAATAACATCAATAAAACCCACATTTGTAAAGAATTATTTCCAAATAGGGACCAAAAGCAGTACTGAGCAAAACTCGTATCTTATACAATACTTGGAAGAACAGCTTTTGCATGCAAAGTAGAAACAGCATCTTCCTGAGGAAACTTTTCTGAAAGATTTAAAAATGACTGGTGTGAGCCAGACTGTGTTGCAGTGCCATATTCCTCCTCTCCCATATCAACCCAGTAACAGCAGGACTTCCCATCAATTCATTCTACCTTATAAAAATAAATTCATAAGATACATTGGACAGGACAAAACAGTGTTGCCAGGTGCTTTTGGCTATGAAAAGCAGAGAGTGGGAGCTTTAATGAAGCTAGCTCTTAGTCATGGGAAGGTGATAAATGCAGAAAGAAAATATCCTCTTGTTAATATTTGTATTTGCCATTTTTCTAGGTTTAAAGACAGTAGCTGTTTCTGTCTTGTGCCTTTAGCCAGTCATTTATAGCAGCAAAGTCAGTAAATAACACTGGTATTCTGATTTAATAGCATTTCATTTGCACACAACAAAAAAGGCTTAACTCTTTTCCTTTAGAATCAGCTACCATTCTGTTTTACTTCTAGCAGAGAAGAATTTTGCTGAAGTTAAATAAGTGCTCCAATACAGTCACTAGTACATACAAAAACTTCATGGCCTCTGGAATTCTCTGATATAGACCATGACAAATATCCTGAAGCCTTCACCTGAAATACATCAAACTAACCAGAGCAAAGTAAAATGCATCATTCCTGTCTCAAATGGTCCTACCAAATGTCTTGCTCTGTGGGTCTACTGCAATCCATCATGCCATCAGTGCAAAGGGAAGTAAAAGCACAGTATCCTAAATCACACAAAATCCTAAATCTGTGCCTCACTGGTCACAGAGCAGCAAGCACAGTTTGGCTCTCCTCAGGGTCTATGTTGAAAAGGTGGTATCTGGAGCAACTACCGTGTGTCTTTGTACAGAAGGAGTCTATCAAGTATTGGCATATATTTGCCTTTTTTTGTGTGGTAGACTAGAATCTTCCACAGAAAACTGTGAAGTCCTTTGGAAGTACTGAGTTCCCATGGCTCTCCTGTCCCACTGCCAGCACTGTAAGCAAGCAAAGTGAAAATCAGAGCAGTCAAGAGGCTGCTCTAGGTGGCACTGACCATCTCCACAAACATAAGACTATCTAATTGCAGACTGCTCTTGCATCAGCCTTCTTTCCATGCCGACTTACTTTGAAATTTCACCATCAGGTTCAGATATCCCCTGCAAATTTTCATCAGGTCTCATTGTAAATGACTGTTTACCAAAACACTCAAAAAAGAAAGATGAATCAATGCAAAATTTCCTTCCTTCC
>VZTY01005810.1:173210-232020 GCA_013400935.1 Turnix velox
CCAGAAATGGAAACCCTCTTCTCTTTACTTGATGTTGCTGTGTTCCTTGAGATTATCAGCCTTCTCTCCCAGCTGATACTTTAAGGAGATGCAACAGTTCAGTGTTTTCCAATAACATCCCAAAAATCTGCCCCTACCTGAAACTACATACCTACAGGAGTCCCATCTAGTAGACAAACAGAAGTTCATCACTGACACTCTAAAGTTTGCCACAGAATCTTCTGGATACATTCACTTTCTTCACTATAAAGATTAACAGATACATGAATCCATCTGGCACTGGTAATGCTAGATAGTGTGTTTACAAAGATTTCATGGTTATGTGAGTCAATCCAATGCACATGTGCCCAGATATAAAAATAAATGTTATATAATGCCCAGTTCACAGAATCAATATACTGGTTGTGGTGCCTCAAGCACAGAAGAAAATAGCACAGGAACTCCTATGCAGCAACTGTCCTAAGAAGTTGAAAAAGCTGCAGTTTGAAACCTGGAGTAATTTGATCCAAAATTTGGTTGAGTTATTTTGTGAGCACAAGCAGCAAGAAAGACACACAAAGCAAAAAAGACACAAACCCTCCAAGCTTGTTCATAAATGAAATAAGACACAGTTGTAAATATTCTGTCTTCAGACAGCATGGTCTCTTGCGTCGGGTCAGAAAGGAAATATTTATCCTCCACACTGACACAAACTGATTAAATAACACTATTAATAATGTGTAGAGAGGATAAGTTACAGCAAAGATTTTGAAAGGGAGCATGTTACAGCTTAACCTGGGGATGGAGTTCCAGCTTCCCATCAGAACAGATATGAAAAGTAGCACTTTCCTGGCAGTTTCACCTTCGAAATCTTTAAAATGCATATTAAGAGATGACTACACAAGGATGTTTTAATGAAACATGTTTTCATCTCCAGTGGAAGATGGAAACATTAATGCTTGTTTTGCAGTCGTTACCATTGTGCAAGTTTTCCATGAAGAAGAACAACAGATGAACGGGTATTTTACTCCAATCAAATGCTTGTATCTGACACTATTAGATGAAATAGTGACCTCACTACACAAATAAAAACCAGTTAAAAGCTTTCACGATTTCCTAACTACCATCTTAAAGGTATTCAAGGGGAAATTTATTGATTAAAACATGGAAATCATCCACCTATTTTAACACGTCTTTCAACTAAAAATTACAACACGACATAAAGCTTGCTTTGTTTCTAAGATCTAGGGAGATGGATAGAATGTAGCTAAGAGAGATAGCTAAGGGAGACAGGCAGTTGTAGCAGAGCAGCCCGCGCAGGGAATTCTCCCATTCTAACTCAGGCTCAGCAAGTCTCGAGGAAAAATAGGGGTTCATCACTTTGAGAAGTCTCACTTTTCCCTAAAACATTGCACATAAGGAACTGCACTCTTCCAACAACTACACCAACCAGTCTTGAAATTCCTTATCTCTCATCTCTTTGCTTTTTGTGTTTGAGAGTTAACAAGAGTCATTACACACCTCTGTATGCAAACTGAAAAGAGGCAAAAGGTTACAGAAGGTTTGGAAACACTTGCTAAGTGACCAAAGAAATACTGGAAACAAAGCCAAAGCTCACAGGAGTTATTTTCTGGACTGATTGGAAAGAAATACAGCCAGCAAGTTGGAAACCTGCAATCCCGAAAACCAGACTTTCCTGAGGTAAGATTCCAAAACAAAAAGTTCTGCAGATATCTGAATGAACTTGGGCCAAACCAGGATTGAGAGTGATTGCATATCAAAAGCAAGTTTCTTAGGATGAATATACAAGGCAGAACGAAAAACAAAACCAAACAAGGGCTGTGGTGCCTCTCTACATTTTAAAGGCATTTATTGATAAGAGACAGTTTATCAACATCTGCCTTTTTACCTGAACTTACTGGAGCTGTAATGAGAGGAGAGAAGGAGAGAGATGTTGAAGGAAAGAAGAGGAATTAAATCAGGCTCACCAATTGTAAAGCTATAGCCATCGATGCTGAAAGTAGCACTCCGGCATTTTTTAAATCCTTCCTTTCTGCTGCTTGGCTCTGTCATGATCCTGCCAGCTTGCACTTTTCAGCAGCAGCCTTTCTCTCCCCGCTCCAAACAGACTGAGTGCTCAAGCTCACTCCGAGCTGCCCTTGAGCATCTGCCGGTGACAGCAAGCACACCCAGCTTCACACATCTCCCGGCGCGGGGAGCCGAGAGGGAGAGGCACGCACCCAGCAGCTCTCTCCTCCCACAGATACTCTCGCTAGCATGTCTCCGACGTGCCTGCTCAGAGTTTTAACAACTGGTTAGGGGCTCCCCGTATCTAAGCCAGCAGTCAATTAGTGCGAGACTACCCAGTCAGTAAGGCAGCTGTGGCTGTCAAATCCCTGTGTAGGAGTTCAACACACAATTAACAAAAGATGAAAGGTTAGATTTTGCTGCAATCTACCCACTGACGCTCCCTGTACTCTCTGCTATGCTGCAGCCCCTGCTTCTGGGGCTCCCCTTTGTTCGTGGGCATTTCTGACTTGCAGCAAATAGCACTCAAATTTCAGCCCTTCAAATATAAGCAGTGTGACTTAATCATTCAATATAGGATGAATCAACCCAAGACTACAGAACACCATCAATCATCTTCTACTTAGACTAGCGATAAGTCGCTGGAAACACAACTGCAAGAGCTTATCAGGAAGTTAAGAGCACAAGTGACTGTGGGAAAACAACAAAAGTAATTTAGCAATAATGATGATAAACTGAGCAAAACTCACACAGATACACAGTCTTCTGAGCAATCCCTCCTCCTGGTGATTCATCATGTGGTTCGTAAACTCCTCTCTGCACCGTTTTACTCAATGATGTTTAAAAATGTGATACACAGTGCCAGCAGAAATCCACTGAAAACGGCCAGCAAATCATCCCTATTTGAACAGATAAAATTTAGAGTCAAGTCTTTCAGGTTTTTCACAGAGGGCCAGCAGCAAGCCAAAGATCTATAAATAGATACTCAGGAAAACAATGTCTTACTGATGTCAGTTCATGTGAATCCATGCAATCCTTTTATTTTTTATGCTGCATATGTTAACATTTTTCAGATTACTAAGCATAAAAGTAAACTCCATGAAATTCATCAGATCTTGCACTGTTCCAGGTGGAAAACACATGGAAACACAGTGGGAGGAAGACTGACATGAGAATAATACCAAAATCAAAATCTTGACCAATGCACACCAAAATGATTACAAAACACTAGCAAACTGTTTGCTGTGTCAAGTATAAACTTCAAGCCTACCTTGATATTCTCAACAAAAGCTTCAGTCAGAAACATTGCAGTTTTAAAATCCCTCTCTTCAAAGAACTGAAGAACCAGTGAAGAGGCTTAGCCAAAGAGACCTTTTCTATTAACAGTTTAATTATTTGGATGCTCAGTAACACAAAGCAAGTTCATTAAGAAAAAGGTTGTTAGTGGGTGGGGGCTTTTCACAGGAAGGAGGACACAGTCTTCCAGGTTTCTCAGCCTTTCAAGACTCAAGTGTGAAATAATAACTGTGGCTTAGAAATAACATTTCATCACTTTGCACCTGTAATTATTTTCCCTGTTTTAACCTCACAAGTGTAGGCACAGCTCAGTAATTTTAAGGAGCTGCTGCTGTAAAAGGCAGCCACCACAACAAAAAATTCTCCAGCAGTTCACCAGACTATGTCTCCTGAACAACACAGAAAAACAGACTTGAGTATAAAGTGCTCCTGAGGAATTGTTTCTCTGTCACTGCTTATATAGGTCATACACCTACATAAGCACTAAGGCTCTGCCCAAGAAACTAAAGGCATAGGGAATTACACATGCTGTATCTAGAAAGCACAAAATTAAAGAAAGGGTAAATATTGGAACTGTCATGGTTTGGGGATTCAGGAAGTTTGATGATTTTTATTTTTTTTAAACCACAACACACTGATGCATGAGAGAAAACTGTATAGACACCAGTGACGGTCATGAAGTTACAATCAAGTTTTAGTCCCAGGACAAACTTTCTTCCGTAAAAGACAAGCAGACAGCCTCATTTGCTCTCTGGCTTGGACCATGTACTCATGTAGGAAAGCATTCTGTTAGCATTTCTCTTCTCAGGAGACTATCCAGGTCACCAAGCTACTGCTACATTGCTCATCCCTGATCTCCTTTATTGGGGATCCAGACACTTTATACAGCTTGCCAGATGGAAGAGGGCCCAGCCATTCAGCAGTTTCCTTGCAACAATTCCTTGTTCAAGCCCAAACTAATACTAGCTCTAATGATTGTAATAATTTTATATGCTTCTTTGGTCAACATGAACACTACCCTCGGGAAGGGCAAGTCCAGTGGTCACTCAGGGGTAAACAGATCAAATAAGGCTATAAACTGGATCTGCAAAATCCCTGATGGCTATCCTAAACTGATGGCAACAAGATGTACACTCCCTTCAAAACCATGGAGGGACTTATCTCAAGGTGAAAAGGGAAATTTTTTGACTTGCAAGTTTTTCAAGAAGGAAATAGTTTCTTGCCAGCTCTAGTAAAAAATTCATCCAGTTGCTCAAATAATTAGCAAATAGCATGAATGTGATACCTGATCCAACCTGATATTTTACATTTTGCTGTTCAGCTCTTGGCTATATTTCAGGTCTGCCATTTACATGCTGCTTTCCCAAACAATCCCTGCAGATTCACTTGGGGTACAGTACATTTTCTACCTCTCACAGCCTGGCAGTACCAATCCAGGTAGTTACACAGTTCTTGGGGCAGCAGTTCAGTGCCGTGTAGAGCAATCCATGTATGTAATTTGTAAATCACCTGGGGATCCTTTCAGATGAAAAGTACAGTGTGAATTGAAAATATTTATTATTATTGCTGCAAACAGACTGATGTATCCATGGTAACATTTAATTTATCAACACATAAAACAGCCACTCCTTTAATATCTTCCCTTTACTTTTCAGTGTGTAGAAGAGCTTATGTGTTTTCTGGAGGTCTATTTTAATCAAAGGCAACATCAAATTAAACCAATGATCCATCCAATCTGCCATCCTCCAGTACACACCCTAGAGGAAGTTGTGAAAAGAAGGCCACCTAAAATAACTACACAGTCACTTCCTATCCCTGGGATATCTGCTTCCACCCTGTAGTATAAAAAGGCATATTATTTATGTAATTTTTTGTCAACAAGACAAAAGAGTTTATTGCAGTTCACACCCGAATACTTTGAAAAATCACTTGCATGGAGAAATACTTCCATGTATCAGCTCAAAGGCATGAGACTTCCTGTTACCATCTAGTATCCCCTGGTTTCTATAGTGTGAGAAAGGAAAAATAAAAACTCTTAAGTCCAAGCCCCATGTAAGTCAAGGGTAAAACTTCCCATCACTTCATCACGGTCAGAGCTCTTTTCTCCTGGTTTTCCAAAGCTATGCTCCTGCTGAGCTGTTTCTTAACACCATCAACTTAAGATGGTATTAAGAGTAGTAGTGAATTGAGACCTCAAGCATCCATATGCTTTTGCAGTACCTGTCACTAAAGTTAACAGAATTGGAACCTCTGAATTTTTAATCTTTCCAGAAGCATCACAGGTACTCTAAATGAACAGAAATCTTGATTTTGACTATTAAAAATGAAAATATGGCCCTACTGTATGAGGCAAAAGGTTTGAGAAGACCTGTGTCCTATATCCAGCTCTGTATCATATCTCCATCACTCCCCAAATATAGATTCTATTAAATTATAAGGATGCTGAAAAATTATAAAGTACAAAGCAGTTTGTGGTGTTACTAGATATTCAGCCACCTTCCAGCTTGGGTACCTCCTGAGCCAGCTGTGTTTTCAATATATACCTAAACAGTCAAAAATCTTCTGCCAATTCAGCTGAAACCTTTGGCACCTTTAGCATCCTTCCACAGGGAGATCCACAGCCTAACTAAACAGCGACCGTTTCATGCTGTTTGATTTAAACCTTTCTTTTTCATGGTTCTCTTCACCCTAATACTCACTTGGGTAAGAATATTGATTCTGAAGTTATGAATCCAAAGGTGAGGAGGAGTTCTGTGAGGCAGAGGGGTCCCCTGCTCAGGATGTCTAGTGGCAAGGAACCCCTAAGACCATGGGGTCTGGTCAGAATGGACTACAGAAGCATTAGGCTGGGCCTGCCATTGAAAACATTGTTTGGAACACCTTACTTTGACAAACTTCAACTACATCTATTTTACAAGCAGATATCTTTTTGGAGCAGTTTTAGAGGGCTTTATCACGAGTATCAGTGCCACCTGAAAATATTTCACACCCCAAAGCAGAGCTCATCACTTCTCAAAACTGGGCAGTAATGCACCAAGAACTGATACCTCTTCAGGAAAATGTTTTTCCAGCTTCCAAGAGGAAATGAAGATGAAATCCCTTGAGTTTCTTGCTATATTTCTCACAAGAAACAACACAATTACAATACTGCAGGTTGTTTATGGAGAGATGGCATTCTTCCCTGAAAGCTTCTTTGTTTTACTGTTTCCTAGAAATACTCCATCTGCAGGCTGTGATGATTTTATCAGATATTGTTACTGTCAGGAATAGCCACTACATTTTAAGTTATATTTAGGTTTGGCAGCCAGAAGGCAATATGACTTTTTAATGCTCAGCAGCTCTGATGCTTTCTGCGTGCTTCAAGCTTTACCATTTTCCCCCCTCACAAAAACCTGAGAAGAAGAACCGACACCGCTGTGGCTGGAGTATTGTCTTGATTTATGCTGTTTTTCCCAATATGCATTACTTTTGCCTGATGGACATCCAAGTGCATCCAATAAATTATGGGCAAGGAAAAGAAAAAAGTAATATTATTTTGAGCTTGTAATTCATCTTAACTATTTAAAGCACCTGTGGTGGGACTCCTCCTGGTGTTGTTTTCTTTAGAAACACAGGAGGAATCTATATTATCTAATTTTAGCCACTTAGCTGAGGTGCCTAAATGAGGAACCGTGGGACTCCTCCTGAAGTGAGCAGGAAACCCCAGTGACAGTCAGAGCTCTTAAGATCCAAATTGCTCTTTGGAGAAGATCTCTCTTTGGAGCACCAAGAGAGCCACAGGCTTCCAAGATCTGGAAGAAGTAGCTTAGGGAGGAGACTAAAGCTGAGCAGCAGGATCCCTGGCAATGACTATTTTCCAGATTGCTTGCAGATAGCAAGGTATACCACGACCCTCTTCCAGGTAGACTCAACAGCAGCAAGGTCCATTTTTTGTGATGTATCCAGGAAAAAGCCAATATTAACATACTACTGCTTCCATATACCTTTCCAGTGCAGCTTGTAATCAGGAAGGACCAAGGGGCAATAGACATCTGAGTAGCATATTCACAAAGTTAAATGATGGAAAAGAGGCTGTACCAGGAACATGCAAAGTCCGTGAAAGATTTTCTGGAAATGCACACCTACATATTCCCTCTTCACATGCTAACTTGCAGTCTCTAGCTCCAGGAAATCCAAAAGCATCCCTGCCTCTGGGCATAGTTCCATGAAAAATGCAATTTCTCCCCTTGTTTGGTTTTGTTGCAAATAAATAATAGGATTTCAACAGAAATACACTTAAAGCTCTAATCCCACTCTCATCTAAACACTATTGCTGATCAGATTTCAGTTTGTCTGATTTAATTTGATTTTTTGGTCTCATTTTGCACACTACTGAATTATGAATCCCCAGTGTAGTGTGACTCTCCTCATTACAGAAGCTATTCTTCTATACAATGCCATCAAAATCAGAATGAGTAAAAAATATGTCATTTTACAAAAAAATAAATCTTGGGGTAGTAGTGCTAAGAACAGACTGCTAAAGAATTAACCTCATCATGATGATGACAGACTTCTGCCTACCACAGCATTCCTGGGACTGTCCCACAACTGAAGCAATACTCAAAGATTTTCCTTTCCCTATTATCAAGGGAGATTTCTGATCCTCGGTACTTGCACCGTAACTTGTCAGTGGATCTGCCTTCATTCCTTCCTACTGCCCCTCTTGGAAAGCAAGCACATAGTGTAACAGCAGCAACCAATCCAAATGGCAGCCAGTCAAATCATGAAATGTATAACTTCACAGAAGAGATGGGAGAGAGGAAGAGAAATCCAAAGAGGGAAACAAGGCATTTGTCATGTAAGGAGTTACTTGAAAAGCTAAGTTTATTTTAAAGATATTTCATTGTGCTGAAGGTATCCACAGATACATGCTTTATCTACGATGTGAAAATACCAAGGGCACGCTACAATAGACAGAGAAAGGAAGTAGATCTTTTGATGGTGAAAACCAGTGCAACTTTGCCAGATTCAGCAAAGCTACCTGAACTGTTAAGATCAAGATCTCCTCCTTTCCCTACAGCCTGGAGGGAAAAATTGAGCTGCATTGCTTGAACAGCTTCTTATCAGTCAGTGTTCTCAATGCCAGCTTCCTCATAGCAGCACTGGGATTTTAAATATTCCACATGGAGAGAGGTAGTGGAGGCCCCATCCCTGGAGACATTCAAGGCCAGTCTGGATGAGGCTCTGAGCCCCATCTGAGGATGTAGAGGAGGATGTGCCTGCTCACTACAAGGGGGTTTGGACTAGATGATTTTTGATGGTCCCTTCCAACATAACACATTGTATAATTCACTGTGTATCTTCTTGAAGGAGTCGAGGGCATTACTTTTGTGGTTTTATATATGTTGTATGTATACCTGCTTCTACATATATTTTGCATGTGTTACTTCCATCTAGATTTTACACTTTGTCCCTTCCAGACCACAAAGTGTTCAAGTTATCATTAGAGCTGTATTCTTTGAATGACCTAAATACATTTTTAAAGCTCCTAGGTAAAAACAACCACACTGGGTGTGCTCCAAAGCACTCCCTCCCTGAGCCAGCTGCTCCTTCTTCCACCATACAAGTAAAACAAGCATCAAATCAAACAGGTGTATAAAAATAGACTGCCTGCTACAACCACACAGTTACTAGACCCAAGCTTATTGGGCCAGATCAAAGTGTCCTTGATCAATGCTAAATCAATGTAGACTATTTGCACAACTGGATATCTTCCTTGTTGATACAGCTACACTTGAATAAATGGAAATTAAACCACAAAAGGTTGGTTTGAAATATACACACAACACATACTCCCACACACCACACAAACACACACTTTTTATACCACATAGAACATATCAGTGATTGTTCTACTATGTTTCTTGATAGAAGGGTGGTGCAAAGCTGCCTTGTTCCTGAAAGAGTTCTGTCAGCAACTAGTACTCTGAAAGGGAAAGGAGAACAAGAAAGGGTTTCCACACTATGTGCTTCAGCTGTACAAAAGTAAATGCTTCAACCAGGCAAATTGTTTTCTTTGCCTTAGGGTATAGCAATGACAGAAAAACTAGAAAAGTCTCCTTCTTATTACTGGTACCATGCATATACCAAGCTGTGGTTTAACAGAACTGGTCCCATGAAACCATCACTACTACACTCTTAACTGAAGAAAAGGATCACATACCTACATACATGCCTCTTCCCAATAACCTGAGTGACTTCAGAAGTAATCAAACTACAAGATGGGCAAAGAAAAAGAAGTCTGCAGAAGGAGCAGTGTGTCAGGAGAGCTGCTTCCTCATTGTACCCTCTCACACAAACACCTGGTGCTACTACTAGAGTTTGAGACAGGGGAGTGGGGACATAGATGGATTTTAAAAGAGACCACATAATTCCACAGTAACATTCAGATGCCCAACCTCTCAATTGTAGGCAGCCAAAATTTTGTGAGAGTTCTGTCTCTCTAACTTTGTCTAATGACCTGTGGACTGCAATCTTACACCACAAATTATGCTACATACCATCATAGAATCAGAGTTGGAAAGGACCTTCAAAGGACCTTCATTTAGTCCACCTACCCTGAAGTCATCAGGGGCAGCCTGTACTAGATCATGTTGCTCAGAGCTTCAAACCTGACCTTGAGTGTCTTCAGGGAAGAGGCTTCCACCACCTCTCTGGGCAACCTGATCTAGTGCCTCCCCAGCCTCATGGAGAAGAACTTTTTCCTAATTGTCTGACCTCAACCTGCCCTGCTCTAGTTTAAAACCATTGCCCATCATCCTATTGCTACATGCTCTGACAAATGGACTCTCCCCTTCAATGTGCAACATGGCAGAGAAGAACAGTGATGGATATCATGGGCAGGACACCAAGGCAGAAGGGATAGTTTAGGTTCCTGCACCATCACAAGGTGTGAAAGGTGAAAATTCACAGAAGATTCAAGTAAGCAAGTCCCTCTCCATGTTTCAAGGCAAAGTGAAAAAATGAACAAAGAAACAAATAAATAAGCCCTCACTGATCCCACCAAAGGGAAGAGTCTTCCTGATCCCCAGCTCTAATTATGGCTTTAACACAGAACACAAAGCAACAGAGATTTTTTCCATTATCATTAAGAAACAGCTTAGTTTTACCTATATTTACAAGTATCTACAAGCTTGTGTCTTAAGAAGAGCAGAATTCATAGTAAGTACACATTTCTGAGAAGTGATACATGAAGTAATTAGCCTTGGTTATTATATATAGAGAGATTATTTTATGTTTATGTGAGTACTTGGTACATATTTTTGCCAACTAGAAGACAGGATCTTGAGCAATCTCTTTTGATAGTTCCTGCTGATAGCAGAATACCAAGTGCTCACACGGAGCTGGTAAACTATGGAATGTAATGCAAAAAGAAATGTCTCCTTCAGGTCCATGCAGCCTTTACACACTTTTGGCTAAGTGGGAAATTTAGTCCAAGAAAACAGTTGATATAACCTCTCAGTCTGAAATTGAACATTTAATATTTATTTTTTGAGTACACATCTGCAGTCATTTCAAGAGGACAATGTATAATAGGCCACCAAATCTAGCAAAGGAGGTAAAACTAAATACTCAGCTATTAAATGTTAATATTTGGACACAGTATCTTATTCTCATGTGTATTTTCTAATGCAGTTTTAAAGAACTGCATGCTTTACATTCACTTCCATGTAGTATTAATATACCTGTCCATCTGTAAACAGAGTCATAAGCTTATTCTTCCGTATGAATCACAGAATCATAGAATAGTTCGGGTTAGAAGGGACCTTAACGATCATCTAGTTCCAACCCCCCTGCCATAGGCAGGGACACCTCCCACTAGACCAGGCTGCTCAGTGCCTTGTCCAGCCTGGCCTTAAACACTTCCAGAGAGTGGGCAATGAAGAATCAGCTCTTCATAGTAATTGTTTCAAAAAGCTATAAGAATCCACAGAAAGACTGACATAGATCTGCTGATCTCCATCTTTGCATAAGCGAAAGTGGAAGAGCGTGATTCCATGGAGAGAAAGTGAGCAAGTATAATATAGCTCAGTTGGGAGAGCATCGCACTCCTAAGCTGAGGGTCAGAGGTTCGAGTCCCCGTCCAGGTATGAGACTTGTCAGAGTTGGGCTGATGGTTGGACTAGATGATCTGAAAGGTCCCTTCCAACCTAGATGACTATGACTATGACTTTAATTGTCCTTCAGAAACAACTGTGTCAGCCACTGGTATCACAAGGAGGGATTGTCCACCATTTTTCATTCCCCTCCTTACTGTCTCATCCTCTCCCTTAGTGCAGCAAATTCACTTCCCTTTCACAGCAAACACTTGCTTAGAAATGAGCACCAAAGCTTGGGGGAAATTTGTCTATGACATTGCTAACATCCAGACATGAACACATCACTCTACTCTTAATATGGACACCTATTGTAAAACTGATGTTGCTTTGCACCAAGACAAAGCAAGAAGTGTTCAGGGTGAATAAGATAATGTACTCCTTTACAGTGGTAGAAGACTGGAAGATCAGATCAGCTGACACACCTTAATCCTTAAACCAGCGTTGACTTCATATTGCAGCTTTGTAATGTCTATCCTGAATAAAAGCTCCAAAAGCAAGGATCTTTTTCATACAGGCTTTTGTAGTCCTCTTAAAGAAAGTCACAGAAACACCAGAGACCTGAGAATCATAGAGCCACCTAGGTCAAAAGGCACCATCCACAGAGCACTGACAAAACCACTACTAAACTAATTCACTAAGGATCATGTCTATTAATCTTTCAAATGCCTGCAGGAATAGCAATTCTATTATGCTCCTCAAGCTCAGTTCTCCTCATGCACACAATCCAGAGCCATCTGTTCAGGGCCTTAAACAGTGCCCAGGGTGTGAGCAAGTTTGAAGACATCCCAAACATGACTGATTATCTCACTCCCCCTGCACAGCCATTGCAGAGTTTCTGCAACAAACGTAAGTAAGCCTGCAATGCCCTAAATAATTTCTGACAAACAGGACAATTTCTCAGTCATAACCTGCATGCAAAAAGGCATGTGAGAACTCACAGGAATTACTTGGGTTTTTTTTTTTTTTTTGCTTTCAAATGCCAAGCTTAACATCCAACAGGAGGCCAAACCCAGAAAGCTGTATAACAACAGCTGACTCAGCTGACTGCCAGGTACAATGATCAGAGTTACTGAAGTGCAGGAGCAGAAACTCGGTAAATTCAAAATTCCACAAGATTACAAGATTCAAGCTTTGTCTCTGAAATTAGGCTCCTTTAGCTCAAGAGTACTCCTCTACCTAGTGTCCACAGTACCTTGTGTATCTCATTTCATCGCTTTTAATAATTTATTTAACATTGCTTCTATGAAATAATTAAGTAAGGGCAAAATTAAGTAATCATATGATCACAAAACCTAGCAAGGCCCATTTTTCTCAGGGGACAAAGTCATTGGAAGCTGTAAAGATCTCCACTTTGGCAAGCTCAAAAGACTTCTTGGTTCCAGAGTTCACTGAAGATATGAAGACCTGATGAAATTACAGAGCACCAGGACTCTGGGAAAACTACGAGGTCTTAACAGCCCAGACCAGCCTCATCTGGGACTTTCTCCTCCACGCTCTGCCCAGAGCCTCAGTCTGAGGCTGGTTCTGGTCTTGCTTCGAGGATGGGCCTTGGCCCCATACTCCAGGTAGATCATATCCTGAACAGTCAATCTGTGGAGATGCCAGATCTCCAGCCCTGTCTCCCAGACAAACTTGGGACCTCTGCTTCTCCAGCTGCATCATCTGTTGACACCTGCTAGACCCTAGACCAGGCTCATCACCTCATTCTCCACCAGCCTCTGGCTCTGACCACCTAGTTCAGGCCCAGCAGGACAGCACCCCATGGGTGAGCATGCAGCCAGTGCCAGGGACACCCACGGCTCCAGCTCTAACAGCCTTTAGGGAACAGCCAGTCCTCACTGCTCCCAGGCATAGAGTCTCATGCAAGCCCATACACTATAAAAATAATAAATGTGAAAGAGCAGCTCTTCCTGCCTTGAAGAACTCAAGCAGAGTAAGGAAAGCTAGACTTTTTTTAATGGTTTGTCATACAAATGCAGCGCATCCATTTTCCTCCAAGCCCAAATGACCCAGCTATTGCCACAGCTGCACCTTCTTTCCTCAGTAATTATCACATTTGTCGTGCAGAGATAAAGGCCAGGGCCTGTGCCAATTAAGCCTAAGGCTACCACAGGACTTAAGGCTAGAAAGGCATTCAATCCACCTCTGCTTTTCTCATGAGCTTTATTCCTCTTCTCGCAAGAGAATAAAAATTTTTGTCAGCAAAGAGACAGAAATCCAAAACACATTTTTGTAAAGTTCGAGTGAGTTTTCACAATTGCCAGAGCAAACTCAATGCCCTTTTTTTCATGTGTAAAAAATTTAGCTCCACTATTTAGGGAAACCAGAACAACTCAACAAAGCATTTCATAACAGTAAAACTATTAAAAGACAAAATTAATAAGCATACACAAAACTCTCAGATCCCAGCAGCATAAAAGTTTTTAATCACTTTGAATCACTCAAAAGCATGAGAAAGACAGATTTCTGCTAATGGATTAACTAGCATTAAGATAGGAAACTTGAGTTTATGCCATTTTTCTCAAGCATTGACAAACAGCAATAAGAATACCTCATTAATAACACCCTGCCAGCCAGCATCTTCTGCTTTGAGACTTGCTAAAATTATTTTTTAGTTATAAAAATATGCCTTATTAAAATAAACCACTGACTCTAATTACTAGAATTCTTAGAATTTGAAGCACCAGAATGATTTAAGTAAATATTTCAGCCTTCTGATACATCAGTAAGATGTTCCAGTCTTGAGTATTGAGTCCAGTTCTGAAGCCCTCAACACAAGAAGGACATTGAGCTATTGGAGCGGGTCCAGAGGAGGGCCACGAAGATGGTCAAAGGGCTGGAGCAACTACCCTATGAAGACAGGCTGAAGGAGTTGGGGTTGTTCAGCCTGGAGAAGAGAAGGCTCAGGGGGGACCTCAGAGTAACTTATCAGTACCTGAGGGGGACCTACAGAAAGGCAGGGGAAGGAATTTTTAACATAATATCGGATGGGAGGACTAGAAACAACGGATGGAAATTGGAAGGGGGTAGATTTAGACCCGACATAAAAAAGAAATTTTTTACTGTGAGGGTGGTGAAACACTGGAACAGGTTACCCAGAGAGGTTGTGGACGCCCCCTCTCTGGAGGTGTTCAAGACCAGGCTGGACATGGCACTGAGCAGCCTGATCTAGTGGGAGGTGTCCCTGCCTATGGCAGAGGGGTTGGAACGTGATGATCTTTGAGATCCCTTCCAACCCAAACTATTCTATGACTTCAGGACAGATTCTGATCCAAAATGTGACTAAGGAATCTGAACTGAGACAACAAGATAATGGAATGTGCATTTTGAATATTAGGCAAAAAAATGTTGACCAATTCAGTCCAAAACTGTTTGATAAATTGAAGTTAGAGGAATTAATTCTTATATTTCTGTATCGGCACCTTATATGTAGGCTGTCAAATCTTTGCAGTGATTCATCACAAAACATTGATATCTAAGACATTCTGATCTAACTTCAATGCTTTTCATAATAGGTAATTATTTTGTAGGTTTTGCTGTGCAAGCCTGATAGAAGCATAAAGTAAAAATCTCCCACAAAGAACAGCATTTCCTTTGACTTGTTATAAATATGACAGAACACAATTAGCAATGTTTTTCCCAGTCAAGGCTCTTGAGAGAACTGCTTTGTAGCCCAGTACACCTGAACACTTTGCCACAAACATTAGATTTTAATTCTAGCTTCTTTACAAAACCTTTCTGTTGGGTTTCATGGACTCCCTGGTACATCAGGTGACATAAGGGAGAGCACGTGGAATGTTGCTTTTGGTGACAAGTGCCTCCCAGCAGATTCTAGGTCCCCTTAAGCAAGGTGGCCCTGGACAAGGGGTGACAAATCCTGTTGCCTCCTAATGCATGTAAGCAGAATAGTAAAGAAAGGCTGAGCTGCTGAGCAACAGGCATAGAAGGGGTAACATCTCCCTGAAAGAAACATGATGCAGGATGTACAAACAGTTTAGCATGACATCAGCATCTTTTTGTGTGCAACAGCACACAGGTAACCCTTAAAACTCATATCAGCTTGGGAATATGCTTCATGAAGAGTAGCACCCAGATTTCATCATCTGCGTATCATAAATCCTATGTGCTAATGGCAATATGATAGTCATTTTCCTTATAGCTCAAGAAGTAGTGATTAACACTCAGAGCTTGTGTTCCATATTTACTGCACTTTCTTCTTTGAACTAGGTCTGAGCAAATGAATAGCCATAGATCCCTGTCTTCTCACTTGCCACCCAGCAGCTTCCAAGTACAAAGGAGTATAGGGCAGAGTAACCTAACTAAGGTGTTTATCTGGCAAGCACTGTGATGTATTTGCCCTTGTTTAACTCAACTTTCAGAACTGGGGGAATACTCAGACCTCTGGATTTCAAAGATATTCTCCATACCTTCATTCAACAAGAGGCTGGAAGCACTCATTTGCTGCAGGTTGGTAGCAGTATGAACACCTCATTTACAACACACTGCCAGCCAGCACCTTCCACTCCCCTCTCTTGAAGCACTTCCTGGTTGCCAAGTCAACTTGTTCAGCTCAGAAAGCTCTGAAACAGGGAACACACAATGACTGTCACTGCAGTCACAAATAAGAAGGTTTAAAAAAGAAAAACAGTCTCTGAGTGAAAGAGAGAGGTGAATGGCAAATTGATTCTGACAGTTTCATTTAGGGATGCTCAGTCACTGACTTCACACAAAGTGCAAGAAGGGAGAGAGGTGAGAAACCCAAGTATTTGATAGTAGGCTAGCACAGTTCATCTGTAAGGAACCTTCAAGAAATCAGATACTGTGTTGTTTGGAATGTGAATGATTAATATTTTTCCTTATGGAAATATTTTTTCCTTACAGCCATATAAATCAAACCTACACCTACAATACCCATACATGAAGAACATCAGTATGTTTGAGGCACCATCCCTGGAGATACTTAAGAGATGGGTAGACCCAGAGCTCAGAGATGAATTTTAGTGATGGTTCTTGTCAGAAGTGTATAAGGCCAGGCTGGATGAAACATTGAGCAGTCTGGTCTAGTGGGTGTCCCTGCCCATGGCAGGGGGGTTGGAACTAGATGATCTTTAAGGTCCCTTTCAACCCAAATCATTCTATGATTCTATGATCAGTGTTACAGAGGCACCCCCACACCTCTTAACATTTCACTAGCAGACAAAATTGATTTTAACAGTACAGCCATTTCTACCAGGAAAATCTTCAAGGAGGCAAGTGATAATCAACGAAAAAAAAAAAATAGACCAGAACTATAAAAACAACTATATGAGTGTTTACTTAATATTTGACAGGAGCAAAAGGACGTATATCTGCATTTTGAGGGGAAGGGTATATTTTTACCTCTCTAAACACCTAGATGATGCTGCCAAAAATATTTGATTCAACAGTCAAAGTTATACATGCATGCATTACACACACTGCAAGCTTGAGGTAAAAGGAAATGACTGCCAGTCAGGAACCGTATAGGATTGTATTGGAAGGACGTAAATATACAGGAGCATCTTCTCATAGAAATAGCAACAGACAAGTTGATGACTACAGTGGCCTGTACTACTTCAGTACAGCTTTTGCAGTTCAGCTTCTTTGTGCCAATTTCCCACTCTCTGCACTGCTTCTGTGACTTAAAGATAAATTCCCATGATCGAAAGTGATCTATTTACTGTGCCTAAGAAGCAAGTATTACCAGCTCCATGATAACTCACGGGTCACTTAAAGTACGGAAGGCAGCAGCAAAGCCTTGCAATCCTCACTCCAGTTCTCAGGCTCAGCTCTCTGACCTAAGGTCCAACTGTGTAAAACACAGTGGCATGACCTTGGCTCAGCTTTACTGGGAAAAAGGCAAAACAAAAACAATCCACAAAAAAAAGTTTCACTGAACTGTAAAGGAGAGAGTACAAACTAAAGCCAAGAAGATAAGGAGAGTAAAAACAAAGGAATTGTGGAGCTGATCCAGGTCTCAAAAAAAATATCAGCAATAAAAGGTATAAAACTCAGAGAGGGGAATCAAGAAAATGGATACCCAGCAAGATCAGACAACAGCAGACAGTACTTCCTTGCTTCACTGAGAAATGCCTGGCCAGCAGGGACTAACTGCCTTCACTGGGGCAATGAGAACCTCATAACATGTTATTCTCAGCTGTTTGCTCTGTCCATTATCCAAATTGCTCCACATTGATAGCCTGTTCAAAGTCTTGCTTTTGAAGTGTCTGCTCATGTTAAAAGATGTGTCTGTCTGCCCCTCTGCTCCCCCCATACATCATATGAGAAGACACAAATAGGAAAGGTGCTTATGGTGCAGTTGAATGCTACCCAAAAACTGTATAAAGCAGATGCTTAGGCAACTGCCACAAGGGCTTTCTAGAGAAGTACAGGACCACTGATCTGTTAAAGTAAGCAACAGAAGAATGGGGGGCAAAATACAACATGGGAAAAAGCAAATGAGACTTCAAAATTTAAGAATAAGGTGGTTAAGTAGCAGAATCAGCAACAACACACTCAACAGGGGGCTTCTGCTGCAAAGGGCTGGTGTTTGATATCAGATGCAACACCCATAATTACTCTTGGACCATGAGACACAAAGATAGGCCAGACTTCAGAAAAAGTTTAGGTATATTTTCATGACACCACAAAACCATGAAGCTGAAGGAAAGAAGGAGCTTTCTGGTAAACTCTGTGAAGATGCACATGCAGAGATGGGCCATCCATATGGAACAAAGAGGAGAGCAGAGAAAGGCCACCATCTCCAGGCTAAGACAGGAGCAAGAAATCAGACTTTGAAAAGTTAGGCTGGAGAAGCATATTGTTGTGGGCAGAATACGTGGGCTGCTCTGAGACACAGAGTTCACTTGCAGGGGAAGAGACATGCTCAGAATATGGTTTGGAAAATATTAATAACCAAATTACAAAAACCTGATTGCTTGAGATGAAGTGCCAGTACCTTCATGCACAAGGTGTCTGAATTGACAAGGCAGTAGAGCTGGTAGAGGAACATGAGGCTTGACCCAGGCCAGTCAGTCAGCACAGTTCCTTGCAGCAATTGAGCAGAGCTACTCAACTCCATAGATAACTTTTGGGCAGAGAGCAGCGTTCATCAAGAAAACACGGATCCTTCAAATGTCTTGCAAGAATTCTGCAGTTTGAAGTTAGGAATTCAGTCATCATCTCAGGTCAGTTCACTGTCACGTATTAGTCTATCTTATCTGTGCAGAGACCAGCTGGGGAGTTCCTGGCTTGCCCAGGGAATCAGTCATTAATTACACTGTGGAAGAACAGAGGCGTCTACATTCAACTGCACCAGGATTGTATTTTAGGAGGTACTTGAATTTTATTCTAGCATCACAGTTATGATGAAGATAGTATAGATCTTTCCACAATTCTTCCAGAATGGTGGCTAGACATAGAAGACACTCACATATTCGTGGGTAAATATATTAATGACTGCACACAAACACAAACTCAAAACAGAGTTCTTTGCCAGTAGAAGAGAGACATGTGCAGGACAAGAGTCTCATTATATTTAATTAGCCCATTAACTACAAACACGAACAATTTAAAATCATGGTAGGTTTTCATGAAAGGAACAAAAGACACTTCTTATGAAAAGTGTTTGTGCAGAGATGAAAGCTTTCCAAAGACTGAGTGGCATTTTCTCCTGTTGTGATAAACTTGCATAACCCTTATTGTGGACCCTTTAATCCATACTAAACACAGGTTAAAGAACAGTAAAGCAATACTTCTAGGAATTAAACAGTGGTTTCAAACAACACCACACACCAGAATATCACAGCAAATACAGAGTGTTAATCAGATGTATGAAATGTTAATAGTACAAGTGGCATCCCGTGAAAAATGTTTCATCATCGTAATGAGTCAGTGCTTTTTTTCCCACTGCACCTGGATTTTTCCATTGTGTGGCAATGACCATTTAACCTCAGCAGGAGTGGACTGATGCTACTTGGGGTGTTAACAAGACTGGTGCTTGCTTGCAGTGAGGTGCTAGATTTCGATTTGAGTACTACCATTAAGACTGAAAATCCCACTGGAGCCCACTATGCAGAGATGTAAGTGGAAGCTCAGCTTGACACCAGATCCTAATACAAACAAAAAAATACATTGGTGAACATAGAATCACAGGATGTGTTGCATTGGAAGGGATCTTCAAAGATCATCTAGTCCAACCCCTCTACAATAGGCAGGGACAGCTTGCTCTAGATCAGAAGTGAAAACATCAAAGGAGAAAACTAATTCATAGTTGAGTCCTTTGAGGTTCATCTGAATGTGACCCAAGACTCAGCTGTGACCTTGGCCTGACTTTACTCATAAAAGCTTCTTCTAAATAGAATACAAACTAAAGTTAGCAAGATAAGTAAAAGAAAAAAGAAACAAACATCCAAGAAAAGAATGCGGAGTCAGAAACAGTCACTCGAGGACTCAGAAAGAAAATCACTAAGATGTATGTCACTCAGTGAAAAGCAGAGATTCAAAAGATGGAAACTGGTAAGATGAAGGATCAGCCCACCCCAAGACAATAGCAGACAACACCTCAATGTCTCATTGAGAACTGCATCAGATACCTGCATTGGTCTAGTAAGCAGATTCATGCTTAGCCTAGCAGCATGTTAGTCTCAGCTGTCCACTCTGCAGCCTAGCCAGTAGAGAAGGTAATTGTTAGAGTCAAACTCTGTATATTCTTGCTCTCCTGGGTCTACATATAGTCAAAAGATGTCCAGTAAAAGAGACCTGAAAAGCTGTGGTTTCTGACCATAACATATTTCTGCTCCCACAGGTCTTCTCCAGCTCCATGCCAGAGCTTACCACTTCCTACAGCTGTGCTTTGTCACAACAGGGAAGTAATTTATGTCAGTGACAGCTGCTAGAAAATTTGAAGAGTGATAGTCAGTCATGGTCCTGCTCCTGATTTATTTTAGCAGTAGGTCTATCAACATACAGAACAGGGAGGCAAATAAAAGCAGGAACCATTGGTTAGATATTAGAAGGACAGTCCCTTCTATTGGTGTACCAGATATAGCTATAGGAATTTCATCCTGCTCCCTCAAACACCACAGAAAGCCACAGCATGCTACATTGAAATAACATTTTAGATTGTGAGCATAAGTTTGTATGAAAGTCTACTGTTTCTATAATGCTTTAATTTATTTTTCAGTCCTTAAACTACCTCAGATGAAGGCATGCTGAGTTCTAAAGCCAGCCAGCCAGCCAAATACCCTAGACAGTGTGATCATTGAATACTCATGACTGCAGTTTCAAAGCTTCAAGTTCACTTGCTGTCGGCTTTGCTGACAGCTTCTTCCACGAGAAGTGCACCAGAAGATGGAAACTGGCAAGATCAAGGATCAGCCCATCCCAAGACAATAGCAGGCAGCACCTTCGTGTCTCATTTAGAACTGCATGGCCATTAGATACTCATCACACACCTGCATTGGTCTAGTGAGCAGGCAGATTCATGCTTAGCCTAGCAGCATGTTAGTCTCAGCTGCCCACTCTGCAGCTTAGCCAGTAGAAAAGATAATTGTTAGAGTCAAACTGTGTATACTCTTGCTCTCCTGGGTCTGTATATAGTTAAAAGTTGTCCATTAAAAGTACATTTTGAAGCTGGCAAAGAAATTATATTTGAACTGCAGCTGCAGGCTGTGAGTTGCTCATACTCCGAAAAAGTAATCTTAGGGATGGGTGAGGGGTGAGCAAGGGAGAGAAAATAAGATTCTCAGAACTGCTGTAGGTATTTTGGGGACCTACCAGTCCAAATGCAACATGAAGCATACAATTCCCACTAACTCTGAGGTTTTGAATTCTTATCTGTTCTGCCTGTCATTGCATAACTCCAAGTCGGGAGGTATGTTTTTCAGCTTCCTTACTCCCCAGAAAATTTACAACATTCTTACCAAAGTTTTCAGACAATTAAAACTCACTAAAACTTGTTCATATGATGTAGTTCCAAGCTTTAAGATTTCATGCCAAGGTTTGTAAGCCAAAGGGTCCAAGGCAGCATCTCTTTCCTCCTCCACAAGCTGTACTCTTTAGAAGATAATGAACATTGAGCTTGACAAAACCTGTTACCTAAGTTGTATGAAAGTACTTTAACCCATGATATTACTTTAACCCATATAACTCTAATGGGGTTCTAAATGTTCATTGCCACTCAATTCACATCCGCACAGTCCAAACACTTCACATTCCCCCCGCCATTCTTCAAGCCCCATCTCTAGGATCACTTGAGCATACATCTCACTGCAAAACACATCTCACTGCAGCCCAAGCTGCCCCTTCAGTCCTGCGAATACAGAGTGTAACAACAGGATCCGCAAGCTCTTACACAATGCAGATATTGTTAATACATAATAGTCTTGGGAATCTACAACAAACAACCATGCTGAGCGAAAGGTTAAAAGACTTTTTTTTTTTTTAAACACAGAAAAGTCATTGGAGTTTAATTTTACCCTCACATACAAAGAAAGGATTATCTGAATTCGTTAAAAACTGAAGATATTCTCTTTTTTTTTTGTTCAATATGTTTTTATACCCTGCAGCTGAAAAGGTAATCTGAAAAGGAAATGATGCATTGCTCACCTCTCATAGCAATCACAATTTCATAATTTCCTTCAGTTACACTTAAAAGCAGGAACAATGGATTGACCCAACCCCAGCCCACGCTATCTCCCACCACTCTTCCAAAGATGGATCTACATCCAGCTCCTATCACACTGAAATATATCAAAGGAGTTTTTAAAGGATATAAAAAAAAGAAGGTGAAGAGAAAGCATAAAAATGAAAGGTTTTCCCTCATTAAAAACTGACTATTGAAAAATGCCATCAGCTGAAGCTAGTCTCTTCCATCCCAAATGCTACTTTTACGTTAATATTTTACAGAAGCTGCCTAGCCTACATCTACAGCATGTTTGGGCTAGATTCTGCTGTGGAATCATAAAACAAAAAATTATTTGTAGTTACTTAGAACAGGGCAGGTGATCAGGCTGTTCTGGCAGCCCATGGACTCCACATCTAGTCTGGCACACAGAAGGCGAGCAGGGCTACAAGGAACAACCCTGAAGCTAGGCTGTTGGAATAGGTCCAGAGGAGGGTCATGAAGATGATCAAAGGGCTGGAGCAACTGCCTTATGAAGACAGGCTGAAGGAGTTGGGGTTGTTCAGCCTGGTGAAGAGAAGGCTCAAGGGGGGACCTCAGAATAACTTCTCAATACCTGAAGGGGTCCTACAGAAAGGCAGGGGTAGGTCTTTTTTAATAAGGTACATGATGGGAGGACTAGAAATAATGGATGTAAGTTGGAAGGGGGTAGATTCAGGCCAGATATAAGAAAGAAATTCTTTGTGGTGAGGGTAGTGAAACACTGGAACAGGATGCCCAGAGAGGTTGTGGATGCTCCCTCTCTGGAGATGTTTAAGGCCAGGCTGGACAAGGCACTGATGGGAGGAGCAGCCTGACGTAGTGGGAGGTGTCCCTGCCTATGGCAGGGGGGTTGGANGATCTAGTGCAAGGATAAGGCATCCACAACTTCTCTGGTCAAGCAAGGATAAGGCATCCACAACTTCTCTGGTCAATCTAGGAAACAATTTCTACCCGTTGTCCAATGAAAATCTACCCTCTTTAAAGTTTAAATCCTTGCCCCTTGCCTTGTCATTACATGCAATAAACCCCATCTCAGTCTCTTTCTTAAAAAATACACCTTTAAGTATGGAAAGGTTACAACAAGTTCTTCCTGAAGCCTTTTCTTCTCCAGGCTGAAGAGTTTCAGCTCTCAGCATGCCCTTGTAGGAGAGGAGCCATCCAGACCCTTGATCACTTTTGTACCCCTTCATTTGTCCGATTCCAACAGGTCCACAAACTCTAGGCAGGGTCTCACCGTAGCAGAGTATAGGGGTAGAATCCCTTCCACCAATCAACAGCTCCCAAATCACCTCAGCTAACACAGCGCTACTTTTAAAAAAAGTTTTAATATAGACATGAAGTCCTGAAGTTTTATTTATCTGGAGTCCATCCACACAAACCCTAGCTGAGTGGATAACAAGAGCTGACATCAACTAGAAACACTGATGCCAAAACCACATCTGCTTCCTCTTCTCTGTGAAGGAGGAGGAAGAGGAGAATCCATGCATTTTACTTGCTTGATTTTTCTTCCAACATTTTGATGTGATTTCTCACCTTTGTTTAAAAGCATACTGAAGAGCATAGAAAACTGTTTTAAGAGCTAGATGTGTCGTCATTTTTGTATTTTTCTACCTGTGGTATTCTGACACATAAGCTAAAGAAAACATTTAGACAAGGGCATCTTTTATTTTCTATTTTACCTACGTCTGAGTTTATTCACACCTGAAGTGCAAAGGTTGCAAAGAGAACTACAGGTTTCAAAAGCTCCTTCCTCACAGCTGTGTATTTGAAATTTATGAAATGCATGCAAAGATTCTGATTAAATTGTTTCTTGCCACAAATACATAAGAAACTGTAGATCACTGAGCAAAGCTGTACACATTTGCAGACATTCCATCACTTTGACAAAACTGAGGCATCACATTCATAACTTTATTTCTCCAACATAACACATATTGAAGGGCAGTGCCTAGTTTTATGCAATTGACTTCCACAGCTACATCTATTAATCACAGATGAAGAAAAAAACAATTTCCTAGCAACAGCCCAAATAATAGAAATGCTAAGACTTCTGAAGCAGAAGAGATTAGAAAATAAAAGGTATTTCAAATCCCACAGAAATCATACACTTCTCTGCTTCAAAAAACGACGTTACTTCACTTGTGCTTTGGCACACACTATGAATATGACAGTGAACATTATCTTTAATTGACAGATAAAAATATATGCTGGTAGGACTGAAGTATTTCAGCATTTCTCAGATTCGTGTTTTCCCTGAGAGAAAAAAAATAGATCAGTTGATCAGAACATAACCACTTTCTCTTGCTTTTTATTCTATCCAGCAGATGATACAAGAATAAAACAACAACTTCCTAATTTAACCCCCCATGCATGTATCATGCTACAAATAACATCAGGTACAAAAATTCAACAATTCTCTCAGCTGCACAAAAATCTGTGATAAAAAGCATAGAATGCCCAATTTAGTTATGATACCCTAGGGCAGAACATGGTCCAGAGGTTGACAAAACATGCCTGGTATGAGGACCACAGACCTTTCATATAAGACTATCAAACTGATGAAAACAACAGGGACTTGTTTTTCCTAACAGCATCAGTTGCAGCTCTGCATAGGTATGAAGGAGACAGACCCCACCACATGCCAGACTTCCTTAACTGTTACAGAAGTACCAAAAGGAGAATATGGTGGCACTTTAAGCATCATAAATTTCATCACCGTGTTGCATAAGGTTTATTAAAGAACGATGCAAACCTGTTAAAACCAAAGGACACAGACAGGATCATACACGGCATTTGCTTGCAGCCCTATTGGTAACAACATCCTTACTACTGTAACATTGAGGTAGAAGGGACCCACACCTTTGTGTACTACACTACAGTACTACGCCATTTACCATTATAATTAATGTTCAGAAAAAAATTGGATCTTTGGGGGCTGAAGGCAGCTTTGATCTACCATATGCATTTTCTGATCAAAGGAAGTATGGAGTACATGCAGTCAATTCATTCACATCATCCTACAAAACTTGATAAACAGTTTTATTAGGTTCCTTGCTGACCTTGAGTAAAGTTTCTGCTGAAACCACTCCAGCTCATAACAGGTGAAAGATTTGAAACACAGCACAGAATTTGATGTTCAATTTTAAAATCCACTACTCTCAAAAATACAAAAGAATAGCTGTTATTTCAGAAGGTAAGGCACAGAAACATGACCACTTTATGCAGGCAGTAACAGGCTGTAATACACAATACTTGAAATGGTTTCATTATTTTGTGATCACTTCTAGGACAGAGGTTCAGTTCAAACTCCTTACACAGTCAAAGCTTGACTTAAACCTCGATTTCTTGTCTACACGTTGCTTGATTGAGCTGATATCTCAAATGTAAGCCTTGGCAATGGAGTTCTATCACAGGCAATGCTTCACCATCAGCCTTAGTAGATCTATCTGTGTCTACCACTTAAGCATAAGGTGATGCATAGACCACCACATTGGTTGCATGTAAAACCCTTCTAAACTTTCATTTTGCTGAAGGGGGAAGCTACAAATTATCTTCTGCTAAGCTTCTAAATACAGACTTTTTGAAACAGAACTGGTGTTCGCAAGACAATTTTGTTAAGAAATAAGAACAATATGATTTAAAACCAAGAATTCACTGTTCACTGTCCTGCTCAATATAGGTGTGTGTTGGTAAAGCCTGCCCTGTGTTGGCCAATGTATGTTTGAAAAAAGGTCATCCATACTGTGCAACATAGTAGAACAGCAATGTTATAGAATCATAGAATGTGTTGAGGTAGAAGGGACCTTCAGAGGTCATCTAGCCCAACTCCCCTGCAGTGAGGAGGGACAGATCAGGTAGCTCAGAGCCTCATCCAGCCTGGCCTTGAATGCCTCCAGGGATAGGGCCTCCACCACCTCTCCAAGAAAGAGTTCTCAAAAGAACTGTCAAGATCTCATCTATAACAAAGAGGACAGGTGGGGATTCATTTGATTTAGTGAACCAGCAAAGAAAAATAATAACCACTGACGTAAGAGAGCAAAGCATAGTAAGCTGTCAGGGGTTTGGAACACTTTATATAATGCATGCTTATCCATCAGCTTTCTACTTTCCTTCCAGCTGTCCTATACAGTCAACTTAAACATACAACCCACCATAGAAGTATTATTTAATCCTCAGTGTACAAAACAGCAAGCACATTTGTGTATGTTACAGCAAGCACAATGTTTATATATTATATTTACATGGAATGAAGCACTTTGTGGCTTCAAGCCATTGTAAGGCGTTTTCGTGCCTGCAGAGCTGTACCCACTAACATTTGTCCACTCCATGAGTTTTTTTGGAAGACTTGGTTGCAGATCTAGGTAAGAACTGTCGAACAATTAATTCCGTGAACTTAAGTTCAGGATTTCAGAGCTTCCCAGTATTTTCAGTCTAGGGAAAAAGATTCATGCCAAAATTCATTGAGAGCTTTTCAGTTTATCAGAAAAGGCATAATTTTGCATGACTATGATGCAAATTCACAACTATGCTTCCATGGATTTTTTTTCCAATTTCCTATGCCATTACTGGCTAATGTTTAATTTGGAAGTCAGAGGCTTCATATTATCATAAGAAAGGTAGCAGGCTACAGTTGGCAGCAAGTGGGAGCATGAATGATTTAGTTCTTAAATGCTCTTGTCAGATATTTAAGCTACGTTAAGACACTTTCTATTACAATAGTTTTTCTCTCTTGCATTTAGCAAGATTATTTTCTAGCACAATATCAGAATAATGAAAGTAATTTTTATTAAATACTCCCTCCCACAAATGGCATGCAAGTTTGGCTCCTCTTTATACTAAGATCTATTATCATCTATTTCAGAACTTAAAGGTTTCCTTACACTGATATTGATGTCAGTAGTGTCTGGAGAGTAAGTAATTTGTGGAGTAGGAGGGAAGAAAATCTATTAAGGAGAATTATAATCATCTTCCCCTGAAGTGCATTTGTTTGTATTGTATCCCTGCAATGTGATGCGTTTCACAGACTAGATAAATGTTCTCTGGAGTTACCCTCATATAGATATAAATGCAAGGAGGCAAGAGGTGATTTAAAGTATCTTTAAGAGCTCCTCCATCACTATCTTCACTTTCAGTATCAAAGGCCAAATTCAGAAACTTTACTGAAACCAGCAACTTCAAGTGAATACTCCCTTTGTTGCCACAATGCTTACCGGTTTCCTGTCAGGAGCCGTACCGAGTGCTGCCCTCTTCTGAGCCTCTTTCACTCCATCCTGCACACCCTTACCCTCATCCGTCTTTCTACTCGGGGGAGAAATCACTGGGGGTATCAAAATTGGGGCACAGTGACTGAGGAAACCCTCCGCATTGAGCCCTATCTCTCTCTCTCTCCCCCTTGTTCCTGCATTGAAGGTTACTAGCCTCTGAGTTGCACAGGTTTGATTTTGGTATCATCAAAAAAACCCAAAACCCAACCCAGAATCACACAAAGCTAGCTGGATAAATGACACAAATCACAGTGCTGCCCAGTGGGGCTGTAAGAACCCACGCTTAGCTTCATAGGCCTGGTGGGCAGAACAAACAAAAATCAGCCAGTAACCAGCATTTTGCTTCAGCATGGTAACAAAGATAAAGGCTACTTAGTGTCACATCAACTCAAATCACTAGCATTCAAATTTTCAGTAGCTTTCTGCTCCCTGGTCAAAAAAAAAAAATCTACTAGCAAGGAAACATTAGCATCTAGTTATATGCTTCATCCATACCCCATGGCCTCAGAACAGGCCTTTATCCAACATTCAGGTGCTAGCATTTCCACAGCAGCCACCAGTTCTCACCATTTTTACCTAAATGCTAGCTGGCATCTTTCCTCCCTGATAAATTCTGCCTTCATTGCAGCAGTCCAAGACTAATGTCTCTTGGTAGCTGATCTTTAGTGCCTTGAAGAGACAAGCAGCTTTTCCTATCAAACAGGCAAGCAGATAGACCGGGGCCAGGACGATCAATATGACAGCAAAGCACCAGGCAACACAGAATCAGAGAATATGTTGAGCTGGAAGGGACCTTTCAAAGGTCAACCAGTCCTGCACAGTCCTCCTGCAATAAGCAGGGACATCCTGTAACATGTCAGGTTGCCCAGAGACTCATCCAGCCTGTTCTTGAGTGTCTCCAGGGATGAGGCCTCCACTGCCTCGCTTAACAGCCTGCTCCAGTGCCTCACTACCCTCTGATGAAGCCAAAGAACAGTATCAGAAAGCAAGATTACCCTGCAACTTTTGCATAAATGCCTAGGCTCACCTTTTTTAACATAATTCTTACTGGCATCAAGACAGATGACTTCTCAGTAACAGATATTCACATCAATCCACTTACCTGTTAGAGGAAAACCAAGCAAGCCTGAGATTTCTTACCCTTAACCTGTTTTCTAGATGACCGTCTCGGTATCTCAGGTCACTTTTACCCATTTTCATATTATCAGGTCAAACCAGTATGATATCTATAGACAAAGTATTTATTTCCTCTAACATTTTTCTTAGCTAAGGCTTCCAAGCTTATCATTTGCTTCACTTGAGTTTCATGTAAAGCAATCCAAATTCAGGGGACACCTTCTCCCAATAAGCTTTGAAGCTTTAAAATCATTATTCTACTTATCCTTTTCAAAATATATTTTGGTGGACTTTAAGGACTTTCAACCACTGAATAATAGCATATGGAGAAAACAGCACCAAAAACACAGATCCTAAGTGTAGGAAGTAAGATTTACTCCTGAAACCATGCTTAAGAGAGTAAAAAAAAGAACTGCCTGCTTATCCAATGTTTCCCTCAGGAAACTAGATACAGAAGACTATCCAGTTTTCCTTAGGAGACAGTATTTGACCAATCTCCTTTCCTGTTACCAACCTGATTCAGTGATATACAATGGAAACACACCTACAGTTTGAGGATCTTAGCCCTGGGCATTAGCCAGTCTGATCCTCAGGTATGCAAGGAGGATCTTTAAGGGATCAAGAGCCTGAGATTTAATCTATTTCAGTAGCTACCTTGTTTTGCCTCGAAGACAGATCGCATCCTGAGCTGTTTCTGGGTCAATAGCACCCGAAATTCACCACAAGGCTTGCTGAGTTTGTTTTGTTCAGGATGAACACAAGGAAGTAGAGACCTCACCTACAGTCTGCCAGTGGGTTTTTTCCTGCACAAGACACTGGAGCTCCTTGGATACTATTAAAATGATGACAGTTTGTAGAAATTGTGGGGACAACTTCTACTAAATTATAAAGAAATTTGAGTGACAGAATCACAAACATGGAAATGTACTATTTCCTTTATGCTTATCTTCAGTTGATGAAGAGTTCATTACAACTTCATCACCGTGAGTCTTCCACAAGACCAGAGTCGAGTATTCTCTGCAATGTTTTAACTGACATCCAGACTTTTCAAACTGAAATCCCCCCCATGGCATCACAATGATTCTCTTGTTTCCTGAAAGCTCACAATGACATAAAAGGCCGATTGCTCTCCTCGCTACTAGTCTGTTATTTCTGCAGCACACATAGTAACACAACATACAAAACATCACCCAGGTAAACTGCAAATTAATACAGATAATAGGGTACAATTACTGGTAACTATCACTGGCATAAATTAACAACACACTGATGGTACAAAAAACTCAGAAGATACAGTAAATTCTTGCAACATATTTGCCCTAAACAAGATTATCCTTCATTTTATCAATGGTTAGGTGGAAAGAGCACAAAAAAGACAAGACAAACCCATGCTTGCTCACCATGTTTTTCTCCCATCTTGCCTTCACAATGAAAAGGCTTCTCTACCTGAAGCTGTTTCAGCTGTGGTAAAGCAACTGAGTATTTGAATATTGCAGAATTACTTCAATCTGTTGCCTGACCTACGTTTGTAGCACCTTAGTTCTAGGTATTCAAAAAGTCATGAGACATATTCCTAATGAAAGGCTTCTTTAAACAGAGCAAGGAGGCAAAGGGTATCTTACTTTTCTTCCTATATTTTAAAATTTTGATTGCTTGATAGTTTAGCATATTACAACCAAATGAAAACTTGTGGTATAACAACTAGAAAATTAGCTTCTAGAAAATAAGCTGATCCAATTTAGATGAAATCCAGGAAGTAGAGACAAAAAACATTTACATATTTCAAATGCGATCATAAACTGGTTTGGGTAGGAAGCAACCTTAAAGATCATTTTGTTCCAACCTCCCTGTCATAAGCAGGGACTTACTTCGCCTAGGTAATCAGTAATGCAATAACAAAACTCAAATACTACAATGGGCATCAGCAGCATCTGATAAAAAAACATCTGCTAGCCATCTACAAAGATGTAATACAAAGACTAGTTTGGAGTTAAGATGGTACACAAAAAAGACCTCAAACATTTACATATCAAATCCATAGTATGGTAAATTTACCCTATTTCTATTGATGAATAGGCAGTTACTGAGCCAGATTTTTCTTGCTTGAGAAGAACAAACTACAGTAATGTCCACCCCTATTTGAGCAAAATTTGACTTACTACATTCTCTTAGATGTATGGAGAGTTTAGTATTCGACCATCTTACTGTCATTGTTGCCATGGATACAAGAACCGCTTAAAATCACCTTAATAATTAAAGATTTGATCTAGCAAGATGCTCTGCATTCTGGCTTCTATCCAGCAAAGCACTTATCCACCTGCATAACTTTAATCACTCAAATAGTTTCAATAAAGTGGGACTGCTTAAAATTACATGCTTAAATCTTTTTGGATTACAGCCAGAGCACTCAATACTGTGCAAGAACAAATACCAAGCAAGAATGGTCATTTTGAAAGTGTCTAGCATAACAGGAAAAAGGTCCATGGTGTTTGCTTCTTAATTTACCCCAATTTTTCTATATTTTAGAAAATTTGGTATATGATTGCCTATTCAATGCATAAAATCAAAGTTAATTCAGGGTCCAACAGCACAGAACATGTGAATAATCTAACCTAACCAGGATTCCTATTTTCTCATAATCCATAAAAATGTATAGAGGATTAGTAGGAACAGATGCCTGCTGAGCTCTGTAGAGTCAGTCAATGGCTCTGAACTTCACAGTATGTTTAGGGATGCTGAGTTTACTGACAAAGTTATAAACTAAAAGATTCTACTCAAACTGACTGCAGATTTTGACATGAAGCAAGACCTCTCTCCCACCCCTTTGTCTTTAAATTGTTTGACCCAAGCCCCTGCAGTGCAAGCTGAACACAATGAATCCCAACGAGCTATTGTTATCAAGACAGAAGTCCCCAAGTTCAATTTTACATATGTTTTTTTGTTTTTTTTGTTTGGGTTTTTTTGCTTTTTTTTTTGTGTTAAACAAAATTAAATTGTAACCTTGGCAACAAGGGAAATCAAAACCCAGTGGGAGATAATTATTACTGGAAGCTTTTACACCTCTTTAGTGAAGAGGGATCAGGTTCTCCACATTCACACTGCTCCCTTTCCTTGAACCCAAGGCTCATATTCCCTTCCCAGCTGCACAAAGCCCTCCATGGGTAGAGAAGGTAACAAGTAATCAGTTGGAGGGGTTTAAAGTGCTCCTGAAAATGAAACTCTGTGATGCCAACTACTGAGTTCTCCAGTATGAACACTGCCTATCTGTTCTCCATGAGCAACAGATGTGGCTTCCCACCAAAGGCTGAGTATTAGGATACAAAGATCAGTGTCAAGAGCCCTGGGTTTTCTCCAGAGCTGAGCTGAACACAAGCTAAAAGGAAGAGTTAGTAGAAGAAGGAATTAGGGGTTCAGAACATTTGTCACACGAACACAGCAAAATCCCATACCACACTGCATGCTCTCGGCCAAAGGAAGAATATCCACTGCTCAGCCCCCAGCCACTTCTCTTTTCCACTCCTTTAAAACCACCACTGAAATGACTAGACAACCTTAAGGCAGTTCTCCATCTCAAACTATGTCATTGATTTTCTGAAAGCATTACTCTTCTGAGAGCATTTCAAATGGATAGGCACAAGTGAAATGGCTCTGCAGCTCTGAGTAAAAATTCAAGCCTGGTTAGCATGGAATGTAGAATCTAGTCTGACATTCAACCCTTATCTGTACCGACAGGTATCATAGTGCTTTCCTGGGTGGGAGGAGTGCTGTGGGTATTTGAAATACCATCTAAAAATCTCAGCAGGTAAGATAAGCAAGTTTTTGAGAAACAGTACTTAGATAAAAAAATAACTATCTTCTTTTCCTCTTAATCTCCACCAAATCAGGTTTCAGACACAGAATACTTGGATGCTGGAAAACCAAGAACACCTAAAAGATCTGAAGTAGCCCATCTAATGGCATCTCTCCTTACCATCTTATCTTCAAAATAAAGCCAGATGAATAGCATCTATAGACCAATTAAACTCAATAAGCTAAAGCTGCTCACAAGGGAGCAGCCACAGTCTAAGCAAACAAATCTCTTTCAACACTCTTGAGGACTGTTAGCTGAAGGTCATCTACCATTCTCTCTTCAGCAACAGACCAAAATGCTACTGCACACTAGAAGAAATTCTGATCAAACAGGAACTACTAATTAGTTTACAAATTCAGGTAGAGGGAGCGTTCAGAGTTGGTGTCTGTAGCCAGATGAGGAATCATACAAGCCTGAATGCTCAACTCCCCTGACCCTTCACTCCCTCCCAAGACCATGAGATAAATAAGAATATCCTCTTTTTTTTTTTTTTGTGAGGCATCAAAATGACTTCTAAAAGCTCAGTCTCCCTCATCCCCATTGCATGAACTAAGATGTGCTGTTTTCTGAAATAAGAGTCTTAATTTGCCTCTTTTGACGTTCCCTGACACATTCCTCTGTCACAGCGGGGTGCCAGCACAGACATTGCTCCATCAGACATTGCAGAACAGCCAGGTGCACCATCACAGCTCCCTAGCTCAGACAGGAGCCAGCACAGGTCCCTGGAGTGGGGACAGCTTCAACTCATGTCCATGAAACAGGGACAGCCCCAGCTCACAACTGCCAACATGCCCACAGAGGCACTCATTCCAGCAAACCCTTCACTCCCAAGCACTGGCAACACCATACACTTTGCCCTCCTTTTATTAAGCACAAATCTCCCTAGGGCATCAGGAGTCTACCAACAGCCTTTATGTACACAAATATTCCAAACAGCTCACCACGCGAGGGAATGTAAGAGCAGACACTGACCAGAATGTGTACAGAGAAACTTGACAAGTCCCATCCCATTCTGCTCTTAATTTCCTGTAATGTTAGCATATTCTTTTCCAGCGCTGGGGAATATTCTTTAACCTTTTAATTATTTTGCACAATATCAAGAGAGAGGAAAGGGATAGCTGCTAACACGTAGTACTATTCTAAGCACCAGCTGTCCTGTAAACACCAGATTTTCTTCATTAATGACTAATACATTCAGGTAGTAGCAAATGACACCAGCTTTGCTTTTTGCCAATACAGATATTTAATATATCAGGAAGTTTTGCCTGTTTATGAGCACAGACAGGAAGAAAAACAGTAGAACAGCTGGTATTGAGGGAACAATCATGATTTAATGATCTTGGTTTATGAGTTTAACTATCAGTATTTTCATGAAGTGAATGAGTAGGGACAGGGAAAGAAAACCAACAAAATAGTAGTTTATGTCATACATATGCTAGTTGTCCCTTGAAATCACATGTATCTGAATTATGGTCAGAAAGCTCTATCAGTTTTTACCTAGCTTGTGAGCTGCTTCTAAACAAAAGCCATGCTGTGAAGATACCCACACTGTGACTACAAAGGGATTTAGTAATTGAGTTGGCTTTTAATTTAAAAGATAAAAACCATGGCACCTACAAGACCAGATACCATAAATCAGCAGCATCACTGATTTGTGAGTCCTGCAGTATGTTTAAGGACAGAAGTTTTCACTAACACAATCAATGATTTCCCTCTGTAACTGTACTGCTGTGAGACTAGGACTGACTGTTTTCCTTGCTAGTATATATTGTAAGTCCAAAGTAACTGCATGGAAATCAAAATTAATTTCCTGCTGGAAGAGTGTAAGATAATTGTCCACTTCTGTTTCACCTATTCTGAAAGGTGAAACAAGATGGACAACATACACAGGTTTAAACTGGACTTTAGGAAGGAGTTCTTTATAATGAGGGTGGTGAGGCATTGAAACAGGTTGCTTAGAAAGATGGTGGAGGCCCCATCCTTGGAGATGGTCAGGGCCAGGCTTGATGAGGCTCTGAGCAACCTGATCTAGTGCAAGATGTCCCTGCTCACTGCAGAGGAGTTGGACTAAATGACTTTTGAAGGTCCCATCCAGCTCAATGCATTCTATGATTCTATAGCACAACTTGCAGATAGGTAAATTTATCCTCTTCAAGTGTAGTCAGTGTAGATACTTGTCTTGATATGAGGTGATGATTAGATTACTCAAGCCTTAGAAGAATCAGAAAATAATGATTTTTTAAAAAATAAGAGATGGTTTTAAGGCAATATAAGTGCTGCACATGATGGGATGCTGCCATGCCACATAAGCAAAACATTTGCAGCTCCCCACTTGCATCCTCTGTGAATGAATCATACCATTGTATAGTCCATATTAATAACCATATTGCCAAGGAGACCAAAGACCTCTTGGTTATTTCTCTTGTCACATGTATAATGACTGACAGGACCATCTTCCCTGAGACATGTGGCAGCCACTGGGGAGAGAAGAATAACAACCAGAAACATGTCAAATATGCTTCTGTTACACGGACACCTGAAAAATCCAATTATCACCACACAACTGAAAGAGCACAGTTCTACCCATGATGCTTCATAGAGGAAAGGACATCAAATGGCTCATTAATGCAAATGGCCCCCAGGGAAACTGATCTTATTTGCTTATTGCATATCAGATCTTACCCTGAAACACTCCAAACCAAATTTTTAAGCACAGTTCAATAATCTTTATTTCCATGTGAACAAAACATTACTATTCTACACAGGAGTAATTCCTTGTCATACTTCACAGTGGTCTTTCTAAGACGATTGCTGTAGATTAAATCAAGTGAGGCACACAATTCCTTCTACTGCAAAAAAAGGCAGTGTGTCCCAATTTAGAACCTATTCCTCCTCCACAAAACCTCAGCTAAAAGGCTCAGTTTCAGAGTCAACAGTTTCCCTAGTTATCAAGTGCTGAGACACTACCACAATTCAACAGTCTCATTGGGAAAATGAGGAGACGAAGAAAAATAGCCATTATTCAAGTCACTCTGAATGCTGTGACCTGAAGTTTCCTCACAGTGGCTTTTGCACAGGAAAGTCACAGAACACAACTTCATCTCAACATAAATTCACTTTTACTACAAAACCATAGCACTGAGAGTCCATCACATTAACAACAAAGATCCTGCTGTCACCTCTTCCACACAAAGTGGTGCTACAACAGCCCAGTTAAAGTTACAGCTATTAGGGCTACAATTGGATTTGCCACATTTCCTGCAACCAACAGCAGAGGTGTCAAACTTGGGCTTGTTCTCCTAGATTCCCAAAGTGAGTCAAAATGAAAGACTGCAGACTTTTTAGTTTTCAACAGTGACAGCAGTCAATAGCATGCCTGTGGAAGAGAATAAGTTCAGACATTTGGTAAAGTAGTCATGTGGAACTCATTTGGTTAAGTAGTTTAAACATCTCCTTTCACCTTGCTCCAAGTTAAATCGATTTTTATGTTAGATCTGGCTTCAAATTTAGATAAGGTTGGTCCAGATGAATTTTTGAGTAAATACAAGGATGAAAATACCATGTTTCTCTAAGCCTCAATACTACCATTTTACCTCTCCAACAGTGAAAGTGTTTCTTACATACAAATGAGGAATTCCCACATTGAAGCTTCTGCCCATTGTTTCACATCCTGCTGCTGTGAACTTGGCTACTGAGCCTGGCTCTGTCTTCTCTGTAATCTCTTGTGTAGTAGAAGAAAATCAGATGCCACTTGCGCTGTCTGCACTGAAGATGGAACAAATCCATCTCTCAGAATCTTACATCCCACTCTCCCCTGCCCTGATCATTGCTGCAGTTGGGTTCACCCCTTCATTGTTAGTTTTCTGCCACTGAGCAGTCCAGACCTGGATGCACAAGTCTGGCCTCACAAGTGCTGGAGAAAGGTGCATGAACACTTCCTTCCAGCCTGCTGGCAAGACACTAGCAACAGCTCAAAACATGCCCAGCATTGCTACATGAAAAGCAAGAAGGGAAAACAGCAGACTGGATCCCAGCTAGAGGGGGTCGCAGAACACTCTTGAGAAAATCCTGTGATCAAACTCTTACACTAAAGGCATGTCAATGTTTCACCCAACAAGGTTTTCCACAAAAATGACAGCATCTTCCATTACAAAAACATTGCCTCCTGACCGTTCCAGAAAGTACAGCTCTCACTGGCTTGACATGGCCAAGTGACTAGTACTAAGGAGGAGAGTACTGTTTATGTTTTTCAAAACAGGTAAAGCACATGGGGAAAAAAAACCAACTCATTCCATCTGTGCTCCCAGTTATCTCACTATATGGGCCATCTTGAGTTTTTGGCCATCTCTGACTCTGCCTGCAGGCTGTGGGTGGGTGAGGTGTTAAAAGCGTAGGGTGGGCCTGTCATCTCACAGCTCTGCCGTGTTGCTACGAAAACCCTGAAGTCCAGATTTACACAGATTTACTTGTCTTCCTGGAGAAAAGTTAATCACAGGTTATTCTTTTACACAGCAGGAGAAAAACACTTACTCATGGCACCTTTTCTCTTAAGAAATCTGTTTGTAGAACTACTGAGTGATGTTTAAAATGCAACCAGTTTCTAAACAGTTTTTGAGCAAAGCACTTAAACTCTTTTTTTAACCCGTTTGTAAATTTTCACATTCCACAAACATCTCTCCTGTTATTCCTTTCACATTCCCATTTTAACTCCCCAGCACCTCTAGAAACAAGCAACTATAACAGGGCAGAAGTCAACAAAAAACCACCAAACTTGGCTACTGTAGTCAAACCACATTTATAAAGTGATCAGTACTATATAATTATTCAATTTTTTCTGCTGTATTACTGTCTATTATATTTTTATAAATGGTTAAAAAGACTACTTCTTGAGATTAAAAAAAAATGGAAATGTAAACTTCCCTTTGAAATTCAGAACTGCAAATTTCATNTCCCCAGAACCTCTAGAAACAAGCAACTATAACAGGGCAGAAGTCAACAAAAAACCAAACTTGGCTACTGTAGTCAAACCACATTTATAAAGTGATCAGTACTATATAATTATTCAATTTTTTCTGCTGTATTACTGTCTATTATATTTTTATAAATGGTTAAAAAGACTACTTCTTGAGATTAAAAAAAATGGAAATGTAAACTTCCCTTTGAAATTCAGAACTGCAAATTTCATCCAGAAGTTTTCTTACTTCACTGTTGAATCGTGCAATGCAAATAAGAGAAACATATCAAAACCAGAAATGAAAGCTTTACAAGAACACCTCATTTTACATGTCAGCAAGAGATACCAAAAAGATACCAAAAGACACAAAGATCATGCATATGCCATTTAATCAGTGACAAAGATACACTCACAATGCATAAACTAGACTATGAATATATTTATATAGATGCACACACACAAGTGTGCGTGTGTTCCTAAACATTTATGCTTTCAGAGGCTTTTGATGAATGGCATCGCACTTTCTGCATTGAAGAGCACAACAAGCAGTTGGACTCCCCCCTCATAGTAGCTCTGGCACTTTGCAAGGAATGATAAAAATTTGCACAACATGGAATAAGTTCTGTGTTGCTGTCAAAGCCAAATAAAGCATGACAATCTATCACCAAACTCTCCAGCATAAACCCCAGTTCTTTCTAGGACAGCTGCCCCACTGAATATAATAAAACACTTCCTGAGAATAGGTTACTTCAGAGAAGAACCTATTTCTCTCTTTGCTTGATGCTTCTACCATCATTCCTGTGAGAGGGAGCATGTGAGTGACCTACAGAGGGGAAAAGAGGAAGGCATCCTGCTGGAGCAGACAAGATGCCATTTCACTCATGTGATAAGACAAATCAGATAAACAGAGCAGTGGCTTTTAATGTATGCATCATACACAAGGAGTGGGTCTTTTCTGGGCAGTTTCATATTTGAAGGATAACAGTGATTTCCAGCAAGTCACAATGTTCTTTCACTTGGAACAATTAGTGGCCACACACTAAAATGAGAAACTCATGCTCATTGCTTAATAGTGCCCCAGTCTACTAATAGCCTCCAGTTTTATGAATGTATCAAAGAAAAGTTAAAGAACATTACCAAAAAAATAAAATTTCACAGAAGCAAGATGACCAAGCCTATAGAAGATTTCTTCCAGGGATCTTCCATTGTGGTGCTTCTGATGGTCAGAGTCAATGGTAGAAATATTTGAAGTTACTGAAGAGCTCACATTTCAGACACTACTTGATAACCACACACTTCTATCTTGCATTTATCATAGAATCATAGAATAGTTTGGGTTGGAAGGGACCTCAAAGATAATTGCGTTCCAACCCCTCTGCCATAGGCAGGGACACCGCCCACTAGACCAGGCTGCCCAGTGCCTTGTCCAGCCTAGTCTTGAACACCTCTGGAGAGGGGGCATCCACAACCTCTCTGGGCAACCTGTTCCAGTGTTTCACCACCCTCACTGTAAAGAATTTCTTTCTTATGTCAAGTCTAAACCTACCCCCCTTCCAATTTCCATCCATTGTTTCTAGTTCTCCCATCCGATATTATGTTAAAAATTCCTTCCCCTGCCTTTCTGTAGGACCTCCTCAGGTACTGGTAAGTTACTCTGAGGTCCCCTCTGAGCCTTCTCTTCTCCAGGCTGAACAACCCCAACTCCTTCAGCCTGTCCTCATAGGGCAGTTGCTCCAGCCCTTTGATCATCTTCGTGGCCCTTCTCTGGACCCTCTCCAACAGCTCAATGTCCTTCCTGTGTTGAGGACTCCAGAACTGGACACAATACTCCAGGTGGGGTCTCACCAGTGCCGAGTAGAAGGGTAAAATCACCTCTCTGGACCTGCTGGTCACACTCCTCTTGATGCAACCCAGGCTGAGGAGTTCATAAGGAGTTCCTGTATTAACAGCAGGGGCCAATGATTTTTATCCTTGATAACACTCTTGGTTCCCCCATTCACATCTTGATATCTCACAGAATTTTCGTGTTTTAATCCAGTCCCTTACCATTTCCTCCTGTAACTATCTGTACAGATACATAACCACTGCAACAAAGAGTTCCATACCATAGTACAGGAATATAAAGAGACAGGTTAAAATAATTCATATTGCAAAAACTTTGTACAGCATTTAATTACAGGTCACTTGGAAAGGATTTGGTCTCTAAAGCCTGTTTCTTCCAAGACATCGAGCTCCATAGCACTGCAAATGTGCAAAGCTACAGTTGGGAATCCATAACTCAGACCTGCTGCTCTGGTGGTTATGTAAAACTTTGAATATGCTTGCTGCTACCTGATGAAACACAGCCAGGAGATTGTCTGAAGACTATCTTTAGTCATTATTGACTCTTAATTTAAGCATTAAGCTGTAGTGCTCCCTGCAATCCATTATTTCATCAACCTCAGTAGGTTTAGGGACAATTTTCAACATTCCACAAATGCTTCTAGTTACTGTGATTGTGGTATAGGAGGCTCATTTGAGACTGTATAAGAAGGAGGTGTGCCAGGATCACTCATCTCTAAGCTTCCTCTTATCATCCATCTTGCAAATTGCTGTGAGAGACTCCCAGCTCTCACAGAGAACATCCCCTTCTTTCCCATTTCCCCCTTGCTTCTTCCAAGGGTGCTCCTTTCCTATTCTCTTCCCTACTCAACACATACTTCTAATCTCAGGAGGTCACAGCTGTGCCCCATTTAATATTAGATCTGCTATCTACCAAACATGTAATTTAAAGTCAATTACACTTTTTCTAATTTAACTGCAAGGCATCTGTCAGGTTTAGACTAATACAGTTCTCAAACACACCTAGCACTCTCTGCTATATAACTGCTTGCTTCAATTATTTCATAGTTATCCTTCATTGAAGCAAGAAAATTTCATTCAAAATTACTACCTAGCATGATTTCCAAAATACTTCTTGAAGAGTAGATAATTATTTACCTGCGTGGGTTCTGTGCTCAAGATTTAAAGATCACCCTCTTCCACAGGAGGCAAGCAATGAGCTTTTCACTGTTATGAAGATGAGTGTGAGCCACTGGCTGGACACTAAAATTTGTTATTTCCAAACAACATCACCAGATGACAGGTTTTTTCAGATATGGACCTATTTTTTTCAGATATGGACCGATTTCCTTATATGAATATGGAATCAAGGCCACACAAAAAACAAACAAACAAACGAGAAGCTATGCTATGGTGCAATGCAATAATTCAGCCTAGCTAGCCATGGAGGGAAGTAACCTGTTCTCGTTTTGTGAAGCAAAAAGGCAAAGGGTTGAGGTTAAATGAAGAACAGTCTAAAGTTATTTGGATGATGGCATCAAGAAATGCTGGTTTGCAGGTTATGTACACATCAGCATTTTTTTACTAAATTATCCAAGGAAAGGTATGTATGCATTTTCTAACAGAAGTTTGCCTGAAAAACTTCTAAAGGTTTTGATACTTAGGAGTATAGAATTAGTTAGTGCAATGGAGGATACAAGATACACTAAGCAAAGGCATGTTAATATGACAGAAGTAACAATGCAAATGTTGCTCCTATGCAGGGTGGTGACATTTAGCAGGAAACCTAGAGAGCTTCTCCATTGACAGCAGCATGTGTCAGGCCTCCATTTCTCACATTCACAACTGTAGCATCTTCCAGCCACCACCGATTATAGCATGAAAGCACTTTGTAGCAAATATTGTGTCCTTCAACAGATCAGGTCCCTAGAATTGGGAATAATCACGCTGAGGACTGCATTCTTGTAGCGCCTTCAGCTGCAATGAAGCAGTTGGACTCCCATCCTGGTTTGGCCAGGGTTGGCCAATGAAAAGACAATAGGTGTTCTCCCCCACAACTCACTCCAAGGAGAGGAAGAAAGAGATGTCCTCTCCTCCCCACAACTAAAATACTGTAAGTATTATCAATAAAATAAAATTAAACAAATAAATACAGTATAAATATACATAGAACCAGATGAAGTCCTTAGGAAGATATCACTGGTAGGCACTGAGGAAATTCCAGACTGAACTCAGTGACAAGTGGGAACTGGAACACATTGACTGGAATCAAGTCAGTTAAGCTGATGAAATCCTCCTCTGTCACTAGAGAGAAAGACCCAATTAAACAGCAGTTCATTGAAGAGCAGCTAATTGGAGAGGATACCACTGGAAAAGAGCCAAAGAGCAGCAGCTCTTGGAGAAAGCCCTTGACAGTAGAACCAAACTGGAGAGAAGCCAGCCTGTTCCCTTAGCTCCCTCAGCTTTTACAATGAGCAGGAGTGGGAGGGAACACCCAACTGGTTAGTTTGGGTTACAAGACCTGTCCTCTCCTCCCCACAAGTGAGACCCCCCCCTGCAGTAAAACACGCAGGTGAGATGGCCCTGGTTGCCACAGAAATGAGAATGAGCAGAAGCTTCTCACTGAACAGAAGCTGGCTTTTTCCCAAATAGGTGAAATCTCAATGGTTTTGAGGTCTGATAATCAGCTAAGACCAAAACTCTAGGGCAGCGTCCAGAGAAGCACACCACAGGGAAATGACAGCTGCTGTGCCCACATGTGCTACTGTCAGCAAAAGGATGCCCTTTCCAAAGGGACAGGTTGCTCTGGTTGACATTTCCAAAGTGCTCAGTGAGGTGAGCAGATACTTCTGTCAGGTTTTGCACAGAATGTTCCGTTTGTGTTCAACAATGAGCCCAGTAACTCAGTTCAGCAGAGGATGCTCACCATTGAAAATTAATCCTTCACTCTAAGAACAGTTCCCAGAATAACAGATAATAATATCAAACATATTCAAAATGCAAAAGTCTCCAGCTGGTAGCTCTGGATAGGTGATCTCTGCAAGATGAGCTGTTGCCTTGGAGGTGAAAAAGCAGTAGAGAATGTTTCAATATAGGCTATTTGTTTTGCTGCACCAAGAGTTACTGGGATCATACGTAACGCATCAAAAATATATCAAAAATTAAGTCCTCCATACATAAAGCCAAATGCGCATGAAAAGCTGCACATTTACAAAGCTGCATGTGGTTTTATTGCAGTACTCAATTAAACACTTCAAAATAAATAAAGTTATAAACTAGACTTTTCTCTAATGGAAATAGTTGTACAAACAAAATCATTCTGGATTAATGCAACCAAAATATTTAGGGTACTGAGATGTGCTGCAGCATCATAGAGAAGTGGAAAAACTCAAATGTCACCAATTTCATTAGAAAGGAAAAGTGCACGTTTTTCATCTAAATTTCTATGATATTTATTTGCTGTGAAGCGTTTCTAGACAATTCTGAAACAGGCTGCCATTTTCAGGTCCAGATTAAGCTGGTTGTTTCCACATGGAGATACCTTCTCAGAAATTAAAACATTCTAGGAAAGCATTGTGTCTAGCAAGCAACTAGGGACTTGCTTTAATGGACACTGAATCTATGTATTAACTCATTTAACAACAGAGAAAAGGAATACCCCGTTATCATTCATCGCTATACTGTAGTGATATAAACGCTCTATTTTCTTTTTTTAAAATCATACTGAAAATTTTACTCCAGGAAATAAGATATTGTTATATATAATTATGCAAAATGATTCTTAGTAATGAGTAAGCTTACCCTGAAAGGATAGTGGCTTTTTCCATTTCAGCTTATTCTGCTTCAAAGAATTCACTCCAGAAAATCCAGCTGCTGCTTTCAAATTACTAATCCTTCCAAAAATAATGGATTCTGTTTGGTTTTGTAACTCAGGATTAATTTCCACTCATTAGCCCATTAAACAACAATTTTGAATGATTGTTCCATATAGAGGCAAGACATATACATGGTAGAGTATCAATAGTCACTAACATCCATCAGACAACTTCAGATGTGCCTGCTCAGACCAATGCGTGATCACTGTTTCAGTTAAACATTGAAATAAAGAATGAAGCTAAACAGTTTGACCTCAGTTACAACTTTGCCAAATCTACTTTTCTATCAATAGGAATTCCACATGCATGAAAATGGAAAAAGAAGAAACCCTACCTAGTAACAAGTAAATAAAAGAAAAGCAGCCTCACTTCATAGACCATAAGCAGGCAACAGGATGTCCTCCCCCAGTCATTTAATTTAGTAGTAGGGGGAAATTGGCTCATGTGTATCAACAGAACCAGCTCTGTCAGTGCTAATGAAAAAAATTATAATGAATATTTTGTTAATCAAACATTCTCTGTCTGTAGTATACAATGGCAAAGCCACTACCATGGATCAGCCAGGGGTTTAAATTAGCCATAGAAGGCCCTCCAAAAATACACATGGGGGCTAATAGATCAACTTTGCCTTTTGCCGCTGCTCCCCTCCCCCCCTTTTTTTTTTTCCTTTAACATTTCAGACTGCTTAGGCACTTGTGAGCTTCTATCTTATTTCTTTCACCACTAGAACCCAGCTGTGATATTTGCCTCCAGTTCAAGAAGAGATCATATTTGCATAGATCAAATCAGCCAAGAATACAGATGCAAACCAGCAGGATCAACCTGCTTGTGTACCAGAAGCCATCACTATTTGTTGCTGTGGTTACAGTTATCAAAGGCCATAATAAAACATATTATACCACACTAGGAGGAAAAAAAATAAAAAAAACCAACTGATGACTGCCCTATCATTTTCCTGTCTTCCATAAAAGAGTTCTAACTGAAGATCAGTGTTATTAGACCTGACTTCAAAGGCAAGAAGCATTTTAACACTCAGTGTCATTATCTGTGACAGAGCAGAGAAAGAAGATGGCAAAGCTCTACGGAAAAGAAAATAAAAAACATTAAGAAATAAGTGCAGAGACACTTGCATTCAATTTAAAACTTTGCTATTCCTATTCATAGAGTAGCAAATAAACACTAGCCAAAAACTGACCTCACATCTTTTAATGTGCAAAATAGCACTGAAGGCTACCCTGCAATCAGACAACTACAACTGGTGACTTGAACCATTAACATCAGGGAGTTAGGCTAGGGAGATGGTCTCAGACCTCTCTTCTCCCACCTCTGCCAAGCTAGTGTCAGAAAAGTTAGACCCACTGAACACATCAACAGCCCTGTTGAGAACCTACATCCACCACCTCCCTCCAGGGTGACAAAAAGTCTAGAGATTCAACAAATGCCCACAGACTCAGAGAAGAGCAAATGAAGAAGTCAAATGCTCCATGTGCAGCCTTGATCAAGCCTGCAAGAAAAAGAAATTAATTTACCTAGGAACTCTGGAATCATCTGCTATTTGACAAGGAAACAACATCAATGACTCAGAAGTTCCGTTGTCAAGCAACAGGAGGAGCAAAATGGTTGACTGAAGGAAAACCTCTAGCATTTTGTTTTCCCTAAAACATTACTTGCTTTTACTGGTCATGTCTGAGATGTGGACTCTCCTCCCACACAATACCTCTGAAAAAATAAAACGTCGGTCTCATACAGCAAGGATCCTCTATAATTTATCTCTATTCCCCTGTGCCAGTGTAAACCAGAATGAATGACAGACTCCTCCACTGTCAGCTCTTCATGTGTTATTTCACAGTTAACATACATTAGGCTTCTATATATCTGCTTGCTGCAAGTGAATGGAGGTTTATTTTTTAAGCCTACCTAATACCCTTTCTGATGTTTCACCTTAGCCATACACAGTACAGAATTCAGCATTTAAGATTTTAAACACTTGTGAAACTGTGATGCAGACCAAAGCAGGCAAAGACAGATCAGGTGACATTTGGAGCAAAACTAATCTTAGTCTCTGTTGTAGCAGCAACAGAAAAGTGTGCAAGATTAGAGGGGAAAAGAGAGCCTGAAATGAAGGACACAGCCAAGATTTAGCAGTGACCTTAAAGTTCCAGTACAGCAAGAGAAAATAACTAGAGATTCTAATGCTCCAACCACATCCTCACCTTCTCCCAGTCACTATAGGAAAGTAATCTGAGAAGATCCTGCCAGTGGGTCTCCAGCTCTTTACATAGTCAATGAAATACAAAAATATGTCAAAAATGGGGTTCTATATACAATTATTTTTTCATAATCATGCTTTTTTCGGTTCTGCTACTAGCCTTAGTATCAATCTAAAAATGCTTTCTGGAGTATTTATCTATAAGAACACACACTTGTTAAAAATAGCTTCAGGAAAAATAAGCAAGTTACTCATAGCTCAAAACAAGACTTTAACCAGCTGTGCCATAGGTGCTCACCACATCTGAGGATCATCCTCTGATGTAGCTGTAACAAAGATTCCCTCTCCTCCGGTGAAATAAGAATAGTGCTCAAATACTTATCCAGAAGCTAAAGTTCATCTGCTTGTGCCTCGAGGCAGGTACAAACACATTCATATGCAGAACCTCCTGTTGATACAAGCTCCTTACCAAAAGCCACTCATGCACAAAGATTCAAAGCAACTTGGTCTAGTGGGAAGTGTCCCTGCCCATGGCAGTGGAATTGGAACTAGGAGATCTTTAAGGTTTCTTCCAACTCCATTCTCTGACAGGATGCCAAGGAGCAATTCTGAGACATTCACATGTTCCAGAGTTTCTGCCTTAAACTGAAGCAGACCCTGGAGTTACCCATTCTAGGTTACACAGTTCACAGCTCTCAGTTTCCATTAAAAAATGAAATTCTATTTCTCAAGTCTCCTGAAAGGAAATAATTTACAGGTTTTAAAACATCTTGAATGGTTGTAACGATATTCGGGGTCAAAAATCTTAACATTCCTGGAACACTCCAGAAAGCTGCCTCAGCAGTGAGGAGCAGGGTGCCCTGTAACACAGCTGGCTAACAGAAGGCTGCTTTCCATCCGTGAAACCCATTGTCCCCCTGCAATATAAGCACAGTTTCTCCTCGGTGTTTGTCAGAGCCCTTTCAAAGCCACCGTGGTCCAGAAACGAGGAATTCCTCCTCATATGATCCGATAGGTGTTCGTAGCCACACTTTAACGTGGGCACCACCTAACGTGGAGACCAAGTTTAACTCCGGTTCCGAACTGAACATGGTGGCCACTAGATGGAGATAACAGAAAGACGAGGCTACAGCTAGATGAAAGGACAAGGAAGGGGGGTTTCCGTGGGGCGAGATGCTTCCTCAGGAACTACAAAGGTTAAGGGAAGTCTTCTTCCATCGAAATTGATTCTTTCTACTGGCAGACGCTGTATTTATATCCAGGGTTCTAGGGAAGTTGCATTGTCCTCTGCAAAGAAGCTTTCACCATGCTGAGAAAGTAAGGGGGGGTGGAAATAAATAAATAAATAGCACTCTTCTTTTAACTGTTTTTTTTTCATCTGTGACAACTCTGTGCCAGAGGCTGTCAGCACACTGTGAGCTACATTCACCCGGCAGAGATAACCTGTCCTATTCCTATCAAATTCTGTACACACCCCGGCAGCTAACTCTCCTGGGGGCAACAAAAGCATTGCAATTAAGCACCATTTGCTGCTTGGGCATTCTTTTGAAAAGCATGGTTGTTTCATTAACGCTAAACATTTGGCAAGTGTTGTTTTTGAACACGGCTCACTGAACAAAAACTGCTGCGATGAGAAAAAATAAAAAAACCACCAGAAAGCACAAAATCACATGCATACTTTTTCCAGATCACTATGAATTGTTTCCACATGTCAAGTCTAAACATCACCAATTGTTTTTATGAGATGGAGTAACTTTTTAATCTGTCTTAGATACTGTCCCTCAGTTTGGGTACAAAAAGATCTTATCTACATGCTTTATTTTTAATATAAAAAGATAATGTTGCTTTAGTCAATATTTGTCCTCCCCCTCCAGATCATCACGAGGTGGGAGTTCTGTCTGTTTATAACATGGCACTCATTACATTTAAAGGGCTGGTGTGTCAGGCTACATAAGCTACAACAGGAAATAAGCTAGTGCTTCTCCTTCCCTCCATATCTTCATTTAAACCAAAAAAAAACCCACCCTGGTTTTAGCATGGAGTTAGCCTTTACATACAAAAACCCTTGCAATTTACTGTTCAGTTTCCCACTCCCTTTGGACCTGATCTGTCTAGAATCAGAAGTTATGTTTTCTGTGTTACCAATTAAGTGGTCTGTAAAAGCTGCAAATTTCTGAATTTTTTTCATTGCATCCTTGCAGACAAGAGAATCATAAACAATAGATCTGCAGGCTTAATGGCAAATCTTCAGACAGTACACTGCAAATTTGCTTTCCATTTCTCTCCACTACCACATCCCAAAGAATATCCACAGATGAACTAATAAAGACCAAAGAAAACATTTTCAAAAGACCTTAAAGTAATCAAGTGACGCATGCAATGTTAGCATGATATAAAATTGACTTGTTTGGTGCTAAAATGCTACCAAACTTGCTGGGTTTTGAGAGCAGATTATCTTCCTCTAACATCACTGGAAACTTAATATTTTTTGTAGTCTGAAGAGCAAGCTGGTCATAAGTCCATGATCCTGGCCCATCTAACATTTTGGGCTCGAAACACTGACTCAGATGAGATCATTGGATAAATCCCAGCCAGTTTCAATGCAGCCTGAACCTCACCCCAACACAAGTTCTGCAGCTCATGCTGTCATGCAGACAGCAGAACAATACGTATCTCCTCCAGCTCTTTCATACTGCTGGAGGCTAACACCAGGAGCAAAAAGGGCAACTGTGGAGTCTTTTTCCAGCTACCCAAGTTCACAGCATTGCAATTGGGTTCTGCTTCAAACTGTTTTGCTCAGGAGCCAGTGTCTTTTGTTGCTGTGATGATAACCTCCAGCAGAAAGGAGGTGAGAGCAAGACAGTAACAACCTTCTACCACAGCTGCTGAATCCAACAGGCTCCTCAGAACAACGTAACAGGTACCAGTGAAATGGAAGAGAAGGTATGAGGCAGTAAGACACTGAAATAGGAAGACAAATATTTAAAATCTTTGTATGTTTGTATCTGTCAAAATCAAAAAGGCCAGATGGAAAAAAAATCATCAGATACATTTGTTTTTCTTCACAAACTCTGTTCCAGCACAAAAAAAAAAAAAAGCCTTAAAGGTTACACCCAGCTCTAACAACACAAAGGCAACCCTTCCTGACTTCAGCAGAGCTCCAGTGCACTTCTGAAAAAAAACATGACATGCCAAATCATAGTTGATAGACCTTGGGTTTTCTTGAATGTTCAAGTTAATAACTGAACACAGATATTCTAAAACTACCACAGAATCTGACACAACTGGCCATCATACAAAACTATCTCAGAAGAGGAAGAGGTAGGGATTATCAGGGAAACTGATTTTGCATGGAAATGGACATTCATGAGTTATCTCCCAATATGCACAAAATTTCTCTGGAGAGATTGGATTTCAGCCTGTGGATGTTGATTCATATCTACCTATATTTCTTTCAGGAATATTAAGAAAGAAAAATCCACTTCTCAGAAAACTAGTTCTAAGCATCAAAAATTTTTAGTGCAGCTATGATTTATTTTTCAGTTCTCTTAAGACATTTTGTTCTGAATTTTTTCCCCAACAACTGCAATGCTATAGTTCAAGCAGTGCCAAAAAAATTAGATTTAAACCAGAAGATTATAGCCTGTTCTAATAATGAACTACATACCTGAAAATCAAGATCAAAGCATTCTTATTAGTACTAAAATTGAAAACCAAAGCAGCATCATACATGATATTTACTTCCCATTTTACACTAACAGTGTTTACATTTTCAGAAGTCTATCTTGAATTCCATTTTTCTTCACCAAAGCAGATGCTAACTTAAAGTGACTGTATTAGCTCACAGTACTGTATGAGGAACAAGAGACCTCAAAGTTTTGCAGATGACAGATTTGTACCATGAAAAAAATGGTACAAAAAATTGTCAGTCTGAGAAAAAGCTGTCTTCAACTGGTAATTTCATTTAATTACCCTCATTTAGAACAAAATTCAACTTCTCTATTGTCCAGGCCAACACTGAAGCAAGTATATTTCAATCCGACCTAGAAGCAATGGGAGCCAGATTCTCATCTCCATTACAGGATAACATCACAAAATTCTGCCATTACAAGGAATTCCTTTCCTAGAGCCATAGCCAAATAGCTAGAGCCAAATGCCATAATCATAAAATAAGAATTGGAAGGAAAGTCACCTAGTCCAACCTCCTCTGCAGTAAGCAGGGACATCCTGCACTAGATCAGGTTGCTCAGTGCCTCACGCTGCCTGGTTTTGAATGTCTCTGGGGATGGCACCTCCATCACCTTTCTGGGCAAGTTGTTCCAATGTTTCCAAGACAGCTGGCCTTCAAGGCTACATTTAAAGGGCTAAAAAGAACATGGTCACATCTAGAGGCCCCAAGGCATACCTATGAAAGGATCCAAATCTGGGCCAATGCTTCACTTCCACCTGCAACAGTCCCTTTAGTGCTACTAAGCCACGTCCAGATATTCTCAGAGGGCAGCAGCACACCAATGAACACAGGAAAAAATGGGTGAGCAGCATTCAAACTCATTTGCTTGAATGAGTATACCAGTCTGAGTATACCAGGAGACCATGCATGTTGATTTTGAAGAGTGGAAGTGTAGGTAATAATGTAGTTCTGTGGTATTTTGAAAGCATTTTAGAAGAAATTCTATAGATCAACTTCATATAACCAGGTTAGAAGACACAAAGATTAACTTATCCAAACTTCCTTGGCAAAAACTTAATCTAGCCAATCACCATGATGCATATGTAGAGTTCTATATGGTGATTTGCTGTTCTGAGGTGCACTGAAACTCTGGAATGCACCAAATTGTAGTACCTTTGTTATGAATTTGGTTATGAATTGTTATACCATTGCTTACTTAAACTTACTTGAAACAGTGAACTTACTTGAAGCGCTGTACTATGATGGGATAGTACAGCATTAACAAAACCCACTGTAGGGGTCACATGGCAAAAAAAAAAAATTTCAAACCCTTCCAAATGGGACAGAGGCCCAAGCTCATGAAAACCCAATATCTTCAGCACCTTTTGTTCTCCTCTACATTGTTTCAACAGACATCAGAAACCAAGATCTGGGTGGTTATATCCAGGGCACAGAAAATACATTGAAGCAAGTGACTGTATTCAGGAATTAAGAAAAGCCTAGAAGGGGTACAAACTAAGGAAGGATTCAGCTTTATGCTACATGAGCAATAACCACTGCAGTTTTGTTGCAGTTATATATATTCACATTTACAGTTAAGAGTAACTATCAAGTTCCCTTCAAGACTTGCTGCAATAAGGTGAAAAGTTAACTATAACTCAGAACAATAATCTTTAATCATACCTAACGTTACAAAAATCCCACTATCAGTCTTTCATGTAATTACGCCCTTGATAAGCAAATGCAAGCCACAAACATTGACAGTGAAAATAGAAAAAGCAGGTTCCTCTCTGTGGTGGCAAGGGCAAAAAGCCACTCCTCAATTAAGGGGAATAAACAGAAATGGATGAGAAAATGGAGGCATACTTATGCCCCTAACCTTCTTCATACAGCCTTATAAATGCCAACTGAATGCTTTGAGGAAAAATGTAAACCCAATACAGAAAGAATATTTTCATCCTTGACCTGTCACCTCAAACACTTTCCCAATCATGAAAGCCCATGTGAAAGCCATGTACACAGCGTTAATGGCACTCAGTCTCATCACCTGCATCCCCAGCAGGCTAGAAGAGTTATTTCCCTGAACCACTTGCAAGAGGTACACCACAAGAATCCTATGTTTCTCACTCAAACTGCCCCTTCAGGGGGCAGAAACATGAGAAGGAGGCAACAACATTCATGGGTTGAGTGAGACAAAATCAGCTTAAGAGAATCACAAAGGCAATGAGAAAATAAAAGTAACACAAATTAAGGAATGTTCAAACAAGTGACTTGGCCAGCTCACAGGCAGCAAAGCCTCCTCCCCAGTGATGACTTCCTGCCCCCCCTTTTCCCAGCCAGCTCCTGGCTACAGAGTGGGCATGGCTCAGGATGGAATGGGAAACCTGTATAGGCCTGCCAGAGCCTCGAGTGAATTAATTCTATCCCTGCTAGAAACAGGACACTATACTTTTTTTATGGGGCTTGGATACATCAAAAGGATGCAGTTGGCTTTCTGGGCTGCAAGTGCACATTGCCTGATGATGTTGAGCTTCTCACCAAACAGTATCCCCAAGTCCTTCTGCTATTCTTTGCCCAACCTGTACTTTGTGCTTGAGACTTCCTCAGCCCATGCACAGGGCCTTGCACTCGGCCATGTTGAACTCTGAGGTCCATGCAGGCCTACTGCTCTAGTCTGTCCAGGTCCCATCCCTCAAGCACATCAACTGCCCCACAAAGTGTGATGTCATTAGCAGACTTGAGAGTGCACTCAATCCCCTCAGTCCATACCACCAACCAAGAAGTTAAACAGCACTAATATTAACCCCCGAGTATCACCCTTCTTGATTGGTCTCCACCAGGATGTTGATCCATTAACCACAGCTCTTTGAGTGCAACCAGCCTGACAATTTTTGATTTATCAATTGATCCATGAATTTATGACAAGAATGTCATGCAAGACAGTGTCAAGTGTTCTGCACGGGTCCAAGGAGATAGAATTCTAGAATCATAAAATAGTTCAGGTTGGAAGGGACCTTAAAGATCATCAAGTTCTAACCCCCTGCCACAGGCAAGGACACCTCCCACTACATCAGGCTGCTCAGTGCCTGGTTCAGCCTGGTCTTAAACACCTCCAGAGAGGGGGTGTCCACAATCTCTCTGCACAGCCTCTTCCAGTGTTTCACCACCCTCACTGTAAAGAGCTTCTTTCTTATATCTAGCCTGAATCTACCCTCTTCCAACTTCCATCCATTATTTCTAGTCCTTTCCTCACATATCCTAATCAAAAGTCCTAGCCTTGCCTTTCGGTAGGCCACCTTCCGGTATTGAGAAGCTATTATGAGATCCCTCCTGAACCTTCTCTTCACCAAGCTAAACAACCCCAACTCCTTCAGCCTGTCTTCATAAGGCAGTAGCTCCAGCCCTTTGATCATTTTCGTGGCCCTCCTCTGGACCTGCTCCAGCAGCCCCATGTCCTTCTTATGAGGAGTGATCTAAAATACTTTACCCCAGCTCTAGAAGCAGAGTGAACAATTGCTTACCTCTCTTAGCCACAGCAACTAGTTGGCTACTTCTCAGGATCCCCAGGCCAGCAGGACCTACCTGAGCTGCCACACAAGGCAGTGAGGTGTCCAGAATCAGCAGCAAGGCCTAGTCTCTGGGCAAGCTATTGTGACATCATAGCTCCAATAGCCAGGTCATGCCTGGCAAACACAGCCAAGGTCTCATAGATGCACACTTTAGCAAAGCCCATGGTGTCAAGACAGCCAGGAAAACAGCCAAAACACTGAAAGCTGAAAGAACAAACATCAACACTTATATAGGACTAAGAAGGGAGGAAGTAGCAGCTGAGCTTAAATGGTGCTTCTGGGCTGTAGATAGGATGGGTGGAGACCTCAGGAGAAGCTGATCAGAATAACTGAGGCTGTTACTGCCTCCACAGCCTTGCCACTGAAGGCTCCCCTCAGAAGAGAAAACTTGTTTTAAAAAATGGAATAAATATTCCCCTTTAACTAAGAGAAATGCAACCCTACTTTCTATACCAGCCACTGGGTACTGTATACCATACTAAAGCCAGAAGTATAATATGAAATCTCTCTCCCATTAATCCCAAGGCCCTCGTCTGCTGAACCGCTGAAGCTCATTTCCAAATACAAAAATGTGAGAAGAAGCCACATGCCCTCTAACTTCACCATCAACATGCAAAAGTGGCATTCCTGAAGGACAGGCAGGCAGACAGCATCCAAGAAAAGCTTAAGCAACCCCAACAATTCTGCAATTCTAAAGAGAAGGCTCCAGGGAGATCTCATAGTGGCCTACCAGTACCTGAAGGAGATAGAGGAAAGGTGGGGAGGGACTGTTCTCAAGGGCATGTAGCAATAGAACAAGGGGCAGTGGTTTTAAACTAGAGCAGGGCAAATTTAGATTAGACACCAGGAAGAAATTCCTTACCATGAGGTTGGTGAGACGCTGGAACAAGTTGCCCAGGGAGGGGGTGGAGGTCCCATCCCAGGAGATATTCAAGGCAGGGTTTGATGAGGCTCTGAGCAACATGATCTAGTGCATGATGTCCCTGCTAAATATGGAGAGGTGGGACTAGGGAACCTATGAAGGTCCATTCCAACTCAACACATTCTGTGATTCTAAGATCTATTTTAAATTTATCTTTTAGACTACATGATTTCTCAAACCATGATTCTAACCTTAACCTTTTCTACCATCAAGATAAAATGCAAGCTTCCTACTAAACACTGTTGCCTCTTCAATAAGCTTGTCAAGTATGTTATACACATTATTTATTATTAATATAAAAAACATGCTATTATGCATATTAATAATAAATTATTAATCTAACATACTACAGTGTATGTGCACCTCATATGCTCCTAAAGTCTTTAGCTGAAATATCAGAGGTCTGTGCTTTTGACCAGGGCTGTGGGCACACCGGCCATTCACTAAACAGTATGATTTCAGAAAACCCCTTATTAGTGTTTTGGCAACACGCCCCCACTACTCTGAGAGCCAGATATCACCACTTTGAAATCATGTCAGACATTAAGGTTTCTACAGCAATGCCTCAGCCACATACCAAGCAAAAACTGTCAGATCAAATCAATATTTTTCTGGTTTTACCCATTTTCAGCTAGTTGAGGAAGACTATATTCTGATCTTCTGTCTTTCATAGCAGTAACCACATTCCTAGCCTGTAATTGGCAAGTTTTATCAGCTCTTTGTGCTCTTACCCTGACGTTGTCCCCAAGAGCCCAATTTAGAGACATATGTCTCATTTGTTTAATACAAATTTAGCCTCCTAAATTATTCCTTTTTTCCATAAACAGCCAGCAGTAGAGCCCTGAGGCATCACAAGTAAAAAAATTAATATAGATGTATACTTTAACTATTTTTGTAAACACATATTGCCAGAAGTCAGACACTGTCTGTAGTTTTGCATTCATTATGAGATCCAGTTTTGCATGTCCTAGAAAACTGTCTTGAATGCAGACAAGCAGAGAGAAGCAGACAAAAACAGAGAACAATCAGTAAAAATCCATGGAAAGAATATAGCATGGAAAAAATGGCAGGTATCTGGCAAAATGCTGTCAGTTAAAAGATGAAGTTTCCAACTCAAAAAATGCTGTTTCCTTAATAGTGAAACTGAAACCTCCAAATACTTTTGGTGATGTTATTAAATACCATTTATGCTTATCCTTGCAGCTTCAAGCCCCTCAAAGACAAAATGCCCCTACCACCACCACCACATTTCTCCTTTCTCCTCCAGTTTTCTCAGTGCTATTATATGAAAATCACTTCTTGAACGGGTAGAGATAACAATATGGCTAACAAAACACTGTCATAGAGTCCAATGGATGAAAACATGACATTAAGACTACTTCTTTTCTGCCCATAACTTCCACTTAAGCCTTTAGGCCTTTAAAGTGATGCTTTCCAACCGCTGATAACATCATCCCAAGAACACTTATATTTCTACATAGCCTTTTTCTTTCATCTATCAGAAAAGTCTGTCATCAATGCACTCCCACACTGCATGAAACAAAAGGCAACTAACCAGGACATCACTAACAAGCATGCTCCCTGACTGTAAGGACTGGGATTGTTTGGCACCTGGGCAGAGAAATAAAAAGCAGCTCTCACCCTTCATATTTGTTGCAGAAAGCATATCTCATCATATTATGGAGTAGGTGGGAGGTGTAACATTTGTGGCTGGACATGAAAGAACAATTTAATATCTGAGGGTTCTATAAAGGTTGCTAGGAGGCAACATGGGGGATGTTTGTTTGCATGCTAGCCATGGAAATGATCACTCTTGCCTCAGGTGAACTTTTTGAGTTCTTGAGGAAATTTGGTCTGGACAATTGGATAGTGAGGTAGACTGTGAAACAGCTGAAGGACAGAAGCCAGAGAGCTGAGGTCAATAGGACAGAGTCCAGCTGGAGACCTGAATCTAGTGGAGTCCCTCAAGGATCCATACTAGTAACAGTACTCTTCAATTTATTCATCAATGATGTGGATGAGGGACTTGAGTGCACTGTCGGCAAGTTTGCTGATGACACAAAACTGCCATCTAGCCAGACCTAGACAGGCTGGAGAGAAATTTAATGAAATATAACAAGGGCAAGTGTAGAGTCTTACATCTGGGCAAAAAAACCCTCATGTACCTCATAAGCTGGGAACTGTCTTGTTAGAGAGCAGTGTACGGAAAGGGACCTGAGAGTCCTGCTAGACGTTAGGATGACCATGAGCCAGCAATGTGCCCTTGTGGCCAAGAACACCAATGGCATCCTGGGCTGTATTAGAAGGGCCAGTAGGTGGAGAGAGGTTCTCCTCCCCATCTACTCTGCCCTGGTGAGACCACATCTGGAGTATTGTGTCCGGTATGGGGCCCCCAGTTCAAGAAGGACAGGGAACTGCTTGAGAGAGTCCAGTGCAGAGCCACAAAGATGATGGAGCATCTCCCTTATGAAGAAAGGCTGAGAAAGCTGGGTTTCTTTAGCTTGGAGTAGAGGAGACTGAGGGGTGACCTCATTCATGTTTATAAATATGTTAAGGGTGAGTGTCAGGAGGATGGACCCAGACTCTTCTCAGTGACAGCCAATGACAGGACAAGGGACGATGGGTGCTAGTTACATCATAGGAGATTCCACAGATACATAAGAAAAAACTTTCTCATGGTGAGGGTGACAGAACACTGGAACAGATTGCCCAGAGAGGTTGTGGTGTCCCTTTCTCTGGAAACATTCAAAACCTGCCTGGACACATTTCTGTGTGACCTGGTCTGGGTGTTCCATCTCCAGCAGGGGGATTGGACTAGAGGACCAGTTGAGGTCCCTTCCAATCCCTGATATTCTGTCACTCTCTGATTAAGTGCTGGGAAAGGGCTCTGAAAATACCAGAGAAACATATATCATAGTCATAGTCATCTAGGTTGGAAGGGACCTTTCAGATCATCAAGTCCAACCATCATCCCAACTCTTGCAAGCTTCATACCTGGACAGGGACTTGAACCCTTGACCCTCAGATTAGGAGTCTGATGCTCTCCCAACTATACGTCTCTTTCACTGAAACTGAATAAATCTCAAAACACATTATCATGTCTAACTGTTTGATTTTGCTGCCAGTGTAAGACATCATTCCTAATTTTAATTATGTGAGTACAAAACCCAAGTGAGAAAAGCTATCTCCTATCACATTTGACACTGCTTAGCTAACAGTAGCATGTTCCTGTCATAAGCAAGAACAGTACCTTAAAAAATACCTCAAATGGGTGCAAGAGAAAAAAGGGTGGTATCATTGGTGATAGTATCAAACTTGATAAATATTTAGATCCAGAATGTGTGACTAAACAACACCAAACATGCTATGAACTTGAGTTCATTTGGAAGTGTCAGCAGCAGGCCATTGCCTTGAGGCTCAGCACAGTATCATAGAATCATAGAATGGTTTGGATTAGAAGGAACCTTAGAGATTATCTAGTTCCAACCCCCCTGCCATAAGCAGGGACACCTCCCACTAGACCAGGTTGCTCAGTGCTTCATCCAGCCTGGCCTTAAACACCTCCTGTCTCACTTCATCCAAAAGCTCTCAGGGCAACATGTTCCAGTGTCTCACTGTAAAAAACTCCTTTCTTAAATCCAGCCTAAATCTCCCTGCTTCCAATTTGCATCCATTACTCCTAGTCCTGCCATCCTGTACCCTATTAAAAAGTCCTACCCCATCCTTTCTCTAGGCCCCCTTCAAGTAAACTAAAGTAACAGTAATAACAGTAAGGTGTGTGCTGATGTTTAGATACTGCTTCAAATGATGAACAGTCCTATCTTTAACAGGTGTGTTACTGGAAAGCCAGTTGAGATAAATACAGATCTCAGTTGATCTGAAAGACTGCTGTGCCCAGCTCTGCAACCCTCAGCACAAGACACAGACCTGTAGGAGAAGGTCATGAGGAGGGTCACAAGAACCATCCAAGATCTGAAGCAACTCTCTTATGAGGACAGGCTGAGAGAGTTGGGGCTATTCAGCCTGGAGAAAAGAAAGCTCTGGGGAGATCTTATAGCAACCTTCCAGTACCTGAAGGCAGCCTACAGGAAAACGGGGGAGGGGCTGTTTGTCAGGGCATGTAGTGATAGGATGGGGCACAATGGCTTTAAATTAGAACAGGGAAGGTTTAGACTGGACATTAGAAAGAAGTTCTTCACCATGAGGGTGGTGAGACACTGGAAGATGTTGCCCAGAAAGTTGGTGGAGGCACCATCCCAGGAGACACTAATGGACAAGCTGGATGAGGCTCTGAGCAACCTGATCTAGTGCAAGATGTCCCTGCTCACTTCAGGGAAGTTGGACTAGATGGCTTTTGAAACCACTTTACAAATATATGATTCTGTTTAACTGAAATGACTGCAGCACTAGTCATGCAACTTACTATGATTTTCGAAGTATTTATAGTCTACAACCTATGAAGCATTCAATGGGGAAAAAAGTGCTGAGTGCTCTAAAATCAATTTTAATGCCAAAATAATTCCTCCAACTCAAATTTCAGTTAAATAGCACCTTGAGCAAATTCAAAGAAATTTAGATCCAGTAGATTGCAAATTCCACTGTACATACTATTTTCTCCTGTAAAGAGTTAGGAGGCATAACTAGATCAATCCTAATGGCAAATTATTGGTTTCCAGCATTATCATTACATCCATTTCGAAGTACAATAACACCTCCTGATGTGATTATATTATTCTGAATTTTTGAGGAATTTTTTCAATTATAAGGCATTATAAGTCTGATCATATATCAAGTGCATTGCACTAAAGACATAACTACAGGATCTGAAATTGAAAGACTAATGAGTCAGTAACTTATAAAAAATTGATGGGATGTGAAAACAGTTGCTCCAACTCGTATAACATCATAAATGGGATATATTAAAATAGGAACCAAGGAGGAATGGAGGAGTGAAAAGGTCACCATGGTCAAGCCTTCTCAGAAGAGAGAGCCTGCATTTAAAAGTGAGGAGCTACACCATGCATTTAGTTAGATTAGGACCCTTAAGCTTTGTTAGATCATTAATTTGCAATTATTATTATTATTATTATTATTATTGGTTCGAGGAGTAGATCCAACAAAAGAAAGCCTCATTAAACAATTAGACTCACCTACCACCTAATGTTACTGTGGAGGTATACAAACAAGAGAAAGGTGATGTTAAGCAGCATAAAGAGCATACTACCTAATTCCCCAAGTAATTTTTTTTCACATGAGATACTATCTCTACATAGTGTACTTTTTTAAACAATGCAGTATCCAGAATTATGTTCTTATTACTGCTGACTGAATAAAACAAAGGGATCATTTTAAATCATCTGAAAAGTGTGGTTCTTTAGAAACCGAAGGACAGCAGTGGGAAAAATTTTGCAGAGGCTCGCACAGTAAGACAAAAA
>VZTY01005810.1:232409-248680 GCA_013400935.1 Turnix velox
GCCTTTTCGCTGGGGGCTGTCCTGGGGCAAACCCCGCGCCGAGGAGGCGGCGGGAGCCGCAGGGTGTCGGGGGCGGCTGCGAGGAGCCCCTCCGGTACTGTGCCCTCCCGCCTCCCCTTCCTGCAGACACTCACGGGCGGCGGGGAAGCGGCGGGGCGCGGGGGGCTCAGACAGACCTCCCGCCTCTTCTTCCTCCTCCGCTTCTTCCTGATCGCGGGACTTCAGTACCGCGGACAGCGGCGGNCAGGGGCACGGCCGGAACGCTGTTCCCCTGGCCCCACCTTCGCCTCTCGGAAGAAACGCCCGGGGGAGCCACTTCGCCGGGACGTTGATACACCACTCTCTCTTCCCCCCCTGTCCCCGCCCCCTACTTCCACACAGAAAGCGTGGAGAGGAAGGTAATGGAACAACTAAGCCCGAGCACCTCTAGACCTGCGCATAAGCCTCCAGCCTTCCCGTGAAAGCAGGAGCCCTCCCCACTTTCCCCCGGGTATCAACTGCGGCAGGGGAAGGAATTGTAGAACTATAGAATGCATTGAGTTGGAAGAGACCTTCAAAGACGATTTAGTCCAACTCCCAGCAGTGAGCAGGGAGGTTCTAGATCAGAGCTTCATCAAGCCTGACCTTGAATTCCTCCGAGGATGGGCCTTCCACCACATCTATGGGCAACCTGTTCAGGCACTGGTAGGTCAGGGAGTTCACAGCCCTCCGCCAATGGGTGCACCTCCTCTGACTGGAACAAGATACATTCACACTTTCCAACCTCAACTATGAACTGTCCTGATGGCTTTTTAGTGCAGAGGTTGCTATAGATAAAATCAACAGCTATAACACCATCACTAGCACGGGTCTTGGGCAGTCTGGAGGCAGTTCTCAACAGCTGGCAACTCTGACTTCGGTTTCCCACATGTAAAACATGTATAAGTTCACCAGTGCACTTCAAGTTGTCAAGGCACTTCAGTATCCTCATAAATTGGGATTGTGACAGCTATTTCCCTAGATGTTTAAAATGACAGTAGAATGCAGATATGCTTTCCTGAGCAAATTGTCTCAATTTCTTCACATAACCCTTCAGTGAAAGCAATTAGCAAGAAAAAAGCAACAACTGGATTCATCACTATCAAGAAGAGAAGTCTGATAATTGCAGCCTGTTATCCCAGGTTTGGATGGAAACAATCCTCCCCTTTGTGAAGCTGACTGCCACTGGCTGCTTTGCTCTGCTGGCTTGCTGCTACAACCAGGTCTCAAAGCAGCTCAACACTGATGAAGTAAACTGTGAATGGGAATCTCCTTTGCCAAAGTGATCTTCCTTTTCTGGATGAAAACAGTGCCTTTTTAATGCATCATAAAAAGAAAGTAACAGCACACTGTTTATTCTAAAGCTCTCCAATGGTTTAATTCTTATTGTCTCCCTCTCTCTACCTGTGCTTTTTTCTTGATTGTCAGGTCAGTTTGAGAATGCCTTGCTCCCCTGGGATGTCACTTCATCAGAAGAACCTTCCATAAGCGCAAGGAGAAGAGAATGGAAATAAAAGGTATTTGTCTTTCTAAAAGAAAAAACTCATCTTTTCCTCAGTTTAGCCAGCTTCTTTCATTGAAACAGTAATATTAAAAAAGGTAAGTATTTGAACTAAGGGAGTAAAAGTATTAATGATGTACACTACTGTAGTATTATGAAATACAGGCAGAAAATCTTAAGAAATGTGAGAATTACATATGCCAGCCTAGCATGATGCCACAGGCTTCATAATTCCATTCTTTGGTTGAATGGCTCAGTACCTGGCTTTTTTTTTTTCCTCTTCAAAGCATCACAACAAGTACCAAATAGAGGATTCCAATAGGGTCCCTTCAGACAGCTGCAGACACCTGCTACCCATGATCTGCACACACAGCCTAAAAGATAACATACAATTTGTCCCTGAGCTAGGACATCTTGGATTTTTAAGGGGGTACATGGCAAATACTTAGCTTCGGTGAATCACCAGCAAAAATGTGCTGTACAGTCATGATGCTAGTGTAATGCTAGGAGCAGCTACTACAGACTTAAGGACTGAGAGTCAATTATTTTTCTGAAAAGTGGATTAAATTGGGAACCAACTCAGATGTTCTTTTCCAGCCCGAAAAGATCTTCTGATGATGCTTCATTTTAGCTTGAAGGAAAATGCTTATAGGATCACTGCCCTCATAATTTTTTGACTCTTTATCAGATTTGCCTGGATCTAAAGAGGTAAAGTACTTAAAGATGCAAAGCTGAGGCAAGCTTTGTGAAAACCTTTGTGGGAATAAGCAACAAAAACTTCTGCCCCAGTGCAGGAAAGACCACAGCATTAACTTATTTCTCATCAGGTATCATCCTCCAAATTCCAGACCTGAACAGGCAGGAAATGAGGCTCCATGGAAGAGCAGGTATTAGGGATACCTGCCTCCCTGTAGGCACCTGCTGAGGCTGTGCCCTGCCAGTGGAGCACAAACATTTGCCATAAGAGGAGGAGAGAAGTGAGCTGCAAGCAGATGTCCTGTCCCTTGGCCAGCTGACAAGCCTTGTGTCAGGAGCTATGACATTTCATCCGCACTGGAGGCGGTCTGAGCAGGACCAGCAGACACATGACACCAAGGTCTGCCCCTGCTACAAAGACAGGAAGAGCAGCATTGCTCAGCAACCGAAGAACACCTGTGGGGGAGGAAGACTAATACGGGGGGAGGAGAAGAAAGGGCACTCATTCTGCTCCACCAGCAATACAACTATTTAAATTACAGCTGCATGGAGAAGGACTGCAGCATGTGCAGTATTTATACTACAGTGGCCACATTTGACTCGACAGGCTTTCAAACAGCAAAGCCAAGTTGTCTCATGGGATGGATGAGGCCTTCGCATTCTTGCACTATCTGCTCCTTTCCTTTCTCATGAAGAGAACAAATCATATCTCTCACCCTTAGGCTAATCTTTTTTCCCCCTCTTCCATTACCAACCTTGAAGCTCAGTAGCCAATCTACAACTACACTGTCCAGCACAAACAAAACCACTCCACCTCAGTATTTCCCTTGCAGCACTCCCACCTTACAGCTAGAAGCCTTTTAACACTCGCAAGGATTTGCTCTAAATTTTTGAGCAAATGGAATCTGTTTACATGGATTAACATTTAATATAATCTGTGCTGAAAACTATTTAACTTACTCCAGCCTCTGGCCAACTTTCTAGAGGATGCCTTTGGCAGGTTTGTATGATTTGGAAGAACACAAACATGGACAGTGGTTTAAATGTATTTATTCTGAATACTTATTGTTGTTAAAGTGTTTTGTTTTCAAAAATTACCTGATTTAGGTAGCTGTGGGCCTTTCCTCATTGCCTGTAAAGTGAGTTTCAAAGTGAAAAGTTAATTCTGTCTCGAAAGCTGCAATTTATTATAAGTGGTAAAACACAGCTGAAGTCAAGAATTTTTTTGGTTTGTAGTTTCGGGAATCTTTTTCCAGGAGCATTCATGCCCCACTCCAAACATCTATTCCCCTCTCTAGATAACCATTCCTCATTTTCCTTATGCCCAGATACCGTCCCTATGATGCCATGAGAAGGCAGTTGGACTCACTTCTCACCTTCTCAGCAGGAGTAACACTTAGATAAGTAAAATGAGGTAGTGCTCACACATTAAAAAAAAAAGTGACTTATGCAAACAAGTGTGGTTGGATAACTAACAGGGTTTTCAAAAAGGCATCTTCTGATACTTCAGCCTGACTTTTAGTTTCTAAATTAGCAGATGGTAAACTACAATTTATGTATTGTATTTGTTGTTCTGAAACAGCTCATTCATATGCATGCTATTACTGTATTTTCCACAGTTGCATCAAATTCAGAAGCAATGGTGAACTCAAATATTAAGAATGAACCATCATTTCCTCCAACACAAAGAGCTGTGAGCTATTATTTAGATGTGTATTATGAGATCAGAGATTCATAAACCCCAAGAACACAGCTGCATAGCCTAAACAATAAATCTTCGTCAATAAAGTAAAATTTCTACATCATAACTCCTAGATTGGAGATATTCCTTCATACATTTAGCTACTTTAAGTCTCAGAAAAGAAAAATAAAAATAAATCCACCAATTCTGTGTGTTCTGTGTGTGTGATTTTATACAGAGAGGACAAAAAACAATATATCCAGTGGATAAAATTCTTGGGAGATTTTGGAGAAGTGACAGAAGAGGGATAAATAACCAACTATAATGATAATTCTGTCACTATATGCTTTTCTACTGCTTTCTTATACATGTTCTTATTTTAAAATAAAGCTTTTGTACTTTTGGCTTTCCAAGCTTCCGTTCTATGTGAACTGTGAAATACCTGTGAAAAATTGTAATATCACCTTAACTTCATGCTATGCTATTGAAAGAAAATTCCATATGCAACATTCTGATTTAGCAGCACTGGTAGAACAACTCTTTCCTCTGGAGAAAATAAATATTTCAAGGTGGTGGCTCTCTTTTGTAATTTCAGAATTTCAGCATTAATTTCTCCAAATACTTACAGTATCCACCATTGAGTCATTTGAAACTCTGTATGAAAAACCTAGAACAATTCACTACTTAGATATGTGAATATTTGCTATACATATACACAAAGAATGTATATCCATTATGAACAGACCATGGAGATTCATCTTCTTTACACTTGTACTCTTGCCTCATCTCCAATCATTATCATAATGAACAACAGTCATGCAAAATTTCATTGAGCAATTGCTTAGCACAAACACTCAGCACTGGTGAGACCCCACCTGGAGTATTGCATCCAGTTCTGGAGCCCTCAACACAAGAAGGACATTGAGCTATTGGAGCAGGTCCAGAGGAGAGCCACGAAGATGGTCAAAGGGTTGGAGCAACTACCCTATGAAGACAGGATGAAGGAGTTGGGGTTGTTCAGCCTGGAGAAGAGAAGGCTCGGGGGGACCTTACAGTAACTTATCAGTACCTGAGGGGGTCCTACAGAAAGTCAGGGGAAGGACTTTTTAATACTGTATCGGATGGGAGGACTAGAAACAATGGATGTAAATTGGAAGGGGGTAGATTTAGACTTGACATAAGAAAGAAATTCTTTACAGTGAGGGTGGTGAAGCACTGGAATAGGCTGCCCAGAGAGGTTGTGGATGCCCCCTCTCTGGAGGTGTTCAAGACCAGGCTGGACAAGGCACTGAGCAGCCTGATCTAGTGGGAGGTGTCCCTGCCTATGACAGAGGGGTTGGAACTCGATGATCTTTAAGGTCCCTTCCAACCCAAACTATTCTATGATTCTATGAATACCAGAGTGCAGAATAACAGTTCCCTTCACCTTTAAACCTACAAATATTTCTATTTCCAGATTAACTTCTTACTTGATTTTTGATGTATGCTGGATGCAGTAGAGAAAGCAGCTGTGCAGGAGAGGTTTAATTAAACCAACAGACCCATCCACTTTGTCACTTGGGACTATTGTCATAGTGAAATCCTTTTTATAGGCAGCAGCCTAAGAAACACATGCCAATTATTTGAACTGAAGCGGATATGCTGTGCCTGAATGCTTGTGACACCATTCCATCCTTTGGGAGACTCTAGCATGTCAGATCAGTAAAGAAAAAGGTGGAAAAAAGAAATAGCCTTAAAATCAGCAGCAAGTAGAGTGTTGTCTCTTTCTTGTTAAGCAGGAACATAAATTAAAACAGCTCTCCCCTAAGAGTTTCATATTCGCAGCAATGAGCACAATTCCAGGTCTACATTTTACCCTCATTCCCACTGTAACTGCAGAAGACAGCCACAGATTATCAGAGAGCAGTAGCTTACTTTTAGCTAAACGATAGAAAACATTGTTATGCATAGCTGAGAAAAGGCATTCCTGTAAAATAACTCTTTCACATCAATTTGATCTGTAGAGAACTCTCTGAATTTGTTTGCTTTTCTTGAGGTTAGCATGGGTTCTACAGCTAGTACAGAAGGAAGGGAAGTCTACATTATACATATATATATAATCATAGAATAGTTTGGGCTGGAAGGGACCTTAAAGATCATCGAGTCCCAACCCCCCTGCCATAGGCAGGGACATCTCCCACTAGACCAGGTTCCTCAATGCCTCATCCCGACTCGCCTAAACACCTCAAGAGAGGGGTCATCCACAACCTCTTTGGGCAACCTCTTCTAGTGTTTCATCACCCTCACCATAAATAACTTCCTTCTTATACCTAGTCTGAATCTCCCCTCTTCCAATTTACATCCATTATTTCTAGTCCTTCCATCACATCAGTGAAGGTACACTTCCTTTAAGTCTCCTTTTCTGGTTCCTATACCCGTAGAAGCCGGCAGCCATCTTCAGAGCTGCCCTCCATTACAGGTGACAGGTTCCAGGGCTCCCAACAACCTCTTACTGTGTCTGTGGGAGCTCTGTCAAAGACTTCCTACATCCATTTTGGGCAGCTTAACCCCACCTCCATATGCTCACTGCAGGAGTAAGTTCCTTTCAGTCTCAAAGGATAGCAACTTTCCCCCAGGGTACAGTTATATCTTTGTAACAGAAAACAAAGACCTTCACTTTTTGAATAAGCACACTGAATTTTCATGTGAAAAACTGGTTTCAGTTTAATGTTAGTTTCTTGCTGTTCAACAATAGATTCCTCCTGGCTTGTGTGCTTCACTTAACTCTTACTGAAAATTTCTCTATTTCAGAACTATTCCAGCTTGAAAAGCAGACCAGTTTTCTGTAACACATATAACTAGGGCTCACATACTCAGCCTTTTCCTTTCGAAGGCCAGAATAACCACAAAGCAACCAAATATTGCCTTTGTTTAGCATTGTGCTTACAGACAGCTACTTTACTTCACTTCAAAGTGCTATGAAAATCAATTTTTATCTCAAACCAGGTTCCACTTATTCTAAAAATATAATTTTCTGAAAACAATCTTGTAGTTTAATTCTTAATTTTCTTCAAGCTTTGATTTTTCTAATTAGTATCAATGCTGCCATTTTCCATTACTTGGATTATGCCTGTTATTCTGAGATCACTACATCACCTAGCACATAACTTTGCAATAACAGCTGCTAGACAGCATACAACACGAAGTTAAATAAACTAAAGCAGGATAAAGTGATTTCATAGGCAATTTAGAATTGAGAACCTAACTTAAATTTCAGATTTGGAAAATCTCTTTTCAAATCACTTACCATCTTTCACTAAGATCCAGCAGCATTCTCTCCCAGGCCTCATGTTTCTCTTAAATCAGCCAAAGGCCACAAAGCAAGCCTGAATACCAGTATGCCAGCTCTGTCACCTGCTATTTAAGTGCTATTTCTAAGCAATTATAAGGTTCTCACTAATTAAAATGTCATGTCTTGTCACACATCACATTTGAGTTAGTACATCAACATACCGTTTTTTTGCAGTGTTATGTTTTCATGGGTTAGCCTACAGATTATGAACTGTATTTCAAGAAGGGTGTAGTGTAACTTGGAGGAATCTACAGGAAGTCCAGTAGGGTGCTCAATGATACACAAAAGTCTGACTTCAAAGTATAAACTGAAGAACAGCTGTTTAACCTGGAGAGGGCAATACTAAAGAGAAATAATGTTTGACCATCTAAAAGGCAGCTATAAAAAGAAAACCTTTTATGTACGCACACTTCACATGGGACTTGGAATAACACATGAAATAATGGGGCTTAAACTGCAATCTGAAAAACTGAGTACATAGCAATCTTCACAACAGTAGTAATGATTACAGGAAATCTTTAAGAATAAATTAGACAAGCATTTGTTAACAAATGCAGAAAGTTTACCATTCACCTTTGGAAAGAGAACAACACTGGACTATCTCTAAATGTTCTTCTATCACCATTACTACCCCTGTATTTCTACAGTCACCAATGACAAACAGAATCCTCAGCTCAGCACCTGCAATTATGTAGACACATGCACATGTCTACACATGCAAATTTATTCCTTTGTTACACACAGTTGAAGGATGTTATTCATAGGTAAGCCAATCCACATAAACAGTATTCAAAAGTTGAAAAACTGTTTCTTGCAAAACATGAGCCCAATGGAACACTGTAAGCAGCATGTAAACCCTTATTCCAAAATTGTACTTTCTTAAATTTTAAGAAAACCATTTCTAAAATAAAGCCTAACTCATCTATTTGCCAACATTCCCCTTCTGTGTCACCGAGTACTTACTAGATAGTAAAACAATTGAATGAAATACCTGACTCTGGACTAACATGGTAGCTGCCTGTTAGTCTGAATCCATGTCAGAGTTTAGTGGGTATATCCATAGGTACAGTCATAAACGCACAGCTGAAAGGAGTAATCTGTAACTGGCAGGTCAAAGACTCTGCAGTATCATGCAGCCTGCATTGACATAGACCCATGGGGAAGAGAAACATTCTTCTGGAATAAAATAAATATGCAACAATGGTAGGGAAAAATACTCGGAATACATTACTCGCAATCCACTAAAACATCTGTAACGGCAGTTAGAACTTGGGCAAATTACCTTTTCTGTTCCACAGTGCCTTGAATCCAGTACACATCATCTGTGGCCAGTGGCAAACAAAGGCATTATAATCAGCAGAAGTGAGTAGAACACCAAAATGAAACTATTTAAGTATGATACATACAAAATACTCAGTTCAAACTATGAGGTTATACAATTGTAGAATAACTTGAGCAAATGAGAATCTTAAAATCTGCCTCATGTTCGATTAGTTTTTAATTGCATTTCTTTTTTTTTGCCTTGGAAAGGCATTCTCACACATTACAGAAACAGTGTTTCCCCCACTGTTTGAGGGGCATAAATACACTCTTATCTCTATGTTAGGCAGAATGAACAACAACACAGAAGAATCTGTATTTTTCCACAGGTTAAAAGGAAGAGGCCATGTGCTTTGTGTCTCCTATGTAGCCAGAGCATGAAGTTGCCATGGTAACTTATTCTGGGCTATTTTCATATTAATCACATACACATGTAGGAATACAAAGCCAACCACTTATGTATATCACCCTAAATTGTTCACAACAATACAAGAGCCTGAAGCACATCAGGAACCTGAATTTAGTGGTATGTGCTTATATCATTTGATAAACAGAAGTTTTACAGGCAAAAAGGGCACAGAAAGGGCATGGTGCATATCTCAAATATCAATTACTTTTTCACAGGGCATCATGTGGTCTCAGACTCAACAAGCATAAAATGGCAGACTATTATGATTTTACAAAAGTTTGAAGAGCACACCCAAAACTGGAGTGTTTGAATGTTTGGGCTAGGCCTGTTGCTTTCAGTATACCGTATCTTAGTTCTAACACAGGAAAAACAAATGTAAAAATTTCCTCCTGTAAAACTGAAATTCTTGCAGTTTTGCTAATTGTTCATATTTAAGATACTGAATTTTGCAAATAAGTAATCAGTTCCCCCCCACCAGCTACAAGCCATGAGCACAAACAGTCCCTACATCAGACTATACAAGATCTTGTTTCATTCCAGTCATATCATTAGCACAAGCCCATTTAAATCAACAGGTATAAAGTTCAGGCATAAAGGCAGAATCCAACAGCAGTTAAACCATATGTCTTACAACTGACAACACAGTATTTCTGTCACTGACAACAGCACCATAACAAAAAAATGAGTCTTTACTGCTTTTAATGAACTCAAGGTTCTTCTTATAGTGAAGCTATAAGCATGAATCCGGTAGCATCTTTATTGATATAAAGAGCTCCAGAACATCAGCAAGATATTGAAGACATTATCATTGGGGTAATACACAGCAGATGAAGTTCTTGAGAAAATGGGAAAGCAATTCAAATGGGAAGAAGGACATCGCTAGATCCCAGTGGATGTGATGAACAAAATAACACCTACTAACAAAAAGGAAATGAAAGCCTTTCTAGATGTTGTGGGTTTCTGGAGGATGCACATTCCTCACAGTTCTTAGACAAACATGGAAACAATAATAGGGTTGGTTTGAAAACTTGCTGACGCCAAAATAAAGGTCAGCTAAAAATGAAGGGTGCGAGGACAGCACTTTAGGTTTTATATTCATACACACTCATATATATATATATTCACTCCACAACTCCAAATAGCTTTCTTAACTATGTCTGCAAGCAAACTGAAGCAGAAAGGAAAGGAACCATGTCCATACAAAGCTATGCAGTAAAAGTGAAGATCACAGCAACCAGTGCCATCACAAAGACAGAAAAAAAAAAAGAACAGAACAACCAAACAACAAGAAACTAAAAGGAATCATCACTGTACATATGGTAAGTAAGCTTGGAGCAATTTTAAGCTGAGGCTACCTTGTTCTAATATGGTTTCATTAACTATTACGTATTTTTTAAGCCTATGATTATTATTTTAAATTACTTATTTGTAGTAGCACTGTTAGCAGCATTAGAGAGAATGCCCATAACTTCTACAGAACTAAGCACTCTATGACTAAGCACTAGATTTCTAGGGAAGAAAGAACCAAAAACCACTTCCACTCAACTAAACTGAAAACCTTGACCTGCACTTCCAAAGTAGCACAATAAAGACTAAATGAAAGGCAAACAAGACCCATCTGGTATACTTACAATTCTCAGCTCAAAGTTACAAATATTTTCTTTCATATTGTAAAGGTTGTTAATACTTTATAAAGGATTAAGCATTTGGGTGCACAGAAACTCTCTTTACAGTGATGTCTGCAGACCTCTGGGTCATCAATTAAATATTTACTTTATCTCCCTAAAAGACAACAGTCTTAACATTTCCTCTGGAGTCAAAAAAAAACAGAGAAGGAGGAAGTGAGGCAATACCAAGGTTTTTTTTCGCCAGTGATAAAATCCTGAGAGAACAGGATGTTTATGTGGTCAGATCTCCAGAGAGACAAAATAATTTACTTTGCTCTTTGAAAATTGCTTCTGAGTCAAAACCTTTCCTTGGTTTTCAAAGAGAGTTTTCAAAATACTGAATGAAGGAGAAATTCAGAACACATGCTGGAACATGCATAGAATGTCATTTAAAAAAAAAAACAAACCACAAGAGAAGTATAACAAGAACTCTTTGAAGTGTTTGGATTAAAGGACTCAATATATTTCTAGAAAATAAGGTGTTTGGGGCTAAAACGGACAGATTTTGTTCCGATCAAATGCAAGATTTTTAAAAAAAAACTTTTACACGGAAAAAAGCTGTAAATCAAAATGGGTACAGAAATGAAAACCCATTCAGAGTCAACTGGTATGGACTGTCATCATGCAATCTAGCTATTATATATATTTGTATCTATTTTAAGAACAAGTCCAAAGTAGCACACTTCCTGGCAGAGGGGAGGGAGTCTCTTTCCCCCTAGTAGGCTAAACTAAGTTCTCATCAAAATTAGAGCTATGATGTACCTAGAACAAGGCAGCTTTCATGTCAGATAAAACAAGATAAAAAGATTGATGCAACAACTTTGCAGGCTCTTACTCCTGAGACCCTTTCTTCAACTCTTTTTATATCTTCTGATGGCAGGAAGGCAAAGCATGTCCCTCCCTGTGAATCCATACCCCACTCTGATCATCTGTAGTAGCAGCAGGCACACATGATTCTTCTCCAAAGACACTCATAGTTGAACATGTATTATGGAGGCACAAGTTGCAATGGGCATGATTTGTCCTTCATGACAAAATAAACGTAGTTTTCCTGAAGTAGTAGTTGCTGTCAATATCTGCCAAGTACTCGTATCAAAGAACAGACACAGCCAAAAGAACACATAGTCTGAAACGACTACTTCAAACTACCCAAGAAGTCATGAGGAGCTCTCAGTTTAATTAAGCATACACAGCACCACTCAGTGGTGAAAGCAGATTCACTGCTGACATGAATGAGAAGTTTTAATACCAATCTTCTTTGGTTGTCTTTTTTTTTTTAACCTCCTGAACACTAATTATGCATGGTTTGTCTGTCCTCACTTGACAAACACCATCACAGTGACTCCTGTATAAATATATCTACCAAGTAAAAGAAGTCCAAGAGAGTTGAACCAAAGGTGTTGAGCATCAGAGATATGCACCCATTTCAAAATCCTAAGGCATTCCACCACATAGTTTCTGGTGGCAAAGTCCAAAGCAGTGTTGAAACAAAAGATTCTGCTTAGTATCTGCCAGTACCGCAAAGAACAGCTCATGACTTGTAGACTTGGGGCCAAAAAGAAACAGAAGTAGAAAAACTGAAAACAGCAAGAGAAACATAATTATTATTTTTCCATTCCTTCCACCAGTTACGAAACTACCTAACCTGTGCACTTAAAACAGAACACAGTATCTAATAAAAAAAAAAAGCCTTTTATTCAGAACAGATAAGCGGATTTTACAAAAAAAGTCATTATCTCAACTTACAAAGTCACCATTATCATTAGCAATGCACCTTTCCTGGAGAAGAAATCCTTGTCTTATCAAATGTCAACTGCAAGGGTGTGTAAACAAAACAAAAAGAAACAAAAATCCATTCACACCTACTCTCCCAAAGCTCTACCTAGATTTTGATATATATATATATATATGCACAAACATAGATATATAAAAAACATATCTTCAGAGATGACAACTATATCAACTTATACTTCCGGTCCTTCTCCTCCAGGAACCAGCTATAAAAGAACAAAACAATTTTGTGTTAGTGCCATAGACTTGAGTTTTACAAACCCATACTGTTTTACAACATTTTGGTAGGTTGAGACTTCATGGTAGACCACAAAAGTGAGCTTTAGATTCAATATTTTACTTCTCTCATAACAGAGGAATTCATTTAGTGTCAGAAAATCACACGCCAAAAACAAAACTCCAAAATACTAAGAAGGTTTAATAAAACATGGAGATCCTAGATAACTCATATTTTGAGTTTTGTCTTTGCTTTTCTCTCCAAAGAAGCACCTGCCTAGAAACATTACAGCATATTTTCAAAAAGACAAATAGCATGTTGCTTCCTTTAAGGAAGAATTTCTCCAATTGCTGATTCTTCCCCAGACCACCACTATACGGGGAAGTTAGTTTCCAACTTCTATTGCTAAGCAGACCCCAAAAACTAATAGTAGAGAGAACCATTCTACGGGCAGTAAACCATAAGTCAATATTAGCATTCTCCTGTGAAAAAGAATCAAACAATAGAAAAGTAAACACCAAAAAATCAACTACAAATAAGAGGGGGAGGAAGAAGAGAGGATGACTGTTCATTTTACTGATACATTCTTACTAGCTGCAGACTTTAAACAAAAGTCTTTACTGCCTTGAGGACTGAAGAAAGAGAAAGTCTTCCTGAAACAGAAAGATGCATTCCTGAGACACAAGATGCCCTACAGAAATGCATCTATGTCCTACTGAAAATCTGCACTATAAGACTCATCAGCTTTTGCCTCAAGGGCAGTATATGACTAATTTAACTGGACAGAACAAGCGCTATACTTTAAGGATAACCAAATAACCAATAACCAAAGCAGAAAAAAATCTTTGCTATTTAGTCAAGACGGCACTTGCTCAGCCACATAGTGAAGAGGTGCAATGTAGGTGTTAGAGCAAAACAGCGATTATTCCGCATTCACACAGAGCCAGCTTAGACTCAAGTAAGTCTTGCTTTTCTTTCCCTACAAAATTAGGAATGTAGGAAGTACAGACTTTCTAGTCATCTACAAGGAGAAGCAAAGGAACTACTGAGGGTCTGCTTCCGTGATACTTAGGAAGTTGCAAAATTTAGCTCAGGGGTCCAGAATCACAATATTTAATTACTGCTTCAGTACTGACCTACACTCATTAGCACAAGATAAACTAAAAACCATAGTGCTTCTGGTTTGGCATAATCCTCCAAATATTTTTCAGACCCAGTGAAGGTATAACTCTCTGGGCATCACATGGTACCATAATCGATAAATGAACTGATGAGCCTGCATCCAAACCACTGCAAACACATTTATACATACAATAGCAGATGAAATGTAGGCTATTGCATCTAGAGACTTCTGCAAGCAACTACCAATGAGTTAAAATCCACTGTATAAACCAGCTCACAAAGTGGGCAAAGTAGGCAGTAATTTCTTTGCACACCTGAAGACTAGAAAATCATTCATCAAAATAAAGTCAGGGCCATGTTCTTTTCATGTTATCTTGTGCGTTTTGGTTGCTTTTTTGTTGCCTTTTTTTTTTTAAAGTAACTGCAACACATTCTATGTGAGGCAGTAAGTTCCCCTTTCCAGCACCATGCATACACACATATGACCTGGATGCTACTTGAAAGTAATGGAACTGTCTGGAAACTTCAGCTTGAAATAGCTGAATGTTGAATGCAATTACCAACTGATTTAGAGGTCCAGAAAATAAATTCATTGCAGCCTTTTAACAGTGATGACTTACCATAGTTATGTTATTTCCATTTAGCAAGATCTGGTCCAGCTTTGTGATTCTTCTGCCCTCGGGTGTAATCTCACTGAAGTAGTAAAAGAAAAAATATAATAAGAACACATAACCAGGGAAAGTGATTCCAGTTTTGATTACAGAACTGAGAAAAGCTTCTGGATTAAATGGTACTTGTTTGAACTAACCATTAAATTAGCCACACAGTCGTGTAACCTTGATACACTGCCCACCGGGATAAAGAAAGCTAGCTGACAACTAGAGAGATACATTGTATTTTTCTACTCAATCCATAAAGATACAAATTCACCCTCTAAAACTTGGCAATTCCTTGAATACTGACAAGGCTCAAAGAGGTTTCAAATAGCAACATGACACAACAATGACACAAAAATGTAGTATCAGCTAATATTTTAAATCTTTGCCTAGAGCTAAAGAAAACAGAAAAGCAAACTAATTCATAGAAAGTTCAACAGGAAACTCATACAAAAATAAGGCCACAAATTAGGAAACTCATTACAAATATAAATCACACAAGAGTGACTTTAACACGGCTGTCCTGAATAGATCACTCTCTATAGTTTAAGTGCAAAGTATAAACTCCTCAGCTGGCAAGTATTCAAAAAATGTAAAGTGCCTCAGCTTACAGATCTTATACAGCATTTTACCTCAGAAAACCTCACATTATCTTTAATAACAAGAGGTAGAAATGATACTTACAATTCCGTAACATCTTCCAACACCATATCTGAAAAAACAGTGTCAAGGACCATAAAGGCACAGAATACTAAAAGCAAAAACATTTAAGGTTATTCGCACTTTAAAGTGAAGTATGATTTTTATCTGCGAAATACAGGTGCGAAAATAATACAAGCGGATCCACGCAAAAGTGTTCAACCAAAAGGCAGTACATGGACTGAGCCTAGAGCGGCAGGAGTACGAGCGGCCTGGAACGTTCCCACCAAAGGATACTGACGAAGTCATCAAACCCTAGAAGCGTCCCAACGATTTCTTTATCGCTCTTCATGACGATGTGAATGCGCGAACCTATGCATTTATCCACAAGTTCTGCGAATAAAACAAACAAACACATGAACCAAAAAGTCGTAAGGACTGTTTCTCACTTTGTCGGCAGAAGCTGGAGCGCAGCCGCCTCACACACAACCCCGGCCCAGATCGAGGCAGCCGCACGCCTTCTCACCCCGCCGACACCATTCAAGCTTCCCGCCACGTAGCGCTGCCCGTAAACTGTCTCTTCCTCCTTCCCTCCCCGTCTGCCGCCCGCAGACACGGGCTGCCCCGCGGCGGGGCCCCGAGAGAGGGGAACACAGCGATGGTTACCGAGCGGCAAGAGCTGAGACGGGTTAGTAGTCGCGTTCGCCGCCATCTTGAATCCAGACCCGACCAACAGCAACCACCGCCTCCCGCGGAATGGCAGCCCGGCAGCCCCGACAAGCAGATGTCAGAGCCTTCACTCCGCCCATACGCCTCGGCCCCCTCTGGTACCCGTAGAGCTAGGCGGAGCCGTCGAGTCGGGATTTAAAGGAACACCTCTTACTCTGTCTGCCTTTGCGAGTAAGTCCACTTTTCAGGCTGTGTGGAGAATGGCTTGAGTGCAGCCCTGATGGGATGGACTTGGGGGTGGCAGTGGACGACAAACTCATCATGACCCGCCAGTGTGCACTTACAGCCAAGAAGGCCAACCAAAACCTGGGCTGCATCAAGAGAACTGTGACCAGCAGGTCAAGAGAGGTGATTTTGCCCCTCCATTCGGCTCTAGTGAGGCCCCACCTGGAGTTACTGTGTCCAGTTCTGGAGTCCTCAACATAAGAAGGACATTGAGCTGTTGGAGCAGGTCCAGAGGAGGCCACCAAAATGATCAAAGGGCTGGAGCAACT
>VZTY01005810.1:248713-300457 GCA_013400935.1 Turnix velox
CAGGTTGCCCAGAGAGGTTGTGGATGCCCCCTCTCTGGAGGTGTTTAAGGCCAGGCTGGACAAGACACTGAGCAGCCTGATCTAGTGGGAGGTGTCCCTGCCTATGGCAGGGGGGTTGAAAATTGATGATCTTTAAGGTCCCTTCCAGCCCAAACTATTCTATGATTTTATGTGCTGTGTGACACCTGATATTTTTTTAAGGTTTTTGGGATTTTTTCTCCCTCTCAAATTTGCTCATTAATTCACCATCAGCTGCGGCAAGAGGGATTTTTAGAAGTCCTTTTCCAACGTGCCGCTGACTCGTAGCCCCAAACCTGCCTGCAGATGTGCAAATGGGCTTTGCTTGCTCATCACAGACCCAGAGCATGAAGGAACTTCAACTTCCCCCTGCCACAGGGAGGGACACCTCCCACCAGATCCGGCACCACTCAGCCTGGCTTTGGACACTTCCAGGGATGTGGCATCTAGAACCTTTCTGCGCAAACTGTTCCAGTGTCTCACCACTCTCACTGTTAATGTTTCTTCCTATTATCCATTCTAAATCTCTCCTCTTCCAGTTTGAAGCCATTACCCCTCATCCTACCACTACAGTCACTAATGCCATAGCATGAAGGAGAATGGAACCATGCTCTTCTCATCGATCTCCAATTATTGGACTCAGGGCAATGGGTGCGAGCTGGAACATAAGAGGTTCTACAGAAATGTTAAGAAAAAGCTTTTTCACTATGAGGGCTGACAGAACTGGCACAGAATGCTCAGAGAGGGTGTGGAGTCTCATTCTCTGGAGACATTCAAACTCACCTGGATGTCTTGCTGTGTGACTTGGTATGGGTGTTCCTGCACCAGCAGGGGGATTGGACTAGAGGATTTCTCCTATCCCCGATACTGTGATTCAGTGATTAAGTGCCAAGAAAGTGCTCTGAAGATACCAGAGAAACTTGCAACTGAAGTTTAACTCAAGCAACAGAGTAAGTAGGGCAAAGCTGGAGGCAAAGCAGTCATTGGTAACCATTTAGAAATTCCATGCTTGAAGAAAGAATAAATTAATTCACTAGGTTTTAGCAGTAATTAATAAATGAGGGCTTGACTGTTTTCCTGTATTTATCCCGTGTGATTTTTATTAATCTGAAATTAAAATACTAAAACATTTAATTAGGAGTCCACAATGATTGTTTTTTTGATACTTGTTTAGTCGTGATAAAATGGCCAAAGAGAAGAGGAAAAGCAAATACAGCCCTTCCTCATATATAGCAGCCTATACTTTTGTCCAATGATATAATACACAATTTAGATTTTTAACTTCTCAGGTTCAACAAGACTAAATTGAATGGAGCCCTCTGGAGAAAAGTTATTCTTGCTAGAAACAAATTCTGGAATTGGTTCACTGTGATCAAAGATAAAAGCTGCTGATCATGATTTTTTCTTCATCTTTTCTGACTCTCACCCCTCTAAAGTGAATAGCAGTTGAAAGTTCTTGAGTGGACAGGCTTGTTTATTTTTTCTAGTAATTCAAATTTTAAAATGTCTATGGGGAAAAAAGAAAAGAGGAAATACCTATGATGCAATAAACAATAAAATCCAGAGCCAGAGAGGCATAATCGATCTGATTTTAAATTAGATTTCCCATTTGGCTTCTCAGGTCACACTCACACTATTCAACTCCTCCACGGATAGACAGGTTGGATTCATGAGAACACAGAACTTCAACAGAGAGTTTAAAAAAGAGGCAAGTTTGCTGATTTAGGTATGAACAGTTTATTTTAAAATATCTGTATTCCATGGGAAACTTTGAAGATTCGACACAATTTACAGAATAAAAACAAAGAAAAAAGGAGTTTTACAGTACGTTGTCATTCTTTTTGTGGTGTTTCAGTTGAAGTAGCTCTAGCCCACAAGCAATTTCTACTTATTACACCTTCCCAAAGACAGTTTGCTGTTGATGCCCACCCAAAGAGAAGTGCTTTGTGAACATTACACTCCCAACCCACCTAAGAATGCCCTGCATCCTTCTCTTACAAAAAACAATGTGCTCTAAATTGAGGAAACAGACTCCATGCTATTCAGTATGAATCAGCAGGTCCACTTTATTGAGCTGCAGTGCAGTTTTTATAGCAGCAAGCAGTTATTTTCCGTCCAATGGCCTACTGACAGAACATCCCTGTTATCTTACACACATAGCAGGTGTCCTTGTTTCTGTTAGATCATGAGCTGCTCTCATGGCTTAATTCCAACAAGTATTGTCATATCTTTTTCCCAAGGTCAATCCTCACTTGCAGAGCTCTACAATTCTGCTCTCTGCCTCCTAACACTAAATGGCAGAAGAACAGAGGAAAATGTGGAGAAATAATCTGAATGTCAATTATTCAGCTCAGCTGTGAAAGGATTTGCACGTAAATTAGAGAAGCCTGGCAAAGAAATGGCAAAACTTGGAGGCAAAAGAGTTCAGTACAGAGTACTGAAGTCCCTGTAAACCCTCTGGCTGGTTGCTGGAGGAAGCAGATGGTTGCCTTACTATTGTACTTCCTACTTAAAATCATAAAGTTGGAAGTGACTTTCAAAGGCCATCTAGACCAACCCACCCTGCACCAGGTCAGGACATCTTGCACTCGATCAGGTTGCCCAGACCCTCATCCAGCCTGGCCTTGAATGTCACCAGGGTTGGGGCATCCACCACCTCTCTGGACTACCCGTTCCAGTGCCTCACCACGCTCATGGTGAAGAACATCTTGGTGTCCAATCTAAACCTGCCCCTTATCCTATTCCTACATGCTCTGGAAAACAGCCCTTCCCCAGCAGGTCTCCCCAGAGCCTTCTCTTCTCCATGCTGAACGGCCCCAACTGTCTCAGCCTGTCCTCACAGTAGAGGTGCTCCAAACCCCTGGATCACCCTCATCGCCTTCGCCCATGTCCTTTTTGTGCTGAGTGATCTCAACCTGAACACAGTACTCCAAGTGGGATCTCACAAGAGCACAGGGGCAAAATCACCTCTCATTTTGTTGGCCACAGCACAACAATCCCTCGATGCTACACAGGAGTAAATGCAAGCTCCATCTGTTCATCAGTCAGCCCATACATAATCTCACTTCAGCTTTTCTGCACTCAATCTCCTGAGCAGTTCTGCAGATTCCCTTTGACCTTGCCAACTGAATAACTACTGTTTCAAGTATTCTTTCAAGGTCTTGACCAACTTCCAAACTACTCCCAATTTAAGCATGTGCATTTTCTAAGCGGGGGGTAAAAGAACTGTGTGCACCCTGGACAAAAGCTGGTTGCTTTTGTTTGCTTGGGACCCTGGTAGAAGCTAAAACGGCCAAGAAAGTTCCATGTCCACACAGACTGCAATGAGCAAGAAGAGGTTCACTAGAACTACTGAGAATGCCTCTATGCCACAAAAAAACTCAAAGAGGGCTGACAGCAGCAGCAACATCCATGGCAGGCAATCTGGGCCAGTGGACACCCTCCCACCAATGCAAAGAGATTAGCAATGCAGATTGATCTACCTCCTGCGGAACAGATGGGTAAGTATTGCACCACCACAGTCCAGATGCCATCAGCATCATGGATCCCAAAGCACCAAAGAAGAGTACAAGCAGGCAGTAAACAGCATCCTACCTATGGGGACTCCAGCCTTCAAAGAAGCTGCCCATTCTCATGGCTGGCTGTGGCACTGGGAAGAACCTACTTGAGATATGCTCTTGAAACACGAGGAGGACACCACCAGCATTTCTACCTCTGTCTCCTGTCGGCCATGCTCCATATGACCTCTGAGGGACCCTTCAAACAGACAGCTCAAAACAAGAGGCGCCAACCTCAGAGCTGATGCTAGACATTAGTGAGACATCCACACTGCCACCCAGCAGGCACATCGAGAAGAGTGGCTGCACTATTCTGGTCATCAGCATGATGGGTCCAAAAGAGTCCTGCGGCACTACTGACGATTACTGGAGGGTCATCAAGGCCACCTCTCAGTACTGCAGCCTGATGTTAATAGCCACTTCACTGCCTTCCTTTCTGGAGATTTATAAAAGGAAGGACACCGGCTGGTATCCTTAATTCCATGAGTACTTCTGACACAAAGCAGTCTTGAAACTGGAAGATGAGGTGTCAAGCAACCTAAGTGCACAGAAGGAGTGGGACAAGCAAGAACTGAAACCACAGAGGATGGCCCATTACACCCCAACAAACTCAAGAGGGCTGACAGCAGCAGCAACACCCATGACAAGCAAGCCAGCTCACTGCTGCAAACCACTGAGACCATGGAGGTGAATGCACCTGCAGACAAGGAGGCAACAACGGAGGTGTATCCAGCTCCAGCAAGGACGATGGAGCACTGTGGGACAAAGCCTCAAGAACGGAGCTCCAAGCAGAGCTCAATTGATAGGTGGGAACATGCTGGAACTTGTAGAGGTGCCACCAGCACCATGGAGCCCAAAATACTGCAAGCCATCTGTGGCCTCTCAGGGACTCTCTAAACAAGTGCTACCAAACCCAGAGTTGATGCTAGACATGAGTGTGACATCCACACTGCCACCTAGCAGGCACAACGAGAAGACAGTGACTGCACTTTCTGGCCATCAGCACCACGGCTCAGAAACAGTCTAGTGGCAGAGCTGAAGACTACTGGAGGGTCATCAAGGCTACCTGGACTCACTGAAGATGCCTCATCATACCCCAACAACCTCAAGAAGTCTGACAGCAGCAGCAACACCCACGACATGCAAGCCAAGTCCATGGATGTCAGCTCACTGCTGCAAATCACTGAGCCCGTGGAGGTGGATCCACCTGCAGATAAGAAAGAGACAATGGATGTGTATCTCGCTCCAACAAGGATGATGGGACACTACAAAACCATGGCCAAGGTGGCACCACCACCAGGGAGCCCAAAATACTGCAAGACACCTGTGGCCTCTCAGGGACCTTCCAAACAGGCAGCTCCCAGAGCACCAACCCAGAGCCAAAGTTATCACTGCATGGGACATGTACAATGCCATCCGACATGCACATTAGGCTGTCAAGCCTAAGATAAGCCCTGCAAGTCAAGTGCTCACATGGAATGGGAAGAGTGAGAAGAGGTTCTCTGGAACCACTAAGGATGCCTTCATATCTCAACAAACTTCATGAGGGCCAAAAGCAGCAACAAGAGCTATGGCAGTTGAGCCAAGCACACGGACATCCTGCCATCATTGTAAAGAGATGAGCCAGTGGTGGTGGATCCACCTGCAGATGATGAAGAGCCAGTGAAAATTGATCCAGCTCCTGGAGGGCTTATGGGATGCACGACACTACCATGGCCAAGGTGCCATCGGTACCACACAAGTAGATCCCCATTACATCCCAACAAACTTGAGATGGCTACAGGAGCAGCAGCACCCACGGCAGGTGAGCCAAGCTGCGGTGGTATGCTCTCCTCCTTTTTCCCTCCCTTTCTCTCCCCTGGCTCCTGCTTGAGCCATAGCCAACAGAAGTAGGTGTGATGAGTTGCTTCTGGACCTTCAAGGATAGCTGACTACAGACAAAACACTGTTTGGAGGGGAGCACGTAGATACTTTATTGCCATATGACTATAGGTATAGGTCAATCATCTTACTCCATAAATAGTGGAAAGCCCAGGAGCCCTTTGAGCTCTCCTGTATGGTAGTGGGCTGCACACCAGGATCTCCCCTTGAGCAGGGATGCTTGCTTAAGGTTCTATGCTTCTACTCCTTGAGCTTGAGAGACTCCTTGCCACAATAGATTCTCAGTGACTAACAGCTTGCTAAAAGCTTTGAAATCTTAGCTAAGTGTTATAAAGGATTGACTGCATATATATATAAAAAAATAATCCATTAGACATAAACTGTTAGCAAAGTCTGAGGGGTCCTTTCTGAACCTCATGGCTCAACGGGAGGGTCTCCCTGACAGCTTGCCTGACCCTGTCCTCTATGCAGCAAGTAATAGAATGTACCTTGATATTGAACCTCATAAAACCACTGAGCACTGACAGAGGCTGAGGTGTTCTGGCCAGCAGCACTATGGCTCTAGAATCCCTCTGAAACCACCGGAGTGTATGTCACTGAGGCTACCTATCAGACAGCACAGTCTAAGCTCTTGAGGTTCTTAGAATCACTAAGTGGCATTTTTTTTCACAGAAACATTTACTTGGCTCCACATGGAGCTACAGAGCAAATTGGCAACTCCTACGGTGATTTCATATAGCTCATCTAATGTATGGTGTCAGAATTTGATTGGGCTAGGACAAATGCAACCATGGGTTCTCCTCATCCTATTCTTCAGCAGATCCCACTTAGGGAATTTGGAACCATCAAGGATGTTCAAGGCAAAGCTGTAGGAAGAGCCTCTGACAGTCTGGGTCTATGTGTGCACTCTGCACTGCCAAGACTCTCTGCACTTGAAGTCCTTACCTTGGCTGCTTCCGCACAACTGCCAGTGAAAGAACCACAGTGAAACCACACACAATGTAACAGAATTGTGCATCTTTAAGTGCCAGGCACAAAGACAGGAAGAAGTGAATGGACATAATTAAACAGGACATAAGAGTGCAAAATACTGAACAAACTTCCCTCTCCCCAGTACCTTTGCCTCCATGCTTCTGTCAATCCAAGGGCTAAGAGCAAACCAGATGTTGTAAAATGGTGGAACAAATAATAGGCGGAAAAAGAGCCTACTGGAAGCCCACGTGGGATCAAACTGAAAGTAGTTTTGTTCCCTTTTTTGTCCACAGCAGTAATCAGGGGTGAGGAGGGAAAGAATAAAAATACACATATACTGTACCCACTGAGCCTTCTCTACAATCTATTCTCCTCAGAAAACAAGAAACTTTCTGAGTCACCAGCTGAATACAAACTGCAGCAGCTGATTTGTCACCCTGAATATATCTGCCTTCAATTTCTTTAGTACATCTTCAAAGATACTTCTGTTGTTGGTCCATTCTGGTCAGTGCTGTCTGACTTTAACAATCTCCTGTACTTACCACTACACTGTCTTCTAAGAGAAGTCACGGTCCAGTGGCATCAAATCTGAGTGCATTAGCTGGTGATACAGATTTTCATATTGGCTGCAGCCAACATCTGGAGCTTTCACAATAGACACCAGGGAAGAAATGGGGATCTGAGAAAAACAGCACAGAATTACAAACAAATAATCAGCTTTAATTGCTAGTGCTTGGAGGAAAACTTTTTTCATCAGAGGCACCAAAGAGTAGCTTCTGCTTCACAATTAACATCTGTTCCCCGAAGTCACAAGCCTACTCTGCCTCTCTCAAAATCCACTGGAATATATGTCTACTCCCAGTCAAGATTTTGTAAGGAAACAATTCTGAACCATTATCTCCTTGAAAAAGTCCTCATCAGACATGGGCAATTCCCGAGAACTGGTGCAGGAGACAAGAGATCTTTGTAGCTAATGTGAATTGGAACCCCTGCAGACTGGACAGTTGAGTATTCAGGTAGACAGGATGGTAAGGATCTGAGTGAAGTATTTCTGCTATTCATATTTCAGCCTATTCAAAGTTGGAGAAGGTAAACCACATTCGTGTCTGCAAACCTCTGTAAAAATGCAGTCTCTTCTACTGCCTGCACATCTGAGAGTTCTATGACACCTATGTGACAAAAGATTAAATGCAGTATTTCCCATGGGGAAGCCTATCTGTAACCCTTGGAAGGGACCTCAAGAGATCATCTAGTCAATTCCCCTGCCAGAGCAGGAACACCTAGACCAGGTCACATAGGAACTCGTCCATATGGGTTTTGAATGTCTCCTCCAGAGAAGGAAACTCCACAACATCTCTGGGCAGTCTGTTCCAGTGTTCTGTCACCCTCACTTCATGGAGCACTACTGCACTGCTCAAATAAAATTCAGCCTTATTTACTGGAAAAAAAAAAAAATCTTCTAGGAAAATTCAAGTCATCAAATAGTGCTACATAGCATTCTGAATAGCAGGGTAAGAGGGAAGTTCAATACAAACTGAGATAGAATAAGACATCCATCTTTTAACTACTGACCTTGAAGAGGTGACCACATTATAGCTGGTGGCAAGTCCACAGGAAATCAATTTCATCATGTGATAACTCCGGGTGTCATTTTGTGTGACCACAACAAAGGATCACTTGTCCGCATGCTGTGCGTGTGGAAAGAAGAGGCAGTTGTGATTCCATAGTGTCCTTACAAAGTTTCTAAGGCCATAGGTGGGAACACATAGCCTCCAGCGAGAACACCTTAGTGTCACTGGTGTGCAGTCCATTACCACCTCACAGCACGAATACTTGTTCCCAGCCACCCTTTATTCCACACTGAAACAACAGCCCAGAGCCACTTCTCCAGACACTACCTGGGCCATAGACTGGGACATTTCAGTGCTTCTCTGCTGCCAGTCTGGTCATGGCTTCCCAGCAACGCAAGGAAGAGCCCATCCCATCCTGCCTGCACCCCTAGCCCCTCAGGGTTTTTCCTTCCTCATCCATTGTCACCAAACACAGCGGCTGGATCTGCACTGAGCAAGAGGGGCTACGGCAGACTGCGGACTGCATCAGCTGCCATCCTGCACCCAGGCCTGATCAACTTGTCAGTCACTGGAGGGAAAGGCCACCTGTAGTCACCTCAAAATAAGTTAAATTTTGTCCCCATGTCAGGGATTGGAAGGGACCTCAAGAAATCAGTTAGTCCAGTCCCCCCAACATGTACTCAGGGAGAGTAATCATCATGCACCTTCATTCACCATAACTAAGGCAGGTGGCCCTTAAAAAAGCAATGTTCTTTTTGCCTGATTTTTTTTCCTTATTTCATGTAAAACAATCATTTTGTTCTCCATACTGATTGGTGGGCTTTGTTTACTTAGTTAATGGGGATTTTTCTGTGGTTTTTATCTTCTTAAAATGATCTCCATCTTTTAACATTGGGAGCCTTTCATTAAATTAAATGTTCAATTAATACTTTCGTAGTCTTTTATCTTTCCTATTTTTTTGTACAGAAGGTTCTGTAATCCTGAATAGCACTATAATCCTTAATGTTATGATCCCTACTACATGCAATTAATTTTGCCTAAAATTTTGAAAAAGTTTCAGGGGAAAAAAAAAAAAAACCACAAAAAAACCAAACTACTAAACACAAAGGCAGATGGCTGTCCAGAAAAAATTAGTTGCAAACCTCAGGTCCTCGCCAGGACTTCTGCTTTTCCTCAACAGAAATCCCAGAACGATTATTTTTTTAATGGTATGCTTGTCTCTCTCAATTCACTCGTGTTTTTTAGAAAGTTGGGCTCTACCCACAGGCGTAGAGCTGAGCTACCAGCTAACACAAAAGATGCTCAACTCTGATGTTAACTCCACACAGAAAATATCACAGCACCTGTGTAAAAACTGTCCACATCAGAATGTCTCACTGCATATAAGCCAAACTGAGAACTCCCTGTTATTGTCATGAAATGCAGAATTATGTACAAATCACCACTGCTGGGGTAATGATATAACAGCTCATGGTACTTAAGTAAAATATTACCTCTGAGTAACAGAAATGTAGACCTGTATTTTCATTTCTATTCCTTAGCAACGCACTGAGAATGTCTTTAGGAAAATTCCTACTGAGACTTCATCCAGAGCATCCGTTTTGTAGCAGCTCTCACCTTCCTTTCTTGCTCATGAATACAAGCAGCGTGAGCTGTGAAAATAAACACAGATTATGTCAACTAACTAGCCTTCCTAGAATGAGCCTATGTTGTCAGTCCAACATTTTTAATGTCTTAGCTGTGAAAAAAAAAAAAAATCCAAGCAGGGAAGAAAACCCCACAACTACCCACCAGTATGTATTACTGAGATGCTGTTATAATGCAAAACCTACAGCAGAAATACCAGACTGCACTTACCTCAATGAACTGAGTACGAGCTATAAACATTCCTCTTTGTCTCTCGAGGAGTATCTCATTACTGCAAGAGATAACGGCCAACATTTCATACCTTTTCTTTTTTGAAATTACATGAGATACTTAAGTTATACACTAAAACTAGTAAGAAGTCATTAAATCGCTTGAGCTGGATTGTTCCTCCTGGCTGAAATTGTGTTCCCTACAGTATATCTTTTTCTATAACGGCACTTCTACTGGAAGTGAGAAACAATTACAAGGTGTGTTTTTGTAATTTGAGCCTCTGGGAACTATGTTAACAGTGAGATTTTCTTTGAGCACCACCCCCTTATAGTTCTTTCAAAGAGAATCTCCTCCCCTTATTTCCACAGAAAAGCTTAATTATTAAGAGCAGAGTCTCTAGTAAATGCTGTTGCCTTAAAAAATCGGAATTGAAATGTACCAAAGCTTAACAGAAAGCATGGCCTGAGCACACTAGGAAAAGGCTTCTTTTTCTCTCTCCCACTAAATTTGCTTGTCGTCTAAGACAAGCTATCCACCTGCCTTTCTATGGTATCATGACACACGTTTAGCAGCCAAACAGTGCTAAAAGTAAAAGCCTTAACTCGATTTTCCTCATTTCTAACCCTCAGCAACCAACCTGCCACGCTCAAGAGGCAAGAAGGCCTCAGCCACCCGGGGGACTGCCCCGGCCGCTATGGTAGGGCTCTTCTTCTAGCCACCGGATAGAACTGAGTCGAGATCCTTGAGATGCCCTTCGACGAAGCTAGTATTCCCCGCGACGCCCTTCGACGAGGTGAATTTTCTCTGCAAGCTTTCAGCTGAGCGAGTAGGAAGAACCACGCCGCCTTCAGCCGGACGATTAGCTCCTGAGCGAACGTGCCGACGCCAAGCTCCGCCCCGGCGGCGCCGGAGAGCGAGTGAAGGCGGTGCTGCGGAAGCGCGGGCGGCCGGTCGGGACCGCGTCCCTGTCGGACCCTCGGGCAGCGAGAGGGCGGAGCGACCGGCCGGTTGCACGGTGGCATCCTCCAGAGCGGCCATCGCTGGGGGCTCCATGGAGAAGAGGGGACCGGTGCTGCATATTGTGGTGGTGGGCTTCCACCACAAGAAGGGCTGTCAGGTGACGAGGACAGGCAGCGGGGTGGGGAAGGAAGGGATATGGGTTGCTATCCTTCTGCTCTCCCGCTGTCCCCTGACCCTCTCGCCTGTCGCCTTTCCCCTCAGCCTCGGCGGGATAGCCCGGCCGCGGGGAGGGATGGAACCCCTGCAGGAGGGGGCGCTTCGGATCTTGGGGAGGAGGAGGAAGAAGGGGAAAGGGGCTTGCTTTAACTCAAAAGGCCGGTGTGAAGCCGGTGAAGAGCCTTAGGGCGGCCGTTGTCTGCGGCCTCCCTTCCTCAGAGGGAGCGGGGCGGGGGTTCCCTCAGCCCGGGGCGGGGGCCGCCTGGCCGGGGCCGTGACTCAGCTCTCGCCGGGTTAATGTTTTACCGAGCTGCCTACGTGACTGCGCCCGGCCCCAGGCGCAGCGGGGTTGGCAGGCAGAGCCCGGTACCGTTCCCACGTCCCTTTATTTTCCTGGGAAGACGGGGCAAATCGTGGTACCCTTGTCTCCTACGAAGCGTAGAACAGTAAGGTAGAGGGTTAAGTGAAGAAGGACTCGTTTTTTTAAATCTACTTCCTATTCCTGGTGTGCCAGTGCTCAACTTAGACAGGTACCAATTGTACACTCGCCAGGCCTGGCCGACCCAGGCTGCAAGTCCACTTTTGATTTGAGTTTTCTTTGCTTGCCTCTCCTGTTCTTTCATAAATGCTTGATTATGTCTCATGGCCTGTGCAGTAGACGAATTTCAGGTTGTGTAATGCGGAGTTGGTTTATACTCTGATTTTTTTGCTTTATTTAACCCTTGAAGGAAGAGATGCTGCTGCCCAGCTGGGTTGCACACTCAGTTATTTTGCTGTGAAGGAAGCAGATACACAAAATGCTGGACTTGCAGCATATCTTCATATGTGAAACATTCATAGTCTTTACAAAAACTGCCAAAACAGCAATGAATGTGTCAGTTATTGTTATGCAAGTATTGGTCTGATGTGAACTCATTTGACACATATTACCAGAAAGTTAAATTACTATTTGTTAACGCTTCAGGAAACAAAACAAAGGCAACATGATAATATGTGAAGCAGCTTAATACCACCTTCTGCAATAACTAATGGTTTTGTAAAGCACCCTTCCTCCTCGGGGCATCTCGGGGCTGTTCACATGGGGATGTTCACAGGATCAGTTGCTATGAAGTAATTAGATCATCTAGGCTGCAAGGTTTGCAATATTTATCAGTCACTTTCATGTCAGAGACTGTTAGCAGACGAGAGTTGGTTGAGTGTCAGTGGAAGAGCATGTTTTTACCCTCACCTTGTTGGCCTTTGGAGAAGTCATACGATGAAGCAGAGGTGGCTTTTGTTGCCTCTGCATGTCTTTTGAGGCCTGTATTTCTTGTGACATTATATGTATTGTTGATGCATAGCAAAGCAAAACACAAGCAAACAAAACTATGAATTAATAGCAGTGGATTTTATCTTGCTGCCAGTGAAGTTTTGTAAAGTACGTTTTCAGATGTTATCAAAAATTGGATCAGAATACCTCTGAATCAAAATCTGCTTTGAGTATGTCAAGGAATGAACTGTAAAAGTTGGAAAGGAAGGCTGATGAGGATGGGAATGCTGTATCTCAGGGCAAAGAACTGCAGGAATAGAATAACAGTTGGCAGAACCTTAAACACCTAGGCATCCTTCGTAAGGGAAATCTAAATAGAAATCTAATTTTGAGTATGTTTTAACTCTGACTTAGCGAAGTTGTTACTGAACTATAAAAATCCTCTCTTAATGGAGGGAACTGCGCATCTGTAGCCTAATTAATTTTCCAGCAGTAGTGTGGGAGGCTCTAGAGAATTTGTGAAGGAAATCATTAACAACATGAAGCTAAGTAGACTGAATCCTACAGGCAGTCACTAAAGATAGGTCATGGTTAACTGACCTCCATCTTTTGTTAGAATAAATGATTGATTTTCTTTCTCTGTAAAGTAGAGTAGCTTGAATCTGGCTGGAACTTGAAAAAAACCCAAGTGTTATTTTTATTAAGGTGGAGATATTGGAGATTAGTACATGAGCTGGGGCAGTTTGAAGGAGACAAAGCAGCAACAGAGCTGTGTCAGAAGAGAAACTGCTGGTCTGAAAAGTTCTTCTAAGGGGTGTTTCTCAAGACTGAATTTGGGTAAACATGAGTGGTACTGGCATCATGTGCTCATTAAAATCCAGCTGCAGTGAGCAATCAGTGTTATAAAGGAAAACTGAAATGTCATGCAAGAGCAGGATGATGTAGGAATGCTAAAAATGGGATGCATTATGAAGTCATTCAATAGGAATAAATAATAACAGTATAGGCTTGAAAATTAACAGGAGGAGACCTGTGGAAGAGAAGGAAGAGAAAAGGAGCCATGTATGATCAAGGTATAAGTCACACGAGTGGTGTGATACTGACGTGCTGGTCCACCTTTCAGACAAATGGGTTTGGATTCTCTCAGTCACATGAGTGGTGAGCTGGTCCTTGGGCAGTCTGTCTTAAAGGAGGACACAGAAGAGCTTGGCTAGGCAGACCAACAAAATGCATTTTGAGGCTGTATTCATATGAAGACTGTAAGCTATTTCTGGGAGTAGAGGAAAATTCTCCTGCCTTTTCATTGCTGGAAAGCAGAGGCAGTTCTGTGGTGAGCTGAAAGCGAGAACTGAGGCGATAAAAAGATAAGCCTTATTTTATTGGCTTATTTTGAGGTTGGTTCAAGAGTTCCATTTGCTGAGTGGACATCTGCAGAAGGCAGCTACAGAAGTGCAGGGAGACTAGTAAGCAGATAGAAGAGTGTCTGTTGAAAGCAGCAACTTGGGACTACAGTTCTTGATTGTCATCTTTGATAATAACTTTTGAAAGGTTCACTGAGCCACTGTGTTGCACAGAGTTGTACTGCAGGGGACTGTAAGGAAGCAAAAAATAAGGAAAAAAGAAACATTTAATCTAAAAGACAGCGTTGGCATGAGAGCAAGGGGATATGAACTGTCTGTGTGGCCATAGATTGCATTTGAGAAATTAGTAATTGCATAAAAGAGACATTCCAAAGCAGCTTTCAAATGGCAGTAGTTCAGAGTGAGTTTGGGGACCTTATAAATGAGACTCACACAGCTAGCCTGCCTGTTTTGACAGGGACTTAACTGCAAAGATTCCTTTTGGGTTCTGTATTTCCATTTCTTGCTTTCTCAATTAGCCTTTGGAAGTACATATCGATTTATATGTTTTGATTGATTTCTTGATGCTAAGTGTTTTTATTAGCTAACTTTCCTTTTGTAGCTGCGTATGGAAGGGCATAGAAATATATGTGAGATTAAAAGCTGATGTGTGCAGATGTGTTTAACTTGAAACTGAGCTCTGACATGGATTCTACATCTGTGATTGCTTTTGATAAGGGATGTAATTGGATTTTTACACATTTTTAGGCAAGTATTCTGGTTAGATCCTAATAACTGAGGAGTACGTCTCTTCCTCTTGGTTAACTTACAGCACAAGAAATTATTAACCTGTAGAGCAAAGACTTCTATGTGCAGTTTGGAAAATCTTTCTTGTATAGACTTTAAAAACAATGCATATACATCTGTTTAAAAAAGACAAGGTAGTCAAGGAATCTGTCCATTTCCACATGCCTTTTGACTGACAGTATGAGCACAATGGTTGTTCCATGTGCGGCTTGCAAGGGCCTGCTGTTGGACTGTGGGTCTTCTTACTGGGTCAAGTAGGATTATATGAGACAAAGTGAAGGTTGACCACAAACAAATGCGTTGTTTAGTCTGAGTATGCAGTTTCGTGTGCAATTGTTAAGAACCTAAAGTTGCTGTTCACTGTTGAAGGTTTTGTGCTGTCTGAAAGCAGTATGTTTTATGTTCCAACTATAAGGTCTGAACACATTGGGAAGAATTTTTTCTGACAAATATGAATTAAGCTCTTGGAGAAGCTGTAGGCTTTTGTTTGCTTACATGAGCAGATTGCCAGCCTGCTGTTTTGGGCCTCTTAGTTACTGACTTGGACTGTGTTATCACAGGGATGTTAAAAACGTGTTGCTTGATGTGTCTCTCTGCCAAGCAGAAGAGGTGGTTGGGGCAGGGTGCTCAAAATGTGGCACAAGAAGCTTGGCTGAGAGCTAGTTTTCAAATCCTCTTGAAGGGAATGACAGTTGGCTTGAAGTAGGCATCGCAATGGGTTTCTCTGTTTTGTACGTGCTGCTTGACTTGCTATGGGAACCCTCCTCAATGCACAATTAAGTGGCATGTCCCAAATGGGCAGAGTTTATTTGTTATATTGATTTGATCATCACTTATCTGAAATGAAATTACATCTAAGTAGTACTTCCCAAAAAAATCACATTTTTCGTACTTGCTTTAGTACTGCTTAAAAAAAGGAGTGTTCTATGGAGAGGAACGGCAAACGCAGCCCTTTGTTATATTGTTCATCCTCTTGTGCCCTAATGCAAAACACAGTTTTGTTGTGGTAGGAGTTTCTGCACACTTGGATCCTACAGAACTGAAGTCATGATGGCAGTGGGGCATAAACTTGTAATAAGGGAAGCCTGCCACAGAAACAGTGGGATCTGTTTTGGAGTGTCTGTATCTGGTTGACTTACTAATTACTTCTGCAGGTTACTAGTCCATCTCCCTGGCTCTTGTTACATTCTGTTTGCTGATCTACTCCTTGTGTGTAGGATGCTAAGATTTGGATTCTGGAGCTGTTTGTGCTCTTCTTCAGCAGCAGCTGATAAATTGCTCAGCAGGTTTCAAGAGCTGAACTAACTAGTGGCTAGTGATTGGAGAGTAAATGAAGGAAAAGGGTTTGTTTTTTTTTTTTAGAATCATGAGATATTTCCTTGTACTACAAGTGAGCAGTTGCACTTAATTTACTATTCTAATTTTTGAAAGCATTAAATAGTGTGGGGACATTCTTATCTATCTTATGATAGAGATCTTAACAAAAATGTAACCTTATTTACATGGGGGGACAGAGATATAATAGTATCTGAGGGTGTAAGAAGGCTTAAAAATATCGCAGCTGCTCTCAGTATAATTAATTTTGAAGGCAAAGTTAAAATGAGAACTGATTTCCCCAAAGAAGAGGGGTGGGAAAGTTTCAGCAAAGCTGAAAAAACTTGCTGGCAAGAGTTCTGCACAAGTCCTTGTAAAATCTATCACTCATTGTTGAAGGAAGTAAATGATCCTTTCACTGCTGTACTACCTGACCTGGCACAAGAATCCCCATCTCCTCCTGATGTTTCAAGACTTTGAGGCTATTACATTTCAGTAAACTCAGGCCTCCACCAGTCAGCCCATACGTAATCTCACCTGGCTTGGGGCAAATCCCAGTTTTTCTGCTCTCATTTTCCTGAGCAGTTCTGCAGATCTCCTCTGACTTTGCCCAGCGGGTGACTGCTGTCCCAAATGTCATCTCAAGGGCTGGGCTATCTTCCAAACTACTCTTGACTTCAACATAGCTGGAAATGTGTATGTTTTGGAAAAGAAAAAAAGTGTGGGTAGTTAGGAAAGTGCTGTGTGCATCCTGGACTGCACACATGGCTGATCTCTTTTGTTTACTTGGGTCCATTGTTCTGTAAAATAACAGTAGGTGCTTCCGATCCAGTGCTGTGTATGCCAGTGGGCAATGAAAATTCAATTTTGGCATCCCAGGCATGAGGTGGATTATTATAAATAAAAGTGTATTTCTAGGCAGTCCCAATTTGTCCTAAGGATCCTCACAGTACTTTTCCTTTTTCATGTAAAGTTGATCTTTGCTTTTTCCTGAATAGTGTCTGTGTTGCCTGTCTCTGTGGGCATGGGCATGTATTTGTGTGAACCATGTTTGAAGACCAAACTCTTGCCTGACCTTACACTTTCTTCCTGGCATGCAAAGCAAACATAAGATCAGGAAATAAACATCTGAGAACCTAGTTCTCTAGAAGAGCCTGAATGTGATCTTTGAGATGGAAGAATGCCCTTTAAGACTTCTTCCCTTCCCAAATTGTATTTGTGATCTGCCTGTCCTTTGAGAACTTCAAGTGCTTGAGCTCTAGAAGGGAATGCTTGCTGCAAGCTGCAGAATCAGTATGTAACATGGCTTGAAAAATCTGCACACATGAATTCTTTTATTTGTGCCTGGGGAGTGTATGAGGGCTGTCTCCAAGCAGAGCTGTTGGCAAGTTAGGCTTGAATCTGCAGAATTAGGAGGCATTTGAGGAACAAGTGAGTTCAGTCTACCCTTTTTATCAGCTCTTCTGAGAGCTGGTTACTTTACCAGGTCCCCTGCTCCCCTCAGTCATAGCACTTTTTTGCAAGAGGGAAATACAGAAGTTGCTCTCCTCAGTAGGTTCCATGGGTACCTGTTCAGGGAGCATCTTTCTTTCCTTTCGTTAAGGGGAACATTTCTAGCCCATCTCAGTCTTCTAAGACTGCCTTGCTAAAGAATTACTTTTTCCTCTTCTTCATCTCTGCCAGCCCATTAGTTGCTGTGATTCTGTTAGATGGTTAAGAGTGTAAAGCAGGCCCAAGTGAAACATATACTTTGCTGTCTTTAAAGCCCTTGTGTCTTTGTTTTGGGGGAGCTCTACAGCCAGGTGTTACACAATGGGTAATCTTGTCTAGTGATTAAACAAGATCTTGTTAAAGGAGCAGCAGAAACAAAAAATAACTTGAAGAACTAGGCCAGAATCAAGTTGAAGGGCTTTATGTGATGGTGCACTGGTGATAGCATGTAAACATTAGTACAGTTCCTTTGGTTTTGTTTCCTGCTTGTGATAATATTATTTAAGCACTTTAAAAAACGTTGTGTGAATGAAGTTAATCATAGCAAACACTGAGAATCAAAGATTAACCTGTTGTCTAAGATACACGGATTTGCTTATATTTAACTGTTGAAACTTCGAAAGAAGCTTTAAGCTTTTATTATAAAGGCTACTCAAATTAGCGTGGAATGCTAATTGCTTTAAATATGCAATGTATTGCTGAGTACACAGTGTAATTGCTGTCTCACAAGTCTGTAAACAATACCACAAATATTTTGTGTTCATTATTCAAGAAAAACTCGCAGATATGATGGATTTTTGGTTAGTTGGTTTGGTTTAGTTTTCTGAGCTTTAAAAGAGTACTATGCTTTGATAATCTTGCAATTGCTTCCCAGACCAGAAGTGAAGTATTTCTTTGAAGGATTCTGCAAACAATACAGCAAAAACAACTGGATATTTCCTCCATATGTTTTTCTTGAAAGGAGGTTCCTAAATACTCATCTGCAGTTATATAACACTTTCCATAGTCATCATCATTAACTTTCTCATTGTGGTCTGTTTTTTGTGTGTGTCAGAACGTCCAAATATTTAAACATTCCATGCTGGGAATCTTGACCTTTCTCTTGAATAAATAAATGAATGAATGCTAAATCAGTAAAATATGTATTTCTGTGCTTTTGTCACTCATTCATCTGCCTATTGCAGACTACTTTTAAATACTAACTTTGGTTTTCAGCACTTTCTATAAAGGTGGCAACAAAATTTACATATGTATGTAATAAAGGGAAGTTCAAAGCTGTGAAATCAGAGGTCGCACAAGTTGGAGTAAATTGGAACTTGTAAAACTCAACTTTGTGTTCCCTGTCCTAATATTGCCTCATTTTATGGTATATTTAATTATTATAATAAGCCCCATATCGTGTATATGGTTCTGAATAACTACACCAAGGCAGACATGTTGTTTCTAAAAGCACTCTCAGAAAGTGATGGGTATGAGATGTGAAAGCAAGTTCTTTGCCTTTTCTGACATGCTGGGGAATAAGGACAGGGGTCTGCCTGCTTCACTGAGGTTACCTAAAGCAGAGTCTGTTCTTTATTCCTCAGTGTTACTGTGTTTGTGTAGCCTACCTTGGGGGTAGGACTTATTAATAAGATATGTGATGGGAGGACTAGAAATAACGGATGTAAATTGGAAGAGGGGGGATTCAGGCTTGACATAAGAAAGAAATTCTTTACGATGAGGGTAGTGAAACACTGGAACAGGTTGCCCAGAGAGGTTGTTGATGCTCCCTCTCTGGAGGTATTTAAGGCCAGGCTGGACCAAGGCATTGAGCAGCCTGATCTAGTGGGAGGTTTCCTTGCCTAGGGCAGGGGGGGTTGGAACTCGATGATCTTTAAGGTCCCTTCCAACCCAAACTATTCTATGATTCTATGGTTATGCTTGGGTGTGAGCTGGATTTTCCCACTCAAGTGTAAATCTTATTGTGAAACATGTAAGGAAGAAGCATGTTCACTAAGCTATTGTGGAACCATCAGACATCCTCTGCTTAAAGAACCTGGATGCTTGTTGAGCTCGTAATACAAGGTGATTACTTGCTTGGGCTGCATCAGTTCAGCAGTATATGCTGTATGAACACAACAGCTGTTTCCAAATTGACATCTAGACAAGATTTCAAGTGTGCCTACGGTCCTGGTCTTCCATTTACACAAATCCCCCTTTTTCTGGGAATTATTTGACAATTCTCTGCTAGCCAGAGCTGGGGGAAAGATACTCAAATGTGTCTTGAGTTTTGTGTGTGGTGAGGTCTGGGTGCTCTCCTGGGAGAGAGGAAATGCTACCAGTTCCTGTCGTTGGATGTGCCCATTAAGAGCCGATGGGTGCAGCAGGTTGTGTGGGTGTAAAATTGGGTGCTACTGACCCCAATCTAAGCTTGTTATTGTGTTGGGCAGGTGCCAATTAGGAGTAGAGCTGAGGATTGCCCTAAATTTAAACAAATAATATAAAAGTGTGTTGTTAGAGGTGACCATGTTACTCCACAGGCTTTTTCGTTACATGGATACTCTTCAACTTGTAGATCTTGATACATTGATCGTGCCATAGAACAGCAGGGAAAGTTTGACATTTAAATCTAACTAAATTGTAATTTAAATAAAAACTAACAATGTTCTTAGAGTTTCATTTGGCTGCATGTGGCAGTTGTTACAGTGATTCAGATTGAAATCATTGGTGTGGTGGTTTTCTCTGCACATGGCAATGCGCAGGCTGATCAATCTTTGGTTTTAAAGCTGCTTGTGCTTATATTCAATATCCTTCTGCATTTCTCTTCAGGTTTTTTTCTTTCTTAAATGAGAGGAAGAAATAGTATCCCCAAAAATGAAATATGTTGAAATTATTTATGAAGGAGAAAGTTTTTCTAAACATAAATGTAGTGAGTGGTTTTCGCTGATCCCCTTTTTGTCATTTGAAGCAGTTATTCTACATATTGGTGCAGTAAAAGCAACAGGAGAGGTCATCAAAGTAATTGTTCAGAGAATGGAATGGGTTTGTCTCTGTAAATTAGATCCTGCAACTTACTAAAAGCGTTCTTGGTTTTAATACAGCAGTCATTCTAAATATTTCAGAATTTTTAGATATGTGAGACTAAGTCGTTTTTCCGTTGAAGCAATTGCAAAACTTATTTTGGTCCACAGCTTTTAATTTCTGATCTGGAGAGAGATCTTCGAAAGTACCTGTATTGAAATTGTGCTGAGCAAGTGGGTGTAGTTCAAAGGTGTGACAGTAGATGGAGTAGGAAGGATAGGGAGTTTTTACTGACTAGCCAGCGTTTTAAGTTATCACTGTTTAGTATTCACTGAGGATCTTACTCTTGCTGTGATTGTGAACACATACTTTTCACAAATAAGGCAAGTATGAAGTTCACCAAAAATTAATGCCAACTAACTGCTTAGTGGGTGTGATAGTTTAGGTGGACATGCACATATATTTTGTGAATTCTTCTTTTTATCTATGTCCTTTTTTAACCTGATTCTGTACTTTTAATTTAGTTAAAGACAAAATCAATGCATTTTTTTAAAGAAAAGCTATCATTTATCATTTAGCTAATTCCTAAATGTAGGAACTGGAATGCATTTTGCCTTTCTTGTGTTCATTTTTTCTTACTGTGAGTTAATGAATGTCTAATAAATTTATTCTGGCTAGGAAGTTCCTTTAAATACAAGGAATGGAACCAGATTGCTCTGACTTTTCTTTCATTCCACAAACAAGAAAGGACTGTATACCAGTAGGTGTTTTGATTCCTACTGTGAGGTTCAGTAGAAATTTCATATAAAAAATTTCTACACAGCAGATTGGCAGAAAAATAAAAATATCACTTCCAGAAAATCAGTTGTACTTCATTGTAGGAAAGTTTTTGAACTGTATTTTATTTTAACTTGATAATCCAAAGACCTGAAATACTTTGTGCAGCGAGGAGCACAGTTATTTATCTCTCCAATAAATCATAACTCAGTATTCTGTATTGATTTAGTTCTGAAACTCATCTAGTGCTATGTGCATGCTGAACAAGACATTCTGAGCAGGCAGAAAGTATTGCCATCAAAACACCCTTGACAGACAAAATATTTCTAACTATAATGAAGATCCCTGGCACTTGGAACAGTAAGAAAGGAGTGGAGATTCTAGTTCATGTTTTATGTAGTTTATTCAGAAGTCTCTGAGGAGTTCAGCTTTGAATTTGAATTTCATTTTATTGAGGAGTATTTTTTAATTCACTGAAGAAGACAAAAGCTACAATGTGCCCTACAAGTCAGCTCTGAAAACTTGCATGTATTTTTCTTGTTCCTGTTGACTGAAGGGCTTTTTTCATGTTTGTAGGCATTTTTTTGTAATCATAGAATCATAGAATAGTTTGGGTTGGAAGGGACCTTAAAGATCATCGAGTTCCAACCCCCCTGCCATAGGCAGGGACACCTCCCACTAGACCAGGCTTGGGCCCACCTCTCAAGCCTGTCAAGGTCCCTCTGGATGGCATCCCTACCTTCAGGTGTATCAACTGCACCACACAGCTTGGTGTCATCTGCAAATTTGCTGAGGGTGCACTCCATCCCACTGTCCATATCTCCTACGAAGATGTTAAATAGCACTGGTCCCAGTACTGATCCTTGGGGAACACCACTCGTCACTGGTTTCCACTTGGACAATGAGCCATGGACTGCAACTCTTTGAGTTCGACCATTCAACCAGCTCCTTATCCAGCGAGTGGTCCATCCATCAAAGCCATTCTTTTCCAGTTTGGAGACCAGGATGTCATGCGGGACAGTGTCAAATGCCTTGCACAAGTCCAGGTAGATGATGTCAGTTGCCCTTCCTTTGTCTACTGATGATGTTACTCCATCATAGAAGGCCACCAAATTGGTCAGGCATGATTTGCCCCTGGTGAAGAGGCAAATGCATATGTATCTTAATAACAAACAGGGAAATTGAAATGCATCCTTATGTATACACATGCATATATACATGTATGCATTTCTGTAAAAATCTGTTGTATTTAAGTAAGAAATGAACTCTTCTTCATTCTCCAAACAGAGAGAAAAAAAAATTCAAAAATAGAGTGTGAGACAGGTATCTTTTGTAGTCTTGTCCTCATGGTCTTGGGTTTAGAGTGGAAGATGGGAAAAAAAATAACTTGTTTTTAAGTTACCTTAAGTAGGAGCACTATGCTATCCATTTTGTACACAGGCAGAGAGAAGAATTTAACTGAGGCTTCAGTTGTTGAAATAATCAGAAGTAATAGAACTGAGATGTTCTCCATACCATTATTATCACTTCTGTACATGTGCATTGCTCACCTTCAAGATGTTAAAGAACTGTGGAGTTTGGGTAGTTTTTGTGGGTTTTGTTTGTTGGTTTGGTTTGGGGTTTTTTTGCCAAGGGCTATTCAATGCTCTTAAAATAATTTATTTTTGAAATGCTGTCTTTTTCTGTGCAGAGGATTCCAAAATGCAATTGATGCAAGTCTGCAAATTGAGTTGCAGAAATGGAACAAGATGTCTAGAAGATAAGGAGCAGTTAGGGTGCATTTCATCTGCATTAATTCAGTCATCTGCAAGTTAGACTTAGAAGTCTGAACTAGTGTTCTTCAGTGACAACGGAAAGAACTGGATCAGGTGTCTGTTTTCTCTATGCAGAATGCTTAGGAAAACTATCTTGGAGATCTCTTACTTTTTGATGTCACCTGAAAAGAACCCCACCTGTAGTGAGTACCTGTGGAAAAGATTTGACTTAACTCTTTGAAATAACTGGAAACTCTTTAAGTCGGAGGAGAATTAGGGGAAAGCTCTGCAGGGTATTGCATGCTGTCTTTGCCTTTGGATTGCGCTTTTTATTTTTTCCTACTTCACTCCTTCAGCCTCCATGATATCAGGTGTTACTTCTAGAAGCAGTGATCTATTAAATGTGATTCCTTTTTAGAAACTAGGATAGTTTCTACGAGGATACTATTTGAGAGGTGGAGATACATTATATCATTATGTAGATCAGGCTTCTCAAAAAGTATATATTTAGAATAGATGATTTAAGGTTACTTATTTCAGCTTTTTCTGAGTAATCATGATCTTTTCACACTATGTACATGCATACAGAATTCTTCATCATATTAGAATTGCTTCTGAAAGGAGCAGACTGATACTAAACAAGACAACCATTAGTGTCACTAATGCCTCATCATTATGTTGAAGCTGGAACTTCCAGAACCTGTAGATTTCCCTGTTGCTTTGAGTGTCTGATTGCAGCTGAATTGCTGAATAATATATATAGTGAGCTAGAACAAAGAAGTACTTCACCAAATTTCTCACTGACAACACAGAAGCCAGATGTCTTTGCTTTATTCTGGATTTGAAAATGAGTGAGTGTTCCTTAGAGAATTCTTGTTTTTCATTATAGCTTGAATTGTCCTTTCCTTTAAATATATCTTCTAATTAATTCTTTTGGTTGGAATGTAATTCTTTGTTTGAGAATAATGATGTCTTATATCCTTACTTACCCTGTCAGGACTGATGAAGCTATTTGCAGAAATCTAAGGGACCCAGGTCTTCCTCTGCATTCGATGGAAGGAAGCTCCTGCAGAGAGTGAATTGAACTCCTCTCTATTGGCTATGTAGTGATAAAAAAATACCAGTTTGAGTGCATTCATATAGATGCTTTATGACAGTATCTACATTTTAAAACTTAGAAATTGTGCTTTATTTATTGCTGAGGTTACTCTGTTTTTAAGAATCCAGTAGTAATCCTGTAGACAACTGGTTTGAATCTGGATAGCATGAAGTTGTATGGTTCTTCTCTTCTGTGTTGTGGATATTTAAGCTTCTAGCCCTTCAACTTTTTTTATAATCTGTGATTTGGTAAGGACAGAATGGAATTCTTGGGATTTGAATGTGTACTAATGGCATGTAGTTTCTCTGCACCTTGTATGTTTTTGCTTCCTTTAAAAGTCAGATACTCTTCTGTTTTGCTTAATGGAATGTTTTATTTGAAAGGCTCTATGGATTCTTGATAATTAACTGCGAGTCAAGGCCTGGATTCCTTTCTGATTCCCCTGCCAAAATGAATCCTCTTTCAATCGTGTTCTTTTTTTCCATACCCTTGCTTAATTATTCTTTGTGTATTATTTTCCTGTAGCTCAGGACTTTGGTTATTTACCAGACCTTTTTTTTCGTGTATATTTTCGAGATATCTTATAATGCTAGCAATAACATTTGAAATTGATACAGTAAATAGTAGCTGTTGTACAAAGAGTGATACCATGTGTTAAGAGGGAGAATTTAACTTCTGATGATTTTCCATTTCTTCATCACTCTCAACCATTACACTATTTTATTTTATCATCTGTCAAATGTTAAGATTTTCTGTATGTTTACTTTATCATGCTTTTTTATTTTCTATGTATGCATACATGGAAAATTTCATTGCATACATTTTACAGCTGACTGGTTTATAGCTAAATGCCCTTCAGGAGAAGTTGCAGTATCTTTAAACAATTTATTTTACTGTTAAATTTATATTTAGATTTTGGTTGGTGATTTAAGAAATGTATATGCAGAAAGAAGAGTTGGTGAGAGTGGCTGGAAACTGAGAACGGGTCTCCTTAGGAAATGAATATAAAAATACAGTACTGTGAAGGTTCTGATCATGAGAACTTGTGGTGGACATGCAGTACAGCACAAATAATAGAAAAGCTGTCACTATTCCTGGTGAAAGAGTCCCTATTACTAACAAATAAATGAATGTTGAAATTGAAAAGCGGGATTTCATGGGGAAAGGAAAAGGAAATACCTTAGGTCAATGTGTTGCACTCATTGCCATCAAGAACACAAAGATATTTAATAGCAGTATTTTACTGTTTGTATAGTTTCTGAGATTGTTCAACACCCAGTAGGGTAAGATAGAGGCTTGTATGTCTTAACTAGTCACAAGCACTGGGGAGACTGAGAAGTCAAATCTGATTTCAGGATGTGTGTGCCTCAGCGGTGCCGCACCTGCAGTGTCAGCAGGGATCAGTTTGCTGCTTGCTGTGTATGTACAGGGAAGAAGATACTTGGCTGCTTGATCAATGTATTCTACTTGAACATCTGCTTCCTATTTCCTCTGAGGAGAAGGCACTAAGCCGGACAGAAGTGCTGCGGAAGCCAAATATGCTCATGGCCTATCAGTCAGACCACACAAGTCAGTCTTTGGAGGAAGGAGTGCTTTGGAGGAGGAGACAAGGAATACTAGTAGAAAGAGGAGCTTTGTTTCATACCATTGTTAAAGAGAAGATATTAGACTGAATCACAGCAGCTTGCTTGTTTGGTGACAGTGATGTATTCTCTCTTTGCTCCTCTCTGTGTTTGTTTCTGTGTTTAGGTGGAATTTTCCTATCCTCCCCTAAAACATGGAGAAGGACATGACAGCCAGAGTTTACCAGAGGAATGGAAATACTTGCCCTTTCTTGCCTTACCAGATGGTGCTCACAACTATCAGGAAGGTAAGAAACAGGAGAGGAAATTGCACGTGCTACCTCTGCTGTAACTCAGAGAAAAATCTTGATACCCAAACCGTTGATCAACAGTTCTGTTCATAAATAGATTTCCTGTGCTTTCTTTTTATGATGCAAAATTCATTGTTAGTGATATGTTGGTTTGGAGTTCAAAGTGGAAGTAGATCATAAAGATATACAGCCTACAGCAAGAAACTGTGTCAGTGAAAGCTTGTGAATAGTCCTGGTGAATAGGCTACTGGTTTTCTCAGAAGTTCTGTAAAGGGAGAATAAACTCTGGACTAAAACCTTGCCCAGCTTTGAGAAAGAGCTAAAAACTAAATTCTGAATTTCAGCTTTTATGTATGTAGTCATTATGGCTTTATTTTTCTCCTCCATTAGGAGGAATTAGGAGATTGTTAGTATGACCTACAAGTCATTCGATGTCTTTAGAATGACATTCTTGATGATATCATGCTCCAGCTGTACACCTTGCCTTGTCTTTACCCTTCTGCACTGATTTTTAAAAGCAGCATGCCTGTGGGTTTCAGTGCTTCTCTGCTGTTCATGAATCTTTTATAAATAAGTGATACTGAAAATAAAAGTACTGAACAGACTTTTCTTTTTTCTAGATACTGTGTTTTTCCATTTGCCGCCAAGATGTGGGGATCGAACTACAGTATATGGTGTCTCTTGCTACAGGCAGATTGAAGCAAAGGTAACTTTCCAAGTTACAAAATATATTAATGAATTATATTAATCGTACACTTGATGCATTAACAACTCTAAAATTCAGTGTCTTGCCAGTGGTCAAACCCTGTGATCAGCTCACATTAAAAATCTGTGAAAACTAGAGAACTTGAATACTATTTGAATACTATTTCTTTCTCTTATGTCAACAGCTGTATTGTGGTCTTTCAAAATGTTTAAGACAATTGAAAAATACATTTTGGTTCTTGAGACTTAATGTGGGTATCAGCACCAAGTAGCAAAGTGAAGCTGGCAGTCTGTCAGGTGGTCAGGTTCTTTCCAGGAAGTAAGCCTCTTGTGAGGAAAATTTGAAATTTTCCTGCATGTGACCATGAGGAAATTTACAGTATTTCCTGGGATCTGACCATACAAGTGTAGGGATGTTTCTCTTCACCTTTGGCAAAAGTAGACTTGCAGAGTAGACTAGACTCTTCCCATTCATGGTGACTGCTTACTAATGCTGTGCTTTCAGCAGTAAAGCTGCAAATTTGATGAGACATCCAGGCTGCCTCTGATCACACTGAGGAAATTATGTACTTACCTACTAGAATCTGCTAGTAGTAGTTAACTGCTTTTTCAAAGTACTAAGAGAAATAAGATCCAGGCACTTAACATGCTACTACAAATTTCTTCAAAAATTGCTCCCTTTTCCAGTGAAATGCTGGAGCTTTAAATTATGCTGATTTAGTGTTAATCATACTCTGATTACATTTCAAGTTACTGTTTTAGCTATAGGAGAAATTTTATACATGCAGACTTAAATTTCATTTTAAACTAAATTCATGTTGAATTAATTCACTCATTATCTTTGCAGGCAGCCTTCACTGTATTCTGTGATTTAGAATCTTGTTCTGTTCAATTATGCAATAGTTTGGCTTTATTGTGCTCTTAGTTCCAGTTTGTGCTGTTAAGTAACTAATTAAGAAGAAAAATAGATGTTTAAAAGTAACTCACTGGTGCAAGTAAAATATAAAGCAATGTGTTTCATATGACAATTCTTCCACTCTCTCCATCTGTCCTTTTCGATTTGTGGACCACACACTTGCTGTTTTGTACAATTAATGAATCATTTGGCTGCATTTCTACCCCCACCCTTTCTAGATCTGCTGTTAAGCGCTGGGCCTATTTGGTCTGGCTGACACTTCAGTATATTCTGCAAATGATACCCACCCTGAATTTTTTGGGTGGCTCAAAGAAAATCATCAGGTAGAACGCAAGCAACGTGATCCATTTTCACAGTTAATGTCAGAGAAGAACAAGTGGTGTGATGGAGCTTCTCTTCTGTTACAATTGCCATAAGTTGAAATGCCATTGGCATTTCTAGGGCTATTGCCTTTTTCTCATGTCAGTGTCTTTTAAACTGTCCTCTGCCTATCACCACAGCTGTATTTGGAGGTGAGAACACAGCTCTGAAATACCTGTGTTTTGGACATTTTTACTAGGTAAGGACGAACTCTTGCATGGCTTGTTTATTTCACTTCGAAGGCAGTCAGGTTTAGGATTTTGTTTAAATAGGATGGGGTATGTGGCTACTATACTCATGAAAGAATGTTTTGAAATTGGATATGTGTAAGAAATATTGCAATACTTTGGTTTTTCAGGCATTAAAAGTACGGCAAGCAGACATCACCCGAGAAACAGTACAGAAAAGTGTCTGTGTTCTCAGTCAGCTGGTAAGAATGTTTCTTTAACACACAGAACGCTTTCAAATAACATATTAAAAATTATTTAATTTCCATGTTCTTATTTGTAACTTCTGGTTCCAAGCATCTCATTTTGAGTCACTGCAGGGGGCAACAAAATACAGAGGTAAAAATGGAATCAGAATAGCATTTGAGTAAATAGCCTTGAATTGATATCTTCTTGTAGCAGTAATTGTGAAAGTGACTGCCTGCTGGGTAAGATCTGGGATACCTATTTGCATTCTTGATTATTCTTAAGTGCTACTGACTATTTTATGCAGTAGGGTTAAGGGGTTTTACCAATATAATAACTGGAGAGGGTGCTACTGGCAACAATGAAAGAAATATATTTAAGATATATCGCACATACAGCGTATTCTTGTTTTGAAGGAATATTCTTTATTTTTACCTATTTAGCAAAAAAGGTAACTAGGCAGGGAACAGAATTTCTTTCTGTGCTTTAAGGTGAAGAGAGAATTATTACTGGAAATGCATGAACAGTGGTAAGACAGGAAAGTACTTTTCCAGAAAGATACTCTGTGATGGTATGGGATGTCAAAAATAGAAAGCAAACAGAATTACAGTTTCAAATGAGCACAGGAGTTAGCAACTAAAGAGTGCCCCTGCATAAACTTTATGAATAGTAATGTGTCTAAATGGAAGAGACTAAACAAGTTTTCTTCACTTGCTTTTGTGGTTTTTTTTCTTCCAAGCCTTTGTATGGGTTACTTCAGGCAAAGCTGCAACTTATTACTCATGCGTATTTTGAAGAAAAAGACTTCTCGCAAATTTCAATTCTAAAGGTAATTTTTTAAGTAATAGCCACATGGGGCAAAGATTTTAGTGTATTGCTACAGACCAGCATTTTAATTAGTGCTCAGGTATTCCATTTGCATACATTATGTGGTTATTCAGCTCTTGTAATAACTACCCTAATCTGACCAAGGTCAACTTCCTGATCTGTAATGAAATACAGTAATGAGTGTGCTAGCCTGTATCTCCATTGACTGCATTGAAAAAATTTTATTTTCTTTCTGGAATAAGACTTTGAAATCCTTGAAGTGAATTTTATGTGATTTTGTGTGACCATGCCATTAACAGCTTTCTGGGCTTTTTTTGCCTTTGTTCTAACTTACAGGAACTTTACGATCATATGAATAGTTCCTTGGGCAATACTTTGCTAGAAGGGTCACAAGTTTATCTTGGTAAGTGACTTTTTTATGCACAAGCAGCAGAGATAATATAATGCTAATTAACATATTACTTTCCTGAGATAATTTGCTTACGTATATTTACAGATTAGGCACTAGAGGTCGACGTGTCTGCACAGTATTCTGAATAATATTTCTTTTTTAATAGATTTAAATAAATGTCAAATGTATTGTTACTTTCATAATTGGGGTTAGTTGTATCTTGGAAACGGTATTACCTCTTTACCTAGCAGACTGAAAAGCATCTGCTTGTTTGATTTTGGGAAACAGTACCTTCTTAATTTTCAGATGGAACTATTTAATGATGTGGGGTGCTCAAGCTCTTATCTACCTGTTATTTGGGATATCTCCTATTTGATTCTGATTCTTCCCAGTATTTTTTGAGTGCACAGTGTAGTATTTATTTGTTTCCATAATACTGTGTGGCAGCCAACAGGAGTAACTCGGAGTGAAATTGTTATTGTTTCCGTTGTAGATTTAACTCTTTCTCCTGATCAAAAGAATGAGTTCTGCTATTGAAATAACCAGGTTCACATAGAATGCATACTGGCAGTTTCCCTCCCCCTGAAAAATGGTGACAAGGACTAAGTTAATATCCCTGCTTGCTAACAAACTGTAGTAATTGCTCTCTGGTATCTCAGGTCTCTCTCCTCGGGATCTCGTTCTTCACTTCAGACACAAGGTAGGCATTCTCTGCTGGATATACAAGAGTATAGCACTTTTGTGGAGTAAAATGCTTTATGAGAAACTGAAAATTAAACACATCTGGAGATGCCTGAGCTAGAAGTTGGCCATTTCCTAAGTTCTCCTGGTTACAGTCTCCTAATTTCTCTTCCCCTTCCATCTATATAACTTCAGTGAAATTAAGTTCCAAACTGAGAAGTTTTGTCTGCTTGAGATTTTTAGGTTTATGTGACATTTCTTTAGTCATGTCTTAGAGGGCAAGTGGTACCTTAATTGTGGTCTTGTTTCTGTTTCCTGCTTCTTCTTAGATGTACATAATAGAAGAATGTTGTGCAAGTCACTACAGGAGCCATTTTCCCCATATCTTTTGATTTTTGCTGCTTCTGTCATCTTAGATCCTGAGGGGCCTTGCACCCCCTCCTCCTTTTTCTTAATGAATGTTGAAATTGAATGTGTATCTTATAGGTAAGATACAGCATTTCAAATCTTTTAGTTAAAACTGAGAATCATCAAGGAAAGAAATTTAAGAATCCTAATGTCATGATGGAATTGCTCCTGCTCAGTTGATTTTTGATGTAGAATTAATTTTTGTTCAACTTCAGATGTTTGCCAGTCATGCTCGAGAAGCATCTGTGTTTTCCTTGGAGAGCAGAGTATCTGGGAAGCCACTTCTGATCTAGATGTCTAAAATTAGTGACATAAATGCTATTCTTGGCATTTGGACAGATTCTTTTCTGTATTTCTGTGAAGAAATTCTTCTATGTTTATGCAGTTTACTCTTTTTAAAAACCCTAGAATTACACATGTTCTTTCTCATAAGCTTTGTATGATTCATATTGTACATTTCCTTGTCTGTGAGTGTTTTTCATTGTGCATCTCAAATGCTGTTTTTTCTCCGCCCAAGCACTCATTTTAAGGTATCACAACATGAGTTTTCACTGGTCAAATGTGTTTGATCATGTGGTAATAATGTAGGGAATAACCTGAAATCTAGATTATAGATCTCCAGTATTTTCAATAAATGACACTAGTTAAATCACAATTGTCTTTAATTTTTGTGTTTTCTTCAGGTCCTGATCCTTTTTAAATTGATTCTTCTAGAGAAAAAGGTAATGTTTGAAGGCTGAGGCAGGTAATTGAAATAGAAATGAAATTGTTAATATTTTTATATTCATTTATATAGAATATACTAATGAAAAACAAGGTAAAATGGAAGTATTAATAGTCATATCAGTAACTTTGCATCCATATATAAATTTGGAAATCATGCTGAAAGGCACTGCTGTGTGTTCAACTTTTCCTCCACGTATGTTCTGCCTGCACTCCACCTTATTCATAGTTGTCCCAGACAGAGTAAGTAAAACATGACTAAGTGTGAGGACAGAAACTTAATGTATTATGAAAGAAAGGAAGGGATATAGATAGGAGACTATGTGAAGAGCTGTATCTGTTAGATACGATCTGTTAGAATTCAGATTACAAATTGGTGAAAACTGTTGGATTCTAGATGCAGTGTTTTCTTTGGGCTACCTTAATGCTTGTCCGTGTTTCACCTGGGGTACAGTTAATTCTCCTAGTAGCAGCTGTGTTTTGGATTTAGTATGAGAATAATGTTGATACGGCATTGTTTTAGTTGTTGCTAGGTATTGCTTGTACTAAATCAAGGATTATTTCAGCTTCCTGTAGTAGCTGGGAGGGAGCACAGGCAGGACAAGCTAGCTGGAGAAATATTCCATCCATAGACATCAAGCTTAGTATATAAGTGGAGACTGGCCAGGGGAGAAGGGTCTGTGATCAATGCTATGGGTGGGCTGAGCAATCAGTCACCAGGTGGTGCACAATTACATTGCATTGCTCATTTTGTATGCTGTTTTACTATTATTGTTACCATTTTCTGTTGTTGTTCTGTTAAACTGTCTTTATCTGAACCTGAGAGTTATCTTTTCCATTTTTCTCCCACTACTGGGTGTGAATGGCTGCATGGTCCTAGTTGCCAGCTGGAGTTAAACCATGGCATGGCCTCGGAAGCAGTGCTCTCTTAGCAACTTTAGTGGAATATGCAAAACATACAAGCAGTTTTGAAATAGTAGATACATGGTATTTTCTTCATTGTATGTATTAATGCCATGGAACATGAGCTTTCAGTGAAATTACTGTATCAACTCCTAGATGTGTTTATGCAAGAAATTTCACTTTTTCTTTCCTTTTTGTTGTGTTAAAACCCAGCTTCTTCAGAGTGCTGAGAAGTAACATTAGGTTTTCTTTTTACCTGCAACTGGAGAGTCAGTAGGGCTTAATCTATAAGACGGCACAACAGTTTATAATCTGTATCCAAGACCTACCATTATGTTTTGTGAGACAGTAAACACAGCTTTCAAAACCAGAAGTAGCAGCTTCACCAAGCTTTTTACTTGCGACTTAAATATGTTAGATAAATCTTGAGTATTTCTAAGTATTTCTTGATGAAAATAAATGCAGTTTCTACATTGAAGAGCTGTATGATAGACTGCTAAGTAAGCAAAAAGTATACCTGAGAAAATATAATTGTAATCTAGTAGGAGTACATATGTAATCTAGAAATTAATGTAATTTATGCAAGCCTTTTCCCAGAAATAGTTTAATACATTCTAAAAGTCTACAGTGGTTTGGTTTTTTTAAACCGTAAATGCAGAAATATTTTTGATAATCTGATATTATGATTATCTGAATTGTCTCTGCTGACCTGCTTATGAACTTAGAGTAGCATTTCATCAGGTCACTTGAACACCTAAGCATATATAGACAAAATACTGAATTACAATCCTTTTCTGAAGCTACTAAATTGCAAGACATAAGTGTCCAGGAAGAAGGGAGAGGGTGGATTTCCCAAGCATGTTCATAGGACTCAAAGATGAAATTGTTTTGAAAATTATTGGATACTTATTGAATAAACTTGCAGATTGCTTTGGTTTTGTTGCTGTTTTTTGCTAAGCTTGAACAGGAAGACAGCACTTCCAATTTCAGAAGGAAGAGGTTTGGTTTGCACTGGCACTGCCTGTTTTCTGACAGATGTCGAGGTTGCAAAATAACTGTGGGAATCGATGTGTTCAAAAACCTTAAATATACAAGAAGCCATTAGTAATGCCAGTTTTCCTTAGGCTGAAAAATGTCTGAATGCCGCAGGCTGATTTCCTTTAATCCTCAGAAATTTGGCTGATGCCTTTACATAGCCTAAGGAAATTTTTTATTTACCTCTCAGCAGTTAGTTAGTTGGAAGACTATTTCCAGATGGTGGGCATTTGATTTTCTGCTACTGGGACCTTATGGTCTGCTGATGTAGACCATGTAATGGAGTTGGGAGGAGTAAGAAAGGGATGAAAAGATGGCAGAGGGACTTCATGGAAGCATAGAGAAGTACTTTGCCTAAATAAGTGGTATACTGTAACAAAAACCTTGAAAACAAGGTACTTCATGGACTTAATTTAATTTGTATGCTTAAATTAAGTTTGTCTAGGAATATATGGTATCTGAGAATACTCTAAATCTGTAGGGCTATTGTTTGTAGGGTTTCTTTTCGAGCTCCTTGCTACTATATTGTGCATCTTTCATCATTGCAATGTAGAGCAGCTTCTTAAATGAACATTTTTGTACTTTCCTCAGGTGAGTTGATTGTTCCTCTCATCGTGGTTTTTTTCTGCAGCTGTTGCAGTTTGAATTCACCTGTCTAAATGTAGAAAAAAAAAATACATGATTGTATGCATCATCTATAGCTAAATACCAGTAAACATTGCTTCCTATGCTTTAGGACTGCTTTAGGTTTTTTCTTGGTTCTCTCAATTTACTAGCTTGTGGGCTTTTAAATACAAGTGGAAGATGAGTTATTATTCATCTGTTACTTTTAAAGTTTCTTCCTAGGTTACAACAGAAGTTCTTTATTTAGTCTAGGTCCAGAAACTTGCACTTTTAGTTTCATCATGTGGTTATTAAACTGGCCTCCAAAGCAATCACATTGGATCATTCTGTATTCCTTTGGATTGTTGATTCCTTACATAGTTTTTGTTTTGGTTTGATTTTTTTACCAATTTTAGCACAATCCAGCATTCTTGAGGATGTAAAAATGGCCTTCTTAAACAAAGTGACTTTCATGGGTCTTTTTTTTTGTTTGAGGGGTGGAGTTTGTCTTTTTTCCTTTCTTCACCCTGAAGGCCTGTCTTGGCTTGTGATTCTTCTTACATTGGTAGCCTTTAACACCTCCCATTTTGAGTCCTTAACCAAGTTACTAATCCCATTCTGTCTGATTTAATGAAGGAGATTCTGGTTTCCCATGTTATGCCTTAAGACATTGACTAAAGTTTGTATCAGCCACATCTCTTCTTTCCAAAATGTTTTTTTTCATCATAGGAAGATACCTGCATGATGCATTTTTTTAACATGTTTTCTTAAGAGATGTTTTTGCATGGGTTTTGGTCTGAATTCTAGAATGGCTTTGATTTGTAACAGGTTTTAAAGTACTACAAATGAGTAAGAGTTGTGGCATGCTAGGAATAAGTGTTTTTTTCTGTCATTCAGTAACTGAATCAATTTGGGGGGAAAAAAATGAGTGACTGAGAAAAATCAGTATGATTGGCAAGTATTTATTGCATACATCTGTGTGTATATATAACACATATAATACAAATAGTATAAAATATAAAGATACAATAGGAATATTACTTTAAACTGCTGTAAGAGCTTTTTTTGGTAAGCAGACTTCCTATAATAACATAAAACCAATGTCTTAAATAGTTTACATGTGTTCTGTCTATCTTTGTCATGCTTAAGTGTAATTTTTTTTTTTTTTCTCATTCTCTCCTCCCTAATTTCCCTTTCCTCTCTTGCATGTTCTCTTCCCCCTACTCCACTCCCTTCTACTACCAGGTGCTGTTTTATATTTCTCCAGTAAATAGATTGGTGGGAGCTTTGATGACTGTCCTGTCACTTTTTCCTGGTAAGAAGTATGCACTTCTTTTTGTATGCTTTCTGGTAATAACTGAGATTGGCTGTACTGTTTCATTTGGAAAAAATACTGCTGTGACAAGAGAGTTAGGTTGATATGTTACCTGAAAAATGGGCAATTTGTATGCATGTTCATGTACATGCATCTCCTAACACTTCTACTTGCAGTCTGTGGGTTATTGCCTGTGCTTAATTGGAGCCACTGGGTTTTCTGTGTTGCCTGTGGATAGTGTGCAAGGGACCCTGAACGAGTCACACATTCCTGTCAGGTTCCTTAAAAAAATAAATAAACCTCTCTATTCCTTCTATATGTGCTCTTCAAAATAGAAAAGAAAAAAATAAAAAAAACACAAAAAACCCCAAAACCTCTAACCTTGCTAATTCTTAGCTTCTAAACAGTCTTCTCAAAGCAAAAAAGTTGGCAAAGATTCAAAAGTTTCTTTAGGGTTTTTTTTTTGGGGTTTTTTTTGTTTGTTTGTGGATTGGCTTCCCCCTTTCCCCTCCCCCTCAGTGATGTTTTAAAATGTGATTTCTGCTGTGCTCACCTTGTTCATTTTCTTTAAGAAAATAAGTTAAATTGCTATGGCGATGCTGATACTGATACATGCTGTTACTTTCCAGGAATGATTGAACATGGTCTTGCTGACTGCTCACAGTATAGGCCAAGAAAAAGCATATCAGAAGATGTTGGCTTGCAGGGAAATGCACCACAGTTAGATGACTCTGTTCCTGCGTCTGCTACTGATACTTCAAACTTGGGAATGGGAGAGGAAGGCAGGAAGATGGTAGGAAAACATTCAGTGGAAATAAGAAAAGAAAACGTGCCCCTTTCCTGTTCAGAGAAGACTTGGAATGGAGCTCAGTCCTCCAATGGTACTGTGCAGCGCTTGAAAGTTCCTTCCCGTGCTTCTCCAGCATCTTCTGAAAGTGACTGGGAGACCTTAGATCCTAGCATTTTGGAGGAGTCTCACCTGAAAGAAGGAGAATGTGAAAATACACCATCAGAACAGGCTGAAAGTCTTGCAGGAGAGGGCATGAACTCAGAAAGCCTTCCCATCACTGTGCAGCCCCAAGCAAATACAGGACATGCAGTGCTTGTTCCAGGGCTGATATCTGGGTTGGAAGAGGACCAGTATGGTATGCCATTGGCTATTTTTACAAAGGTAAACATGTTTGTCATATCAGCTAACTCATAAACACATCTGTTTTTCACAGATGGCTAATAATTTCGGTTACCCACCCTCCAAAAGAGTATTTTGAATATGTAAGTACAGTTTCTGGCCAGTGACTCTGTTCCTGGGCAGGTGGAAAGCATGAGTGCACGTCTGAGGGGAGTGTGAGCATACACACTGTGCATTCCACTTTGCTTTCACACATATAATTAGATACTTTTTGCCATTCTATTTGATGGTAACTTGCAAGCCTCCTGTGATTAATAAAAGGTATGTATCAGTAATTACTGTTTTCTTTTACTCTGAGAATTGTTGATCTAACACATGTGTAGCAAGATCTGAGTACTTAAGAAGAGTTCAGATACTTAACCTAAACTAAGATTAGCAAGGCTGTATCTTAGCTGAATCTTAAAGCCTGTGTTTTCCTCTTTTAATTTACATACATTTGTATTTATAGCTGTTTGTATATATGCCCAAAATATGTATCTAAATGTATCCATGTATACATATATACACTCAAAATATATAATTTCACCCTTCTGAACTTGACAGCTTTTCTGAGTTGGCTGTGGCTCTTGCCCTGTGCATGGTGCTGAGCTGCTGAGTTTAAGCTGCTAAGTTTAACATCAGTTAGTACAAGGTAACATGAACTCCAGGTATTCCAGTGTCTTTCTAAGGACTTCAGGCGTTGTCAGAGAACAAACAATATGTTCACTAGGGCCGGTTTCCCATAAAAATTAGGGAAAAGGCATCCCTTTTAAAGGGACCTCTGTCTGTAAAAGTTATATAATGCTTTGTTACATTTTTAACACAATAGCCTTTTATATGAACCTTTTAGAGGATTCAGATTTATTTCCTCAAGCTGGTGAGCTTCCATGTGGTATTTCTGCAGATGTGCTTGATTGCATTTCCTTGCAGAACAATGTATTTGATTAATGTGTTTGATATTTGTACAATAATTTTCATTGGAGCTGGTATGCTCAGGGGGCCCAGTTGAGCAGCTCAAATGTCATTGCCCTGTATTGCCTTATGCCACTGATAGAAATTATTTTTCAACAAAGATGTGCAGTCTGGTGTCTTTCCTTATGGTCGGCCTGATCAAAAGAATGCCAGATTGAAAGCAAGAAGAAAATAATTGATAAGAGGGCCTAGGAGTGCCAACTTAGTTTGCTACTAGGCTCATAAAATGCAAAAGTAAACAATTTTAAAGAAGCGGACAGTTTCTACATGTTTCCCTTCTATTTCACAGTGGCACTTTTCATTTGAATTCATCCAACATAATTAAAGCAGAAAGGGCTTTACATCTCCAACTTACCAGAAAAATGTGATTCAAAGTTACAGTTTAACCACTTACTGTAAACTTTAAATCTCTTTTAGAGCTCTCATCTCAGGGTTGTTTTATGCCATGCCATGGAAAGCCTAATAAATCTGACAGATCTGAATGGGAGGAGACTTGGCATAATACTGTATCCAAGACCACCAGAACATGAAGAAAAATAGGTCATGGTAGTTGTTTCTTTAGTGCCTGTTCTTTAAGATTTAATACTGATTTTACTTGCACACTTTTAAAAAGAATTAAACATGTTCCCAGAAATACAAGTTGCTTTATTTACAGACAAATGCGAATTTGGGAACTGGCTTGTGATACTTTAAAGAATGAAAGATTTTCAAGACTTTTGCCTAAGTATACAGTAATTAAATCTTCCTTTGCCTGCTTCTTAAGCCATATTTTTGGAAAATTTTCCATTTTGGATTGGTGTTTACTCTCAAAGCACTGTTTTGTTCCCTTGACACAGACTGTTTGTTTTACGCCGATAAGTGCTTGTCATCTGGAAAGTAATCCAACAAATGAAATAGTTGCTCTCCTCTCTTCCATGTGTTTCCAGTTACCATGTCCTGTGTGATGAAGTGCATGTGCTCTTTGTTTCTGTCCAGTACGCTACGCTGCTGGCCCTTTTAGGTTTCTACTGGTGAATAAATTGCTTTGTGCTTTATGCAGCTGACCAGCTGGAATCAAGCTTGAATATTAAGACTTCTGGGGCACATCGATCCTAATGTTTTAAAATAAAATTACGGTATTTACAGCCATTTGTCAGTGATGTCTCAATGATTTACCTCAAAGCCCTTTTTTCAAAATGTTTGGAGTTGTGGTTTTTTAATTGGAATGTAGGATAGTAGATAAATTATGAGCATAGAGTGGATAAAAAGGGCAGTGCATTGCTTTCTACTCAGCTCTTCCTTAATGCAGGCATGCATGTCCTTATCAAAAATTGATTGCTATCCCTGGAGCCTAGAAATTTTCATCTCTAAAATGTGGATAGCAGTCGGTAGCTTTCTTGCATTGTATGTCTCAGAAGACATCCTGGTATGTAACTGGATAGATGAATGTTTTTTAACACTGACTTCTCAACTCTCAGCTGATCTGAGATCTCACTCTTGTTTCATACTGTGTTTTCTGTTGCCTCATTAATGCAATTGATTCATTGTATTTGAGTTTCTGTCCTGAAAAATTTAATTCACTTGGAATCTCGTTGCTTTGCTTTGCTAATGTAATCTAGCAAAACAACAGAGAATCATGGCTCTCATTGTAATAATAATGGTCTCTTCTAGGTGGAATAGAATTATAGAATAGTTTGGATTGGAAGGGACCTCAAAGATCATCAAGTTCCAATTCCCTGCGATAGGATTTTATTAGGGAAAACTCTTAATGTAGAGGTGGTTTTTAATTTTTTTTTTTTTTGCCTCTTGTTAATCCTCTAAATATGTCTGTTTCTTTAGGGGTACCTTTGTTTGCCATACATGGCACTGCAGCAGCATCATCTCCTGTCGGATGTGACAGTGCGAGGCTTTGTTGCAGGAGCCACCAATATTCTGTTCCGTCAGCAGAAACATCTGAGCGATGCAATTGTGGAAGTATGGAACTTTGTATTTGAACTTCTTGAACTAGAGGTGGGGGAGGAAAGATGTTGCATTCTCAATTCAGCTTTTATATTTCATGTTCATGTCTAAATTCTGACTACTTCCACATGAAATAAATTCTTAAATGTGGAAGCTTACTAAACGTGTTTATTTTTTTAAGATAGGATTAGATAAGCTGTACAAAATTAATGTAGGTCTTAATAATAATCTTAATATCCAATATTTGAATTTTCAGGGCACTTTTAGAAGGTTTATTTTGTTGATGGGATAATTTTACTTCTCATGTCATGAGATTTTTACATTACTTGATAATGGGGTCTTTGAAAATAATTGCTTGCAGCTGAGAAATATAATGTAGCACATTACTATTGACTTCCGATTTAGTAAAGAAATTTAAAGAATTGTATCTAAGAAAGCACTTTGTCAGTTCTAGCAAGGATAACTATAATAATCAACATTTAATAACCTACCCATAGATAACCAAATTAATACCTTGAAGTGATAATTGGAGACCCTCTAGGAAAAGACATGTGAGCACTCAACTTCTGCTGCCAAATTCTGTCCAATAAACAGCTCTCTTACTGTGTGCCAGGAAGATGTCCCAATTCTGGTTATATTAGAGCAGCATCTGACTTTATGGGAGCAGTTAATACGTTATTTCCTTGGCTGTTTTTTTCTCCTTGGTATTTTGGGAAAATACAGGTTTAGATTTAAGTACCAGTGTATAGTGGTTTATATATAAGCAGTTTAATTTAGGTGAACGCTTGCCTTTGAAATTATTTCAAGCAGATAGAAGATGCTCATGTACAAATCCATGATCCAGAACTCCGTAAGATCCTGAACCCCACAACTGCTGACCTAAGATTTGCAGATTACCTGGTGAAGCACGTAACTGAGAACAGAGATGACGTTTTCCTTGATGGCACTGGATGGGAAGGAGGAGATGAGTGGATCAGGGCTCAGTTCAGTGCTTATCTTCATGCCCTGCTTGCTGCTGTGCTGCAACCAGGTAGACAGATGCCTTGTCTAGGGACTGAAATGAGGTTGGGTGTAACAAGCGTTTGCTCTGTTGCATTGTGTGTCCCCTTCTGCCTTAATTTCCAGTTTAGGTTGCTTTTTCAGATATCTTTGACTATTCTTGTTATTCTTCTACAAGCTTATTACTAATTCCTATTACTAATTCTTACTTCGTAGCCGTATAGACACTCCTTCTTTGACTGTCCTCTCCTGACTGATCGAAAAATAGAACTACGTGAAACCTCCTATTAGACTTTACAAACTTAAAAACTCTTAAAAACTTTACAAATCTTAAAAACTCTATTGCAAACTGAAGTTGATTTGTGGGAATTAATTAGTTTCAAGAAGATGTGGAGTTTAATGTGTGTCTTCAGCAAGTTTTACTATGCTGTCCCATCTCGTTTCAGTTCCTGCCATAGTCTTAAGTAGGGTTTCACATAGGTGAACTGTGTCAGCCACAAGCTTTATAAGCTTCTGTTTTCTAGAACTCAGTAATTTTTTGACTGAACTCAGAGGGTCTTCTGTAAGTTCCAGACTTCTGTAATTATGCACGTCCCAGATTTTTGTGCAGGAGCATGACTGAAAGAATGAGTGGTTTATTTGAGGAAAATATTTAGTTTGCCCAGCCATGACCCATGAATATTAACTTCATTCTCATCATCATTATTCTCTATGTCAGCAAACTCAAATTTGTTCTAGGGTATTTGGGAGAAAATGTGGGAATGAGAAGCTGATTTTTAGTCTGGAAGATGTTAAATTCTTTATCTGGGAATATCAAAATGATTACCTATTTTACATGAAACATCAGGCTCTTGTGGAAACTCATACTACTTCACTGGCTGACTCTAAAATACTTGCATCTGTTGTCTATTAAAGGGGATGTTGTTCTAAGTTTATTCCACGGTAGTTCATACTGCAGTTTGGGAGAGGATTTGAGGTTGGCTAAATTTGAATGAGTTCTAACATATTACAGCAAAGCCCAGTGTAACTGACCAAGACCAATGCAAGTGACTGTTCCTAGTTATTTATGTGGCCTCTGTGTCCTCTTTCCTGTTTTCATGTCTTTGCCTAGAGAATTCAAGGCTGAGGTCTGTATGACTTTTTTTCCCTCTTCCCCACTGCAGTTGAGCTCTTTATGAATGGATTGAAAATAAGAAAAGGAGGGTTTAAGCTTTTTTTTTTTTTTTCCTCCTGGCTTTGTTTTTTTGGGGCACTTGAGAAATGTTTTATTACTTTCATTTTAATGTGCCCTGTTCCTAGTACTAGCATTTTAATTGTCTGTGGTTTGATAAGAGCCTGAAAAAAGTACTTTTTTCTTTACAACAAAAGAACTAATTTGTCCTGTCTTATATCTCTAATGAATTGCTGTAAAGTCTTATCTTTATTTTAATTTATCAGACAATGAAAAAACTTTGTCAGACTTTGGAACAGCATTTGTAGCAGCCTGGAAGAATACCCACAACTACAGAGTCTGGAACAGCAACAAACATCCAGCTCTTGCAGAGGTAAATTCTAGGTAAGGGACCAACTTTATGTAACTATTTAGTTATTTTTTAAAAAAATAATTAACATAGCTTCTATTACACATAGTCAGGTACAGTGTTTTGTAGAATTACATCATTACCATTGTTCCTACTGTAAAGCCCAGAGGGTGAAACTTTGGGTCCTGTTCTGTAAGTACAGAAACTGAGTATTTCTGTTCATCAATACTTTTCTGTAATTCTGGGCTACAGTTTTATGAAGAAAGAAATATTCAGAGTCAGGAGGAGTGAAACTTACTGTGTTGGTTGTTGGCTGTCCCTACCTATGGCAAGTTTGTTGTTCCTCAGGACTTGTCCTCAGATAGTTCTGCTTTTTACTAATTGGTTCCAGCTATCCAGGGAACAGAGATGTCATTGATAAGGGATGGATGGGAGCCTGCTGTTTTATGTTACATCTTCTGTAACTTAGATTGTTTTATGTATATTTTTACTCAAAGATTAGATGATTCCAGGCTTCGTAACACTGTTACCTCTGCATGTGTTGTGTGTAGCAGAGGTTATTACTGTATTGCAGGGAGTTTTGTTTGTTTTTCCTTTGTCAGCTGCTGTAGCCTGAATAAGGCTTTTCTTTTAACCTGTGAAGCTCTTTTCTTCTACCTAAGGGATCTTTTTAAGTAATTCATCCTGTGTTGCTGTAAAGAGGTGCCTCTTCCTTACTTGGAAAAGATTGTTAATATCTGAGAAGGGACCTTTTAGGTAGTTCATAAGAAAGCTTAAGGATGACTAGTCTCTGAGACCTAGCCTTCTGTAAAGTAGTATAATAGTATATCTACAAAAGATTTTAACTGGGTTGGGTTTTTTTGTAAGCCACTGACAGGAGTGCAACTAATAATTGTGTGGTATGGATTAATCATGAAAAAATAAATACTTAATGTTTTCTGAGGTTTTCTTTATGAAAACTTAATGTTTTCTCCTCTTCCCAGGACCCTTTCCAGGGACAGTACTCTGTATCAGATGTGAAGTTAAGATTGTCACAGTAAGTATATAGTATTTTGATTTGCATTTTTATTCAGGAGGAGTCAAATGTAACTGATGCTACGATGAAATAAACTGAGTAATTATTTAAATTGGCCATGTATAAGAAACTGTACTCAATGTTCTCTTGCAAAACATCACCATATCCAAAGATGGATCATTTGCCTGAGATGGGGAAAAACAGGGCTAATGCACTATTTTGCATTAGACTTCTCATAGCAGAGCCCCAAGTTTATTTTTGCATTACAATTATAAGGCTTTCATATTTTTTCTGGATTATAAACTAAAGCTGTTAGAACTTCCATCTGTGTATTTCTGTATGCTCACTTTACATCTCATCATTAGGAGAAAACTTTTTTGGTAAAATTAGCTTAATTTTAGTACAGCATTGTTCTAAAACTTGTGAAGTTCACTGTGTACATGCTGAGACATGGTTTAGTTTCTTCAGTTTAGAAGTTTAAAATGAGTAATTTCTTATTGCAGCAAACTCACCTGAAGCTAGTCTCAGCTTTTACCTGTACTACTGAAGTCTAAAACTTAGTGATGCTTGTTATTCCTGCAGCTGTTCAGCTCTGACTGAAACCAGAATTCATTCTTAGAATTGTTTTTTTTTTCCCCAGGCACGATAGACTGTTTTCTCACTTTGCTCTTTTGACTATAAAATATCGAGAGACTGGTTCTGTAAGATACCTCTAAATGAGCAATAAGTACATGCTTTTGCACCTGCCTTGACTGTAGACCAAAACACATTGCTAACATATAGGAACAGCCCAAGGAATAAAAAGGTTCAGATTTCAGCTGTTGCATCTTTTTGTTGCCTTTGTTGCCCTGTGACAGGTTGAATTTCCATGGTGGCAGTCAACAATGCAAATTAATCAAGATTTATCTCAGATAATTGCTTTTGATGAAAGATACACGCTGATAGTGGCTCTTAGTCTTAATGGATTGTATTCGTAGAAAGATGCAATTTGGAAGATATGGTGGTGTCTATAGTCCTTTACTTGCCCTATTTTTTTGTGTGAATGGGAAGATATTAACTCTTGTAAGTAGACTGAAATCAGTGTTAAAAAGACCAGTTTAGTTGTATGTCTAATAATAAATATTTTTAAAACAGTAGGTTTTCCTTGGAAGCAACTTGCTATCAGATACTCCTCAAAATTACTTACTTTTACAAACTGAGCCCAAACTTGTTCTTAGTATGCTCCCATTATTTCTGCTTTTTGCATCTACACTGACCATTCTGAAAGTGGAAAAAGAATGTGGTATTGAGTGGTTTTACATTAATGCTTTGCAGAGACTGAAATATGGATTGAATGTTACAATTTAAAACTAAATGAGATTATTTTCAAATGGTAATATTCATATGGATATGAGTGAATAAGATGCATGTAGGAATTACAGGCTTGACCATATGTGTACAAAACTATATATATGTATGGTGCAGAAATCTGTGTGTATGTTGATATCTGTTTTGCTTATGTGTTTCATTTACACCCAGAAGCAGTAAGTTAGTCAACTAATGGTCTTCACTATCTCTTTTGTTTAGCTCTGTGCAAAACAGTGAACGTGGAAAAAAGATTGGAAATGTGATGGTAGAAACCAGCCGAAATGTTGTACAAACAGGAAAAGCTGTAGGTAAGATGTATATTTAAAACCTGCTTGCACCTAAGCCTTACCTCTTTTTGAAGGAACATCCTGTGTCTTGGTTGTATCATGTTTTGATCCAAGTGTGCTTTGTTACATGTAGAATAACAGCAGCTGATTTTGACCCTGTATGTTGTGTAATAATGGAAAGAGAAGCAGTTGCTTTTCCAGTGTGAGATGGAGTTGAACATGTAGAGAGATGTTCAGGTAATCTGGAAACACTTAGAACACAGGACTAGCTTCTTCATTGAGCTGTTCTCCTTTTATTATCACTTTGGTTGAAACTATCCAAAGTTGGTTGAAATGAGAAAACCACCTTGTGTCAGTTGTGCCAGTTTCTGCAAGTATTGCAATAGTCTGGGGCGACGTTTAATTGTCATCTTGCAGTGCCTAGTAATGTGAGTTCACCCACTGAAGAATCAGAAGGTGGTTCTGCAGTAGTTTCAGCAAAAAATGTGTGGTTTCCTGTTTTATTCCATTTGGGGTTTCTCTACTCTTGCTCCTGCCTGCATGTGCAACAGTACCTTTGAGCCCCAAGTATACTAAAGATTTCCAGGGCAAGGGAAAGCATAAGCCATCTCTGCTGAGCTGCTGTGTTTAAGTCCTTTGAATATCATCTGATACAAAGTCTCAACTTGGATTTTAAGTCTCAAATTGGATATTTTCAACTATTTTTATAGTATCTTACTAATGATAACAATACACTGTTGACCAACTTTCTTTGGTTTTATAATGCAGGTCAATCAGTTGGAGGAGCCTTCACAAGTGCAAAATCAGCTATGTCATCATGGTTTTCCACTTTTACACAGTCAACCCAAAGCATTGGGGACTAAATGATGGTTTTGAACAATGCTAATGAATATTTCAGGTGTGATGCTTTCATAGAGCAAAAAGACCACTCCAAAACACCCAGGACCAAAACAACATATATTTCCTTGCAAGCAGACATGGAATATTATCATACGGTTTCACTATAAATATTTAAGAATGGTGAGTGTCTCCATGTAATGGGATGACATTTGCAGTTGTGTTTAAAATTACTGCTTTCTTTTGAACTGAGCCTTTGTAAAGATACTTGTAAACAGGGCTTGTCACAAGCCAAATGTGTTCAACTTTAGATTTGTACATTTTCCTGGATGTTGAAATTTATTTATGTAAACTTGTTATATTTTTCAATCCAAATAGCCAAAATGTTTTGAGGGTTCTTGTTAGAAGTAAGCAGAGTATAAATACTAGCTCTCCTTTTGAGTTGTGTTTGAGAACATCTCTGCAAAAAGTATACAGTGAAAACCCTTAAAGAGTTCTCAGGTGGAACTTTCTCACTTTCACCTGCAAACTAAAATCATCAGAGTGCAGAGTAAGACTGTGGCTGATTTAAGGGGTTTTTTTTTCCTTTCTGCCCCCTAGCCATGTATAGTCATTTGCATTCAATCTCTCTAGCTCTCTTTGTGTCCCCACATCTGTGTGACAGTTGCAAAATCAGTATTTTGTGGATGTTATGTGGTTAGACCTTCATAACTTTGCATATGTTTTGGCTGCTTTCACCCTGGGATGTGAATGGTATTCCAGTTGGAGAGATCTCTTCAGGAAGAGTATTACAAAACAATTTTCCCAAATTGGGATTGGATCATAAATTAGTTTGTGAGGTCTTGCTCTATTATGATGAATGTAATTGCATACCTATGAATACAAAGTACTGAGACACTTAAAACTAGCACAGTAACAAACTCTGTGGTTTTGGGTTGTTGGTTTTCTCTGCCAGTGAAAATATGAAGACTTCCAAACACAAATCAACTGTATTGATTTTCTGTGTCGACTCAGGGAATGTTCTGTTTGGAGAATGACTTTTTTCATGCAGAATTGAGAAGATAACTGAAATGGCTGGATTTGTATCCTCGTGAAGAAGTCTCATAGTTGAAATGCAAAGATGCGGCACAATGCTGTGTGGTGTATTTAATGTGCATGCAGTGTCTTCAGTGTATCGCTGTATACCACTTGCTGTGTTTCCTGATTCTGAGAGAATATTTTCCATTTCTTGTGATTTGTGCCTTTATGTGTCTCTTGACATTCCCACATAATAGCTGTGAACATTTGCTACATTATATGATCAAATGTTTCAACCTGGTCCAGTAAAAGGCTCCTACTTTATTGCCTCATCCATACCTGTCAACCTTTTGCCATGTTCTTTTCTGGGTCCAGGATTTTGAGTCAGGGTTATTTTTTCTGTTCCTCAAATAAAAGAAACTGTACAGGAGATGAACAAGAAGGTTCGAATGCGAATGTAATTTAAGAAGTTAACGTTCTAATTTCTTCAGATACATCTGAAAATCTAATAGCAGAGCCACACTTGTATCATCTACTGTCAAGCAACATGGTTTTCAGTTTTCTTGTTTCAAACAGTAATTTGAAAACACAGGATCTGGTTTAAAGCCTTCATTAATCTTTTTTCTAGAAGAAACTAGATGGAATGGCTGTGGAAAGCCTGAGACCATACAGTTCATTTGAATAGTTTCATTGGAGAAAGGGAAAAGAGGTCCCTCAAGCTCTACTAATCTGCTGTTGCTGACATACAAGTTAAATGTATCTATAGAACTGCAGCTGGTCTCTGTGTGTATCTGTGTATCTGCTAAAACAGGTTGCACTTTTCTGTTTTGTTCTACTACTCTGTAATAGACATAACTTTTCAGAGCTTTGATAAGCAGGAAGAGCTCTCATGAAATAAGGCTACAGCTTCATTTATTTCTGATGAGTGCAGAGCTTTCTGATTCAGCATGCAGATAAGAAAATAATGCAAAATATTCACTTGCTTTTGTGAAATGGCTTTCATGTTATCTGCTGTCTGAGATTAGAGTGATCGGTCTTCATCTTGTAGTGAAGACTGAATAAAGGTGCCTAAAGGATTTAAGCTCCTGTAAAACTTACTTAAGGCACACTAGATAAATTTAGGCTTAGGAGATCATGCTGCAGAGTTTTAAGAGCATGGCAAGTTCTTGCTATTTATATGTACAAGGTATAAAAACAGGACCTTCAAGGATCTCTTTTCAGTGTACTTGTCTTTCTCACCTCCTCATATGAATAATTTCTGTGGAATTTTTCTATGCCCATAGTTTGTGATGCCAATTTGAAAGTTCTCTGCATTCCCCTTAATCCCACAGACTCCTTCATGGGCCCAGGAATTTTTTTTTCTTTTTTTAATTACACTTTCTTTTTGGTAGATTGATATGAGGAAAAGCAGAACAAGGTGCTCTCAGCAGTGCTAAGCTGATGCACGGATGCTTGCTGCTGTAATATGTTATTTCACAGTATTTCTCTGTGAAGGAGAGAAAGAAGATCAGACAAGTCTTTCTCTGACTGTTTCCTGCTGTCCCAGCTCTTCATTGTGGAGCCAAACATAGAATCTGATTAAGAGTATTTTCTTTTCTTTACAAATGATAGAGTAAGGAGTTTTTATTAATTTTCAAATCTTTCAAGAAGTAGAATCCTGCTAGCAAATCAGACTGTGATTTAAAGTCACTGGCTAATTAAGACTCATGAAGCAGGTGGAGGTGAAGTGATTTTTGTGAGATGTGATCTTCATCATCATGTATGCTTGCTCTTTGATGTTTGCTTCAACTTTTGGCCTGTAGAAAGGCAGGCAGCCACTGGGATTCATCTAAGCTCATGTAGTCCTAGCCTTAATTTAATGGCTGTAAGCTCTCAGTTAAATCTAATGTAAAAGCAAGTTATTTCTCTCCTCCATCTTAACATTTCTAGCGCAAGCATAGTTATTTATTCAGAAAGATTTAAGCAGTCAACTTGCATTTCAAATACCCTGACATCCCATTTCATGGTGGTGGTATCTGTGATGAGTCGATGGTGAAGCTGTTGTTGTAGCTTTGTCATGATGTTTGTTGCAAAGGCATTTCTGGCTGTCAGGCTTAGAGGTAATACAGTCACACATCACTCATCAAAAGCTTCAACCTCTGCTTTTCTTATGTGCCAGCATTTGAGGAACTGGCTATAGGGCACGGGACAAAAGATATAAGGCCTTCAAGTATCAACACTCAAGTATCATTGACCTAACACTTCATTTAACTAAAATGTTCAGCATTTTTTATCAGTAATTATCATGTCACAACCTGAATTCTTGTGCACATCTTACATGTTTCCTCAAATACCACAATGTAATTATCCTGGTTTTGTGGGGTTTTTTTAATAGATCAGTGTTCTAGTACATTGCACTTGTTTTAAACTTTCAACCTTTGCAATTAAATTATTTTGCCTAAACAAGATTCTGAGTTCCACAGAAATTCCTACTCTGCAGAGAAACTGATGTGAGAGTCTGTAATTGCAAAACTGAAGGTGTGAATGCAGTTTTATTAAACATAGAAACTGTTGTTTAATAATTAAACATGCAAGTAATGTATTAGATTTTTCTTGTGCAGCTTGAAAAATAAATACACACAGCCTGTTTAAAGCTCTTTCTGCTCAAAAAGCTGTATTATTTTAGTTAATCCCACTAGAAAACACTTGCAGGCATCTGGTTTTGATATTGCTAGCTGCTTGTAGCTGGGAGTAATTTTAAAATGTGCTTCCTATTTGAACTGATTGTGGATTTTGCAAATTGAGGACAGGAGGATCCTCTCGTGACATTTTATCCCCCATGGAGTGCTGATCATTGTGAATTGATCAAAGTCTTCTGCAGGTCATAGACCTCTCTTGCATTAGTCGGAACTTCATGTACAACTTTTGTACATGTAAAATTTTGATCTAGATTTGGCTTCAGAATAGCACGTTGTTCATGTGGAGGGTGACGTCTGATCAAAATCAGGAGGAAGAATAATGGATGTGCTGCACGTCCAGCTCTCGGCTGTGGTCTCAGCTACTTTAAAATTTAACACTGTAGCTGTTGCTGTCACCCAATGAGGAGGATCTAGATTGCTGTTTGCTGTAGGAGGAAACCAACTGCCTTGAGTAACATTGAGCTGTGAATTAGGTGAGGTTTATGTCTAAAAAATGGTTGCTATTATCTAAGGTGTTACGATTTTTCTGACTGTATGCACCAAAAGGGAAATTGATGATGTTTATGTGGGGGAATTTTACTTGGAGATTTCATCAAAAAGGGCAACATGGACAGTATTCACTAGAGGCAGAATCACCACTTTATTGCAGTATGATTAAAGATTGTATGACAGATTGCTTCATGGTGCTTCGAGTCTTCAGTACCACAGCAGAGAGAGATAGGCTTAAACTGCAGGCACAAAACTTTAGGTCTGGAACGTTTCTGATCTTGACTTCATGCACAACTTCATGCAGCATTACAACATCAACTGATAGAAAAAAATATTTAAGGGTGTGTTTGATTTTTTTTTTCCCAGACTTCCCTGCTTGCATGTGCTGACTTCTGCTGCTGAAAGCATAATGTGTGTTTGTCTCAACAGTAGCAGAGATGCACTTACACCATCCTGTTTTCTATCCTTCAGCTAGAGCAAAAAGAAAGTCAACACTGCTTTCTAGATCAGATGCACATGAAAAAAGGAAAAAAATGTTTATGCTGCAGGAAGGAGAGTTATATGAAGTAAGTCGGGTGTAGATATGTTTTTGGGCTGGAGCTGAGGTTCTTCTGCCTGGGGACAGCTCTGGGGAGACTTCATAGTGGCCTACCCATACCTGAAAAGGCTACAGGAAAGCTGGAAAGAGACTATTTGCTAGGGCATGAAGTGCTAGAACAAGGGGCAATGGTTTTAAACTAGAGCAGGGCAGGTTTAGATGAGACAGTAGGAAGAAGTTCTTCACAATGAGGGTGGTGAGACCCTGGAACAGGTTGCCCAGAGAAGTATTGGAGGCCCTGTCTGTGGAGGCTTGCTGAGGGTTTAACCAGCCTGATCTAGTGCAGGATGTCCCTGTTCTCTGCAGAGGAGTGGACTAGATGCCCTTTGAAATTCCCTCCCAACTCAATGCATTCACTCATGTACTAAGAGGCAAATTCAGCTTGTCTCTCATCTCTGAACTGAGAGACTATAAAATGCATGCAGGAGACTTGAGAGTGCTGGTGTACCAGGCAGTGTCAAAAACTAACACCAAGCTTAATCTATCATCTAATACATCGTGATTACTGATCTTTCCTGCTTTTAACAAGAACTGTGCATGTGAAGTTTGACGTGTGTACCGCTGGCAGAAGAGTATGTCTTCTCCCAAATTGTTTTTCCCTTAAATAAAAGCACATGCTCAGAGTTAAAGGAGCTAGCCAGCTTCTAACTATCAGCATGAAGATTTAGCTTGATGTTCGGCCACATCATCTGAGTAGACTTCAGTATTTTACATTACACTGTTTTAGCACCTTTTAATTGTCCCGTTTTCATTAGCATGATCAAAGAGCCAGTACCATAGGTGCCCACATTTGTGTATGTATTTAGTAGAGTTTGCAGGTTTTAAGAAATGAAGTCACAGAATGCCTTAGGAGACTGGATAGCCTGTACCATTCCAGTACAGCTCTGTGTGTGTGTGTATACAATCATAGAATAGTCCAGGTTGGAAGGGACTTCAAAGATCATTGAGTTCCAACCCCCCTGCCATAGGCAGGGACACCTCCCACTAGACCAGGCTGCCCAGTGCCCTGTCCAGCCTTTATTTGCTGCAATACAAGTACCCAGTTTCACAAGTTAGACCGGGCTGCAGAAGAGCTGAGAGTTTCAGAGCAGGATGGAGATAAGCACGGGGTGATATCTTCAGTATTTTCTTTCACCTTCATCTCTTCCAGGCCTTACTGTAACACAGCAATTCAAGTAATTTACCAACCTGAGCACCCTGAGGAAGAACTCAGCCTTGCTAAATTGCACCCATGGTAAATGTTATAGGAGGGAGATATTTTAAGTAATTCCAGAGTGGAACTAAACAGAATTTGTGTGGTTAATAGACTATGCACAACATAGAAAAAAAATGGTTTTAAAAGTGATCCTGCTACAGCATCTGCCTCAATTAAAGATCCTGGCATGTGGGAATCCAGATCCTAAAAACCAGTTTGAAGGCAGCTGTAAATGGGAGAGAGGGGTAAAGGCAGCAGCCTGCTAATCAATTCAGTGGGCTGCAGGTGGCCTCAGCTCTACTCCACTGGAGCAGGTCAGTGCATCTGCACAGGAGCTTAGACAAGTGAAATGTAGTCCTTCAAACCAGGCAGTGTTTTAAAACTTTTTAAAATCATCTTTAGCTTTTTATCTAATGACTTTCTCCCAAAATTAGCTACCCACCTGATCCTGTGCTCTCTCATGTAAAGCTTGACACAGTTCACTGCCCTAGATCTGATCTGCCCTTAAAACAAGCTAAGTAGGCATTTCAGCAAATGGTAAAAAATGAACAGATGCATGAAAACTTAGTAGAAGCCACACCACATTTTTTTATTGCTGAAAGCAGAAGAAACTGAAGCTATAAAAGCCTATATTCAAACAGTTTTACAAAAAAAAAAAAAAAAAAAA
>VZTY01005811.1:0-19126 GCA_013400935.1 Turnix velox
TCTATGATTCTATGACTTTGATGGAGAAGGCAGAAAAGGCCACTTTTTACAAGGGCCAGAAAGAAACAAATTTCACCAGATGGATGGAGCACAACAAGGCAAAGTGTTGATGAACACAGTGTGCTTCAGGCAACTAAATAAAACTCCTATAACAAAAAAATCACTACAAATCATTTGCATTACTTTAAAGTCTTGACTGAACCCTATATAATGAACTACCCCTCAGGTAAAAATTCTTCCTAATTCACCAGTACCTATGACAGAGTAACAACCCATTGCTCCCCCCTTTTTTTTTTGGTTGGTTTGTTTGTTTGTTTTTTGGGATTTTTTTTATCCTCTAATGAGCTTGATTTAGTGCCCTGAGCAGTCTCTCCCTTTGCAGAGAGCCACCTGAGGGCATGCCAGAGCGGCTGCCTCCAGAATTAGGACGGAGACATTCAAGAAGCACTGAGGAAAATTGATCCAATCGATCTCTTGGAGTGTTGAGAAGCACACGGTCCTCAGAGACCTTTATTTTTTTCAATCTGCAATGAAAGGGCCTGGCAGTAAACTGGAAAGAGCCGGTTTTATAAGCTGGGAGGGAAATGATTATAGAACTGTAGCAGTTCGGGGATCTTCCAGCTGGTTTAAGTGATTTGGCTTCCTCACAAATGTACTGAAGGGGAGAGGAGGAGAGAAGAGGAAAGAAGAAAAGAAATCTCCTGGAGGTCAGCCATGAGTGCTATAGGTATCTCAAACATCTAATGCAGAGACAGGGGACAGGAAGGAGAAATACAGAAGAGGAAAAGATGTTATCAAATCTGTATGTATTACCATACTACAGGAGGAGGCTGTTACCTGCAATATCTTACCCAAATGAGCATTACCAAAAGAAAGGGTGGAGAATAACACCATTTAACCTGAGCATCTCTGACTGTAGGAGGCAGGCACCCAGGAGAGATGTAAATTCAGATTTCCCCATAAAGCACTGAACTGACCCCACTGTGCCACAGCTCAAAAGGCTGCTGAGTGAAATACTATTTCCAAAAGGGCACAGGAGCTGATTTTTTTGCCTCTTTCATTTAGCTTTCCCTCTTCATTACACCGGCTGTGTCATACTGATAGTTTCGCCAGGAAGCAGGAAAATATCCAAAATCTTTAGAAAGGAAGTGGTTTTTTTTTTTTCAGTTAAAACTTTTTGATATTCCAACCTAGATTTGCAGCCTTGCCAGTCCCATGCTGCATTTGTGCAAGGTCCACAAGAAAAACATGTGGCATTACACTGACCAACCTCCAGCAATCCAGTCTGGTGGGGACAAGAAGCATCATCTTAATAGCCTGCTCTTTCCATTGCACCCCTGGGGAAGGTGTGACTGTTACCAAATCTAACTCTTTTTCTACTTTTCTTATTTAGCAAGTGTCCAAAATAGAAATATAACATGCTGTTCACTGCAAAACACATTTTTTTTTTCCTGTCTGTTTTGTGGTTTGAGGGGTTTTTTGTTTGTTTTATTTTGCAGATGGTGATGGTTAACAAAAAGCATTTCAGTTTAAACAAAGCTTTTTAGGGTGTCTAGCTGTTATTGTGGGGTTTTTCTTGTTTTTTTTTTCATTAGTATGAATCTAATAAATTAATTTTCAATAGAGAAGGGAGTCAATAGATACTTGTTCCTTTCCTTCAGCTCAGGTTACAGCACTGCTGGCTGCACAGAAACTCTCCCATGTACTTTGCCCATCTTCTGGGCTTACAGCCAACACCATGGTTTTGACTTGATGCAAACACAGGTGCACATAGAATCATTTCAGACACCTAGCTGGGATCCTACATGTGCCTCTCTGCTAACATCTCTTGAATAAAGACTTCATTATCGAATCAAAGAATAGTTTGCGTTGGAAGGGACCTTTAAAAGGTCATCTAGTCCACCCCCCCTCTACAAAGAACAGAAACATCCTCAACTAGACCAACCCCACCCAACTTGACCTTGAATGTTTCAAGGGGTGGCACATCTAGAATCATAGAATAGTTTGGATTGGAAGGGACCTTAAAGATCATCTAGTTCCAACCCCCCTGCCATACTTGTTCCAGTATTTCACTGTTGACATCAGCTCACACCTCTTGCCTCAGCCAAACGTCCTCCAATTGCACACAAACTGACTTTAAAAAGCCAACTTGGCAGATTTTTTTCATTCATTTCAATTTCTCTTTCTCTCTTATTGACTCTGCAAGGCCACAGCTGACATAAATAACATCAGCATCCACCAAGTTACAGAAAAGGAAGCTGAAACCCTATGGACTCCATCCCACTTTCATTTCTGTCAACACCCGCCTCTTGCTGATTTCACAGCAGGAATCATTACTTTCCACTTCTTTATAATTATTACATTTTTTTAAAACAACTTCTGGTGTAGGGCCAGCACTTGATGAAGAACAAGACAATCCCACTGGGTGATGTTCATCCATATCCTGCCAGCACTCCTGGTGCTAACTGAGCCACCATTTGGGATTTACAAGACTTGTATGAGCACATCACTGTGCTAACACTTGCTCCCTTCTCTTTTTGCTCTGCCTCTCCAGCTATCCTCAGACAGCAAGTAACATGAGTCTAACCGATCTGCTTTACTGCAACAAACTACCACAAGCCATGTATTTAAATCCTGGTGAAAGCTGCTGGAAACCCCTGCAAGACAAGGAGAAGAGGGAGCATTCAGAACTTTTGCCAAGGGAAATAAACTGCCCTTTGTGCCCTTCTTGATCAGCAGTGAAATGAGAGGGGTGATGCAGAACCATCCTTCCCTCTGCATCATCCTCTGGGGACTCCTTCTCTATCCATCAACTGCTTCCCTCAGACTCACCTCCCTCAAAACCCACACTGTCCAGCTCACACTCTGACAAAAATAATTAGAACTACTGATGGAGAAAAAAAAGCCTTTTGGGATCTGGTATTTATTGAGCAAAAGAGTGCAGGACACTTTCATCCTCTTGGCAACCTTGTCTTTTGAGATCCAAGCAACTGATGCCAGCTTTGATGGATAAATGTGTTGCTGAGCCTCAGAAAGCATGGGGCTAGTATTTTTCTTCACTGCTCTGTGGGTCAAAGAGACAGATTCATGAATGGAAAAGCTTCTGTCATCTCACAATAGCAGTACACAGACAGACTGCCTCTCGACAGCAAAATATAAAATACAATCACAAATAACACTGATACAGTAAGACATGTTTAAAATCAGTTATGAGAAGGCCAGAGGAGAGCTTATCCAGAGCCCCAAGTGCCAGCCAGTCTTACAGTGCTTTGGCAGAGGCAACTCTGGAAAAACAAGGTGAGGATATTTGCTTTATGTCTTGCAGATTGTCTGTGTCAATGCAATCATACCTCAGCTATCCACTTCAGCCAAGACACAGAGACCAAACAGTTCCTGGGACAGGAAACTGAGACAGGCTCTTTGGGACCACCCACCTCACATCCAAGAGAAGAGCATCTGACTGCTCACCAGAGAACTCCATCTCCCAACCACTGGATAAGAACCAAGGCAGCTCTTCAGAAGTATAAAACCCACCACCACACTTTCCAGACCAAATCTTCAAGGACTTCACCTCCAGCATGGCTGAGTGAATTAAACCAAGCAATCAGTAGCAAAGTCCAGCACAGAAAAGACTACAACATCACCACCACTGGAAATTATGCAGAAGAACACAGGATGGGAAATCTCTTGTGCTCTCTAAAAAAAGAGCTGGTGAATGTGCTTGGAACAATGCAGCAAGCAAATACTTTTGCCAAACTAACATGCACCTTTCCATTCCAAATGACTTAACCAGTACCTCCACAGAAAGCAGAGATCTAGCCACTTTTCAGAACAAGCATGCAGAAAAATGTAGATCTGATCCCAAAATGAAGCTAAATCCTTTACAGGAACTGTGGATGTGACTCCAAACATTCCTAACACAAACAATGACTTCCTTAAGTACACTGAGAGGTCAATTCATTCAAGTCAACCACAAAAAAAAAAAAAAGACTAACCAAAACACCCAAACCAACACACACTTATGAGATGGACAGCTTTAAAAAAAAATCAAAACAGAATCTGTCCAACCAGTGTTTCTTCAGGACTTCTCTATTTCACAGCCCTGCAGCATCTGCTGCAACCTGAAACAGAGACCTGCTTCAAAGCATTAATATCAGAGACTGAAAAAGAAGGGCTGATACAGGGAAACAGCCATCCCTGAAACAGTTTATGTGGGACATGTTCTGGATCTTTACCCTGCTCTGGGCTGACAATAATCCAGAGGCTTTTGTGGTTTTCCTTCCTTTAACTTCTTACATAGAAAAAAAGAAGCATAAATGAGCTCCATCTTTCTTAAGACAACAGCTGACACGTTTCAGAGTTTACATTTCCATCACAAGAATGAAGAAGCAAAGGATAAGGCTGCATAAGGAAATACTGTAGGAGATAAACTAGTGCAAAGTGAATATTGTTCTTAAGATTTTAACAGGGGCAAGTTCCAAATCCAGGAGGAAAACCACTCCATTTACTGAAAAACATGCTGTTATCAGACTAGACCTTCAGAATACTGTTGTCAAAGAAAAGCAAATTTTTAATCACAGTAACTATTATTTATCACCCATCTAATTCTAACCTTAAAAACCCACTAGATTATTTTTTTGTTCCTACACTCTAAGGCATACGCTTTTCTCCAGGAGACTGAACCACTGCCAGAACAGCTCTGCTATCCAAGGATCTTAACAAGCTTTGTTAAAACATTAATTAAAACTTGCACAGCAAGAAGGAGAGAAGTAAGGCTGCGTCTTCTGTTTCACAGCAAGGAAGAAATCACTGCCAAAAGAAAAAAAAAAAGGATAAAAAAGATCTGACAACAAACCAACCACCTCGAAGAAAACATGCTGCAAAAAAGAATAGCACAAAGGTGATGCTGACAGGGCAGAGAAGTTGGGGAGGAAGAGGAAAACCCAGCATTTTATCTCTCAGCAGTGCTCTTGCTAGGTTATGCTTCCATTATGCAGTATTAGACCAGTTGAGATTGAAAACTGAGATTTAAGAGCCAGTTTGCTTAATCCAGGCCATCATCTGCTTTCTCACTACACCTACACAACTGCTGCATCCAAATATAAAACAAAGCAGCTGCTAATTATCACATCTCATTATAAGGATGCCTCATCTGGACTTCTTTCAAGACTTATCACAGAGTCATTATTCCTCTCTGCAGCATGATTTCCCACTTGAGTAAAGGAAAATGAAGGCAATAGCAATATAAATGCTATTTACAACAAGGTATGTATGAAATTCATTTCTTACTGTCTTCTGGGAAAATTTTTCCTGCATCAGGTACCTATTCCATAATACATACCCATTTGCTTTTTAAAAGAAAAATAATCTATGGACAAAATTAAGGCAGAACTAAAGCAACAATTTAGTTTCTACTGAATAGCAGGTATTTATTACTTTATAATAGGTAAACACCACTCCAAAGTGAATTAAACTTATGAAAGCCATTAATGTACCTTTACCAAAGTGACAAGGCTAGAAAGCAAAATAAAGGGGACTCATTCACATAAGACATCATTTGCTGGATTTGTAATTGTCATGTCCCTTAGAACTAGCCACAAAAAGCAGTCTCTCAGGGAGTAGAGGCTGACAAATAGTTTTGCAGACAGAAAGAACCTAAAAAGCTGTGATTTCAGCAGCAAAAGGGTGATGTTTTCCCAAAGGTAGCAGGTCAGGAGACACTGCAGATGGCCACCCATTATAGCAGGTCATGATCCAAAAGGCCAGCACGTGTCTTGAGCAGAGATCCTCTTCATTTGAACCACCCAGAGGTAAGAGAGCATAAAGGGCAGAAGGGAGGAGAAAAACAGAGGAAACAGAAGAGCAGAGATGTTTAGGTTCTATTTTGTAATATAGGGAGCTCCACATAAAAGATTTCACTGACCCACAAAAATAGAAGACTGAAGAGAAAATGTGAAACCCCTCACACATTTACATTTTCAACTCTATGGACTGCAGTACATAACTGATACCGTGACTGTGACTCAGAAGAGATACCACAACATCTACTGCCTGACAGCAAAGGCACCTCCTCACAACAGAAACATGCAGCCATTGCATCAGCTCTAGAGACTGCACCACATAGTCTATTTTTGTTACAGAAAAGAATTTTTTCTGNCATAATATAGGGAGCTTCACATAAAGGATTTAAAGACCCACAAAAATAGAAGACTGAAGAGAAAATGTGAAACCCCTCACACATTTACATTTTCAACTCTATGGACTGCAGTACATAACTGATACCGTGACTGTGACTCAGAAGAGATACCACAACATCTACTGCCTGACAGCAAAGGCACCTCCTCACAACAGAAACATGCAGCCATTGCATCAGCTCTAGAGACTGCACCACATAGTCTATTTTTGTTACAGAAAAGAATTTTTTCTGATCAAATTTGTATCCAGAACAAAGGAATTAACCTCCTAAAGCCTGCTAAAGAGAAGGGAGGACAACATTCCTTACTCTGCTCTGAGGAAATTAAACTTATCCGACCTCTGGGAGGTGTTAAGAAGCCTCACTCTCTTCTCAGTGCCAATACTGAAAGGTGTGAAATGCCTTCACCCCACACTGTGCTCAATGGTGATGGAGCAGAGGACCACACATCCAAGCTCATGCAGAAAGTTTATTTTGACTCTTCTGAACCAGAAACACTTCAGGCACTAATACACACAGCTTCAAGTTATTTCCTCTTTAGTTTTCTTGCCTTTAGCTAAAAAGGAGCTGGGTCCGTTGCTGAGTGATGGGTGCTGCTTAGTGCAGTGCTGGAGCTATGTAAAAAGCACTTTTTCTACAGGATTTCACGTATGGAAATCCATAGCAAAGACAACAGAAAAGACAGACATCCTTCTGGGAGATATGCTACCAGGAAATGAAAGACAATCATCCTTTTCTTAAATCATAGAATAATTTTGGTTGGAAAGGTCACCTAGTTTCAACTAGTTCTTGTTATATTATGCCCTAGTTCTTGTTTTACCAGGTGTTTTGGAGACCTCATCTCCCTTTTCTTGAGCATCTTGGATAGGCTTCCATTGCCACACTGTTGGGATGCTTCTTGCTCATTGTGTCAGTCTGAATAATTATATGAGAATAATGTAGTGTGTAAGCAAAGATAATGAGTTGGGATTGTTCATCCTGGAGAAGAGAAAGGCTCAGGAGGGACCTCATAGAGGCTTCTCAATACCTACAGGGGGCCTACAGAAAGGCAGGGGTANCTGTGACATGGAAAGTGTTGATAATTAAGTTCTCAGTCCAGTTTAAGCTTCAGTTCTCACTTCACTTAGACTGCTCTTGCACTAGTGAACAACAAGGCATAACCACAAGCCACTTCGCAAAATAATTTAACTTCATTTTTTCCAGATGACAAGATAAAGTAGGAGGTTCCTTACTGCTTCATTTACTCCTAAAGGGACTTAAAACATATTTAGTGGAAATATTGGTGGTATGTCTGTTATCCCACATATTTGCAGTTGCTAATGTTTTTTGTTCCATTCTTTCTCAAAATGGCTACAAATCAAAAGAAGCAGCGTAAGTTTTGAAACTGCTGAGAGTTTCATGGCATTTTACCAGAAGAAATAAATAAAAATGAAAACAATCACTCTAAACATTCCCTTTCTACTTGGAAAAAGCAAAAAACAGCTTCCCTGATGAGTCTTAGCCACTGTCACTACACAAAATTGGCCATATAAACCATTTAATCTGGGAAAAGAAAGTTTTTCCGGCAAACCTGTCACACTGTGGAGCAGCTTTGCAAGGAGATCCATGGAGAGGATCCACCTGGACACAAGGCAGTGCTGAGCCAACCTATAAAAGGACTAGATAACTGGTTGTGGATGATAAGAGAGGACTACAGCTGATGAGCCAAGTACTCCCTTGCCATCTGATGTTCTTTTGATAGAAGGAAGGAGATTAATTGGAGAAGTGACCACCTCCAGGCTAGCTGCTGGTTTGTTTAGATTTCAGGGTTGTTTTTTTGTTCTTTTACTAAAGCCATGTTCCTGCTAAAGCCATGGCAACTCCCATCACAGAGGCGATTCAAGAAAATAAACGTTAACAGACTGGAAAAATCTTTTTAAATTAATGGTCTAGTTTAAGGTGGAGAGAAGATCTGCACCGTTAGCCATCCCGTTCATGAAGCTTGCTGGGGCCTGAGTCTTGTCATGAGGGACACCAGGGATGTGGAAATCATATCCTGAACACAAAAGCTATAGAGATCAACACCAGCTGTTAAGCTGCCTTGACCCAGTAATCATCATGATTATGTGTCCCACTTACTGGGAGACTCTGTTAGAGGGATTAGCAGGTCATGATCATCACACTAAGCTCTACTCAAAAAAGCATTAAACGTGAGGACTAAACATTCAAAATAATTTCCTGCTCAAGAACCTCAATGTTTGGGAGGCCCAGAGAGAGAGAGAAGACAAGTCCAAATTGGCCGAGAGCATTACTATTTCAAGTGATTGCACCAGGAACTCCACATCTCAAAAGCAAGCTCTGGAAGTTCCAGATGTCCTGCAACTTTATCTCAGGTCTTCTTCAAACATAACTTGGGGGATGCTCACACCACACTGAATTCCCAGGATCTCCAGTTCTGGAGCCCTCAACATAAGGACATTGATCTGTTAGAGCAGATCCAGAGGAGGGCCACCAAGATGATCAAAGGGCTGGAGCCTTATGAAGACAGGATGAAGGAGTGAGGGTTGTTCATCTTGATGAAGAGAAGGCTCAGGGGGCACCTCATAATAGCTTCTCAATACCTGAAGGGGCCTACAGAAAGGCAGGGGTAGGACTTTTTAATAGGATGTGCGATGGAAGGACTAGAAATAATGGATGTAAATTTGAAGGGGGTAGATTGAGGCTAGATATAAGAAAGAATTTCTTTACGGTGAGGGTAGTGGAACACTAGAACAGGTTGCCCTGAGATGTCCCCTCTCTGGAGGTGTCTAAGGTCAGGCTGGACAAGGCACTGAGCAGCCTGATGTAGTGGGAGGTGTTCCTGCCTATAGCAGGGGGGGTTAGAACTTGATGATCTTTAAGGCCCCTTCCAACCCAAACTATTCTATGATTCTATGACTTCTGCCTCCCCAGAAGTCTCCTCTGCATCCTGTTAATTCCCTGGGGCAAATAACATACTAAAACAGAAATCTCAAACTCTGGGCCATGGCAAGGAGGCATCTCTCATGATGATGCAAAACATCTCTCCTGACTTTCATTTGGAAACAGCTCCATGTTTCAAGCTCTCTCAGATTTGTTTTCTTCCTTATTAGCCTTTATTTTATTTTTGAAGAAGATAATAATGGACATAAGATCTACCACCTATTAAAATTTAATTTCTAGAAGTGTTTGCTATCTTCAAAGCTTATTTCAGGACTCTTGCTGAACTTTATCATGTTTGGAGTCATCATTCTTTTCATACAAGTGTGCACTTCATTACCTGGTAATGGAACAATAATTGCTCTTCAGTTATGCAAGATGCACCTCTAATTTGTAAGGTGTTTCTGAAGAGGAAATAACAGATGCTTAAAAAAAAATTAAATGTGAGAATATGAAACTTATTGTGTAAAATATAATAGGACTCGCAGAGTAGTCTGCCAGCTGGGTCACAGTCTCAAATGATATAAAGGAATGATGATGATGTTCTGTCTTATGTATTCTTAAGCACTGAACCTTGAAGCCAAATTAATCGTATTACTTTGTGCTTTAATCTGACTAAATCTCACAAATGAAGCATCATCAGCATAGGTCAACACCTGACATCCCTGCTTTGCTGAGAGCTTCAACACACAATAGATAGGGCTGCCAGTGATTCTGTAATGGCATTTTTCCCCCTCTGAAATTCTACTTCCCGATTATAGAACATACTGAGCACAAAATAAAGATATCAATCCATGTATCTTCTTGTTTCTAAAGCTAGGTTCAATATAAAATCTTCTAGCCACTACATTGAGAGGGANGGATAAGACTAGTATCCTGGCCACCAGTAAAGACCGAGGTGAAGAACTCATTCAGCACCTCAGCTTTCTCTTCATCTGTTGAAGCCAGTTCTCCCTGTAAATTTACCAAAGTAGGTACGCATGTTTTGGCCTGTCTCTTCTGGCCAATGTACCTGTAGAAGGTTTTCTTGTTGTTTCTCACGTCCCTTGCCAAGCTCAGTTCTGCCTTTATCTATCTTGATAAAGATATCAATCCATGTATCTTCTTGTTTCTAAAGCTAGGTTCAATATAAAATCTTCTAGCCACTACATTGAGAGGGACAATTTTGTGTTAAAAAGGTTGATCTATCCATATTTTCTCCTTCCCCTTTTTATCCAACTTTACTGATGCAAACCAGGGCTGAGCACAGTATTTACCAGACAGTGTTCACTCAAGAGCCCTTCCAGATAAAATGTCAACTCCAGACTCTGAGCATTTGTGTTCATTAAGGATTCCATGGCAATGCTTGTAAGATCAAGAGCAGCTCGCCATCCAAATGTCATCTGTGTATGTAGAAGAAGTATCAAGTGACATCCTCATATAACTAATTTTCCAATTAAGACTGAAATGCTGTTGTGCTAGAAACATAACAAACACACATGGGAAGATCTCATTCTTGCCCCCCTAGGGATTTATTATCAAAGATATGCTAATTTTACTCAGCAAAGGACTGACTTTTGCAATGTGTTAATTCAGCACCACAAAAAAATTAACTGTATTTTACTGTTTTGTGGCAGTTCAGCACAACATTCACAGGAGAAAAAAAATAAAGAACAGAATGGCAGATGCTTAGGTGCTTCCTTCACCCATTCTGATCTCCATCACAGAATATCAGGGATTGGAAGGGACCTCAAAAGACCACCTAGTCCAATCCTCCTGCCAGAGCAGGAACACCTAGACTAGGTCACATAGAAATGCATCCAGATGGGTTTTGAATGTTTCCAGAGAAGGAACACACATGATTAGCAGGAAATAAGCCAATTTGAGACTCGCTTAGATCCAAATATATGAACTGCATCACAACAGTGACTGCTGGGTCATACCCTGAGGAAGCCCAGCCACCTCCTCTGTCTGGAAGAACCATAAAACAACTATCACAGACTACAAAACTTTCAGCTAGGAAAGCCCTGTTTAATCTAGTGGAAAAAGACATAATGAGATGCAGTGCTTGGAAGCTGAAATTAGATAAATCAGGCTAGAAATAGGCACACATTTTGAACAGTAGGAGTAGCATGTAGCAGCAGCCACCCACCTCAGGACACTTCAAACACTCCATCACCTCAGTTTTTTTAAAAGTCAGAGCTCTGCTGCCTCACTGACAGATGGGTGACACAGCCCAAAGAGACATTCAGGCTTTGTGCACAGTAACTCTTAGCACACCCTGCTCCAGCTCAGATTAGATTATCATAAATGGTCCCTCTTGACCTTAAAAAATTTACAGTGATGCTCCCAGTAATGGCAAAGATGTCCTCAAGGAGCTGAAGCATTGAGCAACCCTGAGAATTCACAACTAGTATGAGTTTTGTCCCTCACTCCTGCTGAAAAAACTGTAAAAAAAAACCCCACATCCTTGATAAAGCAGCTTCTCCCCAAAAACATCAGCTGCCCGACAGCTAGTAGGGACTTGGAGAAGAAAGAATGAAAAGATAAGTCTAATTCTCATTTCCCAGTGGTGAGTGCTACAGCATTGTCTTTATAATAAAAAAAATGGTGCAGCAGGAACAGCAAAACACTTCTCTCCTTCCTCCGCAAATAACCAGGCAATTTTAAAATAGTTAATCCTGGAAACTCTCAAAAGATTAGCTGCGGCTCAACGAACTTTAAAGATGATCATTTTTAATTTAATTTAAAAGTTGAACATCCTTGTGTAATAATGGCAGAGATGAAGGACTATTAGGGAATAATCTTGTTTACGGATCAGCGGACTCACAGGATTGCCAAGGCACTGTGAAATATATTCCTTATTCACACCTCATAATTAACTGAGTGCTCTGCAGAGACAGGATGCTGCAATATTAAAGTCATCTTTGTTATTAGAAAGCAGCTCTTTTGGGCTAAGATGCCACTTGTCAGGGGAGGGGGTGGAGGGAGAAAGAGGGATGTGTGTCTTATTTGATTCTGGCATTTCCAACTCCCAGGAAAAAGGGTGTTCTATCCATCAAAACAGCACACTCACAAAGTGTAACCCAGGGGTAGAGAAAGCCTTTGGTCTCCGACAGCAGCAGAGAGAAAACACACCTCCCTCCTTCCCTAATGCCACCTGGGAGCATTTCTCTTTTAAAGGCAACTGAAAGAAGGGAAATACAGTTCTCTTAATTAATTCACACTGAAAGGAGCTTTTGATGGAGTCAAGAGGCCAAATCAGATCAAAGTAAATAATGCAACTAACAGTGACATGAAGGCCCTGGGACAGCAGCTACCATGGTTTGCACTGTCTAGAGCTTCATACTTAAAAAAACCCGTCAAATGCTGAAGCTTTCAGGTTGCAAGAGATAGGAGGGGGATAGGGAGTTCTATCTTCTCAGCAAATTTTAAGAGAGAAATTGTCAATTTGCTGGGAAAAATAGAAAGACTTGTGCTGATGGAAAGGGACTTTTTGCCAGAGTGTGAAGCAATAGGATAAGAAGGAATGATTTTAAACTAAAGGAGAGAAGGTTTAGATTAGATATTGGACAGAAATTCTTTACTACAAGGGTGGTGAGACACTGGAATAAGTTACTCAGGGAAGCTGTGGATGCTCCACCCCTGGAAGTGTTGAAGGTCAGACTGGATGGGGCTTTGAGCAACCTGGTCTAGTAAGAGGCATCCCTGCCCATGGGAGGGGAGTTACAACTACATGACCTTTAAGGTCCCTTCCAGCCCAAATCATTCTATGAGGTAGATTTGGGAATCCCTGGATCAAGTCTGTTTTACATCAGGTTCTATTTGTGAATTTGGGCAAATACTGTGAATTTCTGACCTCTGGGTTAGAGAGGTAACAGAGCCTATACAGACAGAGAAGAAACACAAACATAGCAAGTCCTGGGCAGCCCCTTTGTACTGAAACACACAGCAGAGAAAACTGCTGAAGCTGAGAAAAAGTGATGGGAAGGACTCAGTTTCATGTGTGCCTGAGGAAGCCTAAGAAATTTGCTCTAGATGGGTTATTTTGAGTTATTTACTCAACCCCCCCATAGCAGTTATGAGAGGAAGGAGATATTCTAAACCCATATCTAAATAACATAAATAAATACATGAGGCCCAGATGCAGCAGATATATATATAGGGTTTGATGTTGTCTTCTCTGGCCCTGAAATCAGTCTGGCCCATCTCAGCTGAGTTCAACATCTTGCTGCATCCAGCCTTTCTTCTATAATGGAGAACAGGCCAGGCAGTGACAGGATGCCCTTAAGGCAGAACCAGCATGCACAAAACACACTAATAAAAAATACTCAAGATTTCTACTGTACATCTCAATTACCTGTGCAGACCAAAGTCAGAACAAAAGAATAAATAAAATTTAAAAAAGGCTGGTGCCGTAAATCAGCACTGAAAAAAAAAAATGCTTGAATAGCATGTTTAGAATGGAAATGATAATACACTGAATAAGAACCCAAGGTGTCCATGCATCTCGAGTGCTGCATGCCCCTTCCTCTGCCTAATTTTCAAAAGATCTAATAGAGATCAAAGGGGTACATGAAAGGATAATAAGGCCCATCAGGCACATGGAATAGCTTTTGCACAAGGAGATATTCAACCAAACAGGACTCTCCACCCTGGAAAGGGAATACATATAAAAGATACGATAAATTATGAAGGGCTTAGGGAAGTGAACCAGAAAAATTACTTTCTGCTTCTTATCACACAAAAGTCAAAGGCCTCCCCAATGAAATTATCAGTTTTCAAGCAGAGGCAAAGACCTCTTCCTACAGTGTATAATTAAATCACAGAACTCATGGCAACAAGATGCCACAGTCAGAAGAGAGAAAGGTTCTAAAAAGGGAATTATTTAACTCCATAGCAGACAGGTCCATGGAGAGTCATAAACACAGAGTTCTAGATAAAGCTTCCAGCTCCACAGACTCTAAATCTCTGACTGGCACAAATTTAGCATGCACAGGGAAAAAGCATAACCCCATACTGGCCCCATTCCCATTCTTTTCTTCTCCATAAGCATCTAGGAATGATCATAGTCAAAACCAGACAGTAAGGCTAGATGGAATCTCTGGTTTGCTGGGGTGTTCCCAAAATGTTATTCCATTACATTAATATGGCAGCATGAGTTCAAGAGAAAAACACAAATATAAAGTAAGGAAAGTTTTGGGGTTCTTTTCCCCCCAAAGAAACATCATAACACCAAGCAAAAATTCCTAGATTCATGCATAAACAAACACCCTGTGGGTGGAAAGTTATCTATCATCACCAAAAATTTATAGGGGTAGTGAATCATAGAACAGTTTGGGTTGGAAGGGACCTTAAAGATCATCTAGTTCCAACCCCAATGCCATGGGCAGGGACACTTCCCACTAGAAGACCAGGTTGCTCAATGCCTCATCCAGCCTGGCCTTAGGTTTCTGTATTAAGTCATTTCATGACCATTCAGGGTCATAAACAAGGTCAGGATAGTGAACCCATAGTATGTCAGCCAAGATCAGCAAAGGAATGCTGACCTGAAATGGAAAAACTAGAAAGACTGGCATCAGCAGCCATTTAGATCAGGAAGCTGTTGCCTGACCTGTGAAGATGAAAATTCCTGATACTCATAGCAAAAATGTTTGCACTCCAAGCAATTTATCTTCTGATATAATTGCGTGACATAATTAACACTGGAGAGAAAGGAGAAGGGCAACAACAACACCACTAAATGAATGGAGGTTGCTACCAAAACACAAAAGAAATATCTCAGTGTCAAGCAGAGATAACTCAGAGGCACAGCAGTGATACAAGCTGCTGTCGTGAGATTAGGCAGAGATTAGAGTAAATGCAATTAAATCAAGCAATGTCAAAATATTGCAAGAGAATGGAAGGCCATCGTTTTACATCAGCTTTGTCTCTGCAGAGGTTCCTAGGATGTCTTGCAAGAGCAACACATCCAGCAGTGCCCTATGATGGTTTATAGGAGAGAAATAAACATACTGTTTGCTCTCATTTCCACCTCTGACTGATAATTAGGCATTCCCTGAACTTTATTTTGAATCATCAATAAAGTCCTAATCCCCATGGAAAACAGAATAGACAGTTTTTCCCTTCTGACTTGCATTTTCTAAAATAAATGCCCAGCAGGTTTGCTGGCATCTTCCACAGATTAAAAAGAGCAGTATTTTATTCTATACCTCCTGTACTAGTGTTATCAAAGTGCAACCACAGTTAAAGTATGAATTTTATGCTTAATATTTCCTTATTCTGCAGCTGATTTGTAAAAGCAAGGGACTGACAGGTCACAAAAGGAGAGAAGTGAGTAGACTTTCACCCTCCAGTCCAAACAGAGGACCTTCAGCAAAAGCTGACTGAAGCTTTAAACAGAGGGAGCAGACAGCAGGGGAACTTTCATATAATCATAGAATGGTTTGAGGCGGAAGGGACCTTAAAGATCATCTAGTTCCAAGCCCCCTGCCATAGGCAGGGACACCTCCCACTAGACCAGGTTGCTCAATGCCTTGTCCAGCCTGGTACATTCGGTCAGGATTATACTAAAGTTAGCACATCAATATTTTCCAAATCCATGATTAAAAAGGTGATGTGATTAAAAAGGTTAAGAGCCACTCCTAAGAAGTTAGAAATGCCAGGCTCTCCCCTATCTCAGCTGATAAAATATAAGTCAACATAACAATAGAAGTATCTCAGATGACTTTCTAGCAACAGTCAAGTAATTGGCTAACTGTGCACTTTGTAGACATTAAAATGCATCTAAATGTCATTTAATAGCTGCTTTCATTACTTTGCTACCTTTCACTTTTGTCTAACTCTGCTTCTCAGATGTAAAAGTGCTAAGTTAATTTTAAAAACATCTGGAAATAACGAAGATCTTTGTCAGTCTCTCTACTTTGCCATGTAAGGAAGGAGGTTTAAAAAAAAACATTAAACAGCCACCACACATTCCAGTAGAAGTTTTTTCTTTAAGCTGCTCCAGAATGAGTTGTGGCAGGTAATGAGAATTCATAAAGCAAAGCAGAATGTCACCAGATGCTGTGAGACCTGTCAGACCTGGAAAGCAAAGACTCCATAGCAGTGTTCCAGCTTGTCTTTCAAGGCTCACCCCAACCAGTATCTCACTTCCAGCACGGATGTTTGGGAATGTGAAATGCATTTACAAGAGTCCCTTCTGTGCTGCAGCTTCCTGGACATTCACATTCTGAAAATGGCTTAAAAGAATATCAACAGATTTTAAGAGATCTGAAGTTGGGAGAGAAATGTGCATTCCAGCACTTCCAAGCCAAGTAGAGGATTAAGGTTTCTAATATACTAGTTGGAAAGAGATATTGGGATAACTGAATTAGAAATGAGAAAGTGGATTTACTTCTCTTCTTCAGATTAAGTTAAGATTAACTTTCTAGTCTGGGAAGGATCTATTCATCTTGGAAAGCATACAGGGAGAACAGGAGAAGCATTAGGCATGCTAACAGATTTGAGACCAAGTATTAAATTTCAGCAGCTACTTCACATTAAAAAAAAATAATCACTACTGGAATCAATACCTAATGTCACATTTGAAGAGACTGATGTCCTTGTTTTGAGTAAATGATTGCTTGTACCAGCCTGTGAAAATCTAAAGCCACATAACTAGTCTTAGAGCTTGTTGCCCTTGTTGTGCTGTGATTACCAGGTTCTCAGAAGAGACATGGAGCAGCTCGGAAAGTCCCAGCCATTAATGAGGTAGGTAGTTACAGCTGAATCACTCACTCCTGAGAACAGTCTAAAGGTTTCCACTAGATGTCAAAAAAATGTGCCTGGAAGTTGAAGATGTAAGAGAGAAATTGTTCAATTAGACCAGCTCTGGGGAAATACCTGCAATAACACAGCCATCATCTACCTTTAGGTGTTTTGCTTTGGTTTGATTTCCTGGGTGACTGAAATACCACTCTGTGTCAAACTAACCCAGATTTACTGCAAGGAAAATGACCTGGCAAGCCATTAAAGTTTTTTTTCTACTCCTCAGCCTCCGTTAATTCCTTGACATTGGTTTGCAGGCCTTTCAGGGAAAGCCAATAGTGGCAGACATGCTGCTATTTCAAACACCACTTTAATGAGACTGCTATGAACTGTGAATAGAAAGGCAGTCCTGTGAAGTAAAGGGAATGAACAGTCTCCTGTGAGTCAGCCCTGGGACACACAGGCTGCACCTACAAATTAGGGATTTCCAATTAAGCAACATGGGGAACAAAAGAGGACAGCTCACAATGAAGTGACTGCAACTGCAGGGCTTAAATGCAATTCCTATTAATGAGTGAGGGGAAAAAAAAACCAAAAAAACCCAAAAACCTCTGCTTCCTGTGCACACCAATAAGGAATCAGCATCTTTCACTAGAGGGGAAAAAAAACCCCAGAAAACAGACATTAACTTCTCCTCATAATTCTGTTTTGAAGAGTATGGTGCACTGTACCAGGCACACAAAAATGAAAGTGTAATGGATTTTTAAGAGACTAAAAAGTCTTCTTAAAAATTTTTTTTTTTAAATTAGCTAAAATCTGTTAAGTCACGATCAGCTAAGAAAAATTACATCAGACTCAGGACTTGTCCCTTTTTTTCTGACATTAAGCCAAACTCCTCAAGTTTTTTTACTGCTTACAAACAAGGCCTCTTGATACTGGCACATATTAACATCCACAGGGATATTATTTACTTTCCACTTCCTTCTTAGAAAGATTTAAAAAGAGAGAGATGAGTGGTTTTCTGTACACAGTACAAAATACACTACCCAGAATAGCAGCTAAAAATGATCCAAGGAAGGAAGCTGAACTAAAAAATCAAGCCTCTACTGACAGACACATGCATGAGTGCTGGCCTTGCCATACAGAGAGAAGCCAACTGTGGAGACCCACTAAATCCAATCTCAGCCAGCACCAGGGCAGAGGAGGCTCCCAGCCTTTGCCTGACTCTCTCCAGTCTCCCTCTTCTTCCAATCCAGGCAGCAAAGCACAGGGAAAGTTCAGAGCAGAGGAGAGCCCAACCCACAAAGCTGGGGAAAAGAGGGAAAAAGATGGATAGTGGGTGCTTACAGACCAAAAGGAATATCCCAGAGGGAACTACATCCTTGCTGGGCAGAGCTCCCACAGCAGAAGAACCTGCAAGAGTGGAGGAGCAGGGAGGACATGGAAGATACTATACTCCCCAAAAACTGAGAGTTTGGGGGCCCTTGAACTGTCTGTCAAGGGTTTTGGGGCTAGGACTATAGGAAGGGTCCATGGAATGAGGAGTTTAATCACAATACCTTTTAGGGAGGGCAACAAGATACAAAAGGCAAAGTCTTGAGGAGCAAAGATAGGAAGCAATCACACAGCTGAGGAGAAGCAACCAAGAGCATAGATGAGGGCAGGAGTAGAAAGGGCAGGGCAACAAGCTGGGGAGAAAGGAAGAAGCAGCACACGCAGCAGTTCATTCCTCTCCCAATCTGACAGGAGCATCATGTCATTGTCCCTCCTCTGTCTACAAATATCCAAGGAGAAAAAGTCCCCTCATCTCTTAATATTAACTCCTATAGAGCTTTGTCTGCTGGCTCAAGTGGCAGATGTCAATGAAGTGGATCCAAAGGTTTCAATTTCAAAGGTTCACACCCTTCTGGCTCCCCACTCTCAAATTTCTGGCTATTGACTTTCCTTGTTTTGAAAAGCAAGGAAATTACACATCCAGAAGCTATGCCAAAAGTACTTCAAAAGATTACAGACCAAAGCAACGAACTGGAATGAAATAACAGCACATGGGTAGTCTGTACACAGAGAAATTATCAAGAACTTAATCTGTCTCAGAACAGATTAGAATACCATGAAGTAAATCGATCATGAGGCCATGCACTGGAAAAGGAAGAAATAAAATAGCAAATAGTTGCTCATTAAATGAACACCATCCATTTTGGCTTATGAATAGAGCAGGGATCACACAAAACTGATATGTGATGGTACAGAATCACAGAATAGCTTGGA
>VZTY01005812.1:0-16886 GCA_013400935.1 Turnix velox
CAGCCTGTGTCTGTGCTTGGGTCTTGATAATTTAAGAGGTCCCTTTCCCTCCTGGGCCATTTTGTGATTGTTGAGTGAGGTGGCCTCAGACTGCTGGAACTGAGGTACCACAGTGGGATGTCTGGAGCTGAGGTGAAGATGGTGTCTGAAAATGCTTGTGGCATTAGGGCACATGTGATGAGGCTCAGGGTGTTTGCTGTCCATGAAAGTCTCTCTAACAAGGCAGGCTCTCTCGGAATTCAGCTGGGCTTGGCACAGCTTCTGCATCCGGGCAAAACAAAATACCATCTTGGTGTCGCATCTGATTATAAGAAGTTAACAAGGCTGCAGAAGTATAAATTATCCTCTAGATGCTGATTAAAACCAGGATGAGGTTCTGAAGCTTGGGCCAGCTTTGGCTAACCGTCGTTTATGTCTAAAGCCATAAAAGTTTCATTAGAAAAAGTAAAAACATTGATTTCTGGTTTACAGTGAGGGTAGTGAAACACTGGAAGAGGTTGCCCAGAGAGGTTGATGGTCAAAGGGCTGGAGCAACTGCCCTGTGAGGACAGGCTGAAGGAGTTGGGGTTGTTCAGCCTGGAGGAGAGAAGGCTCAGGGGGGACCTTATAGGAACTTCTCAGTACCTGAGGGGGTCCTACAGAAACGCAGGGGAAGGAATTTTTAATATGATATCTGATGGGAAGACCAGAAGCAAAGGATGTAAATTGGAAGGGGGTAGATTCAGGCTAGATAGAAGAAAGAAATTCTTTAGGGTGAGGGCAGTGAAACACTGGAAGAGGTTGCCCAGAGAGGCTGTGGATGCCCCCTCTCCGAAGGTGTTTAAGGCCAGGCTGGACAAGGCACTTATCAGCCTGATGTAGTGGGAGGGGGATTGGAACTCGAAGATCTTTAAGGTCCCTTCCAATCTGAACCATACCATGATCCTGTGCCGGCTCTGGTCCTGCCGCCGCCATCTTGTGGGAGGTGTCCGCAGAGCCTACATCCCCCAGCATGCCTCGCGCCCGCCCTCCCGGACTACGGTTCCCAGCGTGCCCCGCGGCCGTCGCGCCTCCAAGATGGCGGCGCCCAGGAGCAGTTCGGGCCTGGAGACTGACACGGACTCGGACAGCAGCGGCGAGGCGGCGGANAGGCATGGTGTCTGCTCCGGCCTGGCCGAAGTCAGGCTTCCCTTTGCCTTAAGAACTTTTTATCCCCGAAGGAGGACGTGGATAGTATCATAGAATAGTTTGGGTTGGAAGGGACCTTAAAGATCATGGAGTTCCAACCCCCCTGCCACAGGCAGGGACACCTCCCACTACATCAGGCTGCTCAGTGCCTTGTCCAGCCTGGCCTTAAACACCTCCAGGGATTGAGGGGGCATCCACAGCCTCTCTGGGCAACCTCTTCCAGTCTCTCACCACCCTCACCCTAAAGAATTTCTTTCTTATTTCTAGCCTGAATCATTATTCTGGTAATCATTATTCTTTTAGACACGATTCGTTATGCTATAAAAGAGGTGGAAAGGTCGTTATAGAGTTCCTGATCCCAGATCTTTTAAACTTGATTTTTCTTCTTTCTCTGTTAGGTGGCTTCAAAAAGGATGTGCCATGGCCTGCTCAGCCCAGCCTGAGGTATTTGTTTTGCTTCTGTTTTCATACATATTTTTCACCCAAGAGTGAGTTAATGGACGTTTGTGCTACTCATGGTTAATGCCTTGTGAGATTTCCTACTGGAAGGGCTTATGCTGTTTTAGTAATTAGTCCAACCATAAGCTACTTAAACATGAAAAAGCTTTTTTTTAAATACATTTCTGTAGCCAGGGAAATATAAAAGTTGAAAACTTGCTGGTGCTGTCAGTTACAGCAGTAATTCCAGGTGTCAGAAATCTCCCAGCTCTACAACTCTCCCATGAAGGAATGAGAAGTTACATATAAAAAAATTCTTTTTCTTCAAACAGTGTTACAAGTGCAAAGGATGGAACTCAGCAGTTGGAAAGTAAGCCCTAGATTAGGAGCCTCCCAGTGGAAGTGATGCTGTGCTATCTAAATTTGCAGCATTTCTGTAGATTCAGTTTCAAAGGCTGTCAGCCAGGAAATTTAATAAAATACTCTCTCCTGGGACAGGTTTGACATGAATTGTAGCAAACATGCTCAGGAATTCATGTAAGCCTGATGGAATTCATTTGCTTTTGTAGGTCATTTCAGTGAGAGAAATCATCCAAGTGCTAACTATGACTGAGCTGCTACTACTGAGCTGTTTTCCATCTTTCTTAGGAATTTTCCCTGTCAAGTATGAATTGAGTCCTAGAGAGGATAGATTATTTTAGAGCCCTTTTTGTCCTGTTTGAGTGAGGCCACCAGATGTTACTGTCCTTGGAACATGTCATCATTCTTCTTATTTCAAACAGGCGTGAGGTGAATGGTCATGATGAGGATGGAAATGAGCTGCAGACAACGCCAGAGTTCAGAGCACATGTTGCCAAGAAGCTGGGAGCAATGCTAGATGGGTACTGGCAAGTTGTATAAATAACCTTCTGGGTCAAATGCACTGATGCTTCTGTGTCCTAAAAGTGTAAAATTCAAGTTCTGATTGCAACCTGGGGAAGTTTTTTCTCTTCTTGTCTCCTTCACTCCTGTTTTTAATGCAAACTTCCAGTATTCTGTGAACTCAACCTTGTGCTGTGCTTCTCTGGGAAAGGCTCCCTGTGCACCACTCTGTGGTGAATGGGTTGTTGGGGGGGAAAGTAGAATTTGGGTGCCTTAGCACTTCAATCTTTTAAAGGACAGTATAAAAATCTTCCATTTATTCTTACAATCTAAACCTGGTTCAAAGTTGTGCTGTCAGTATGCCTCTGACTGGGCAGGTGTTATCTTTATTGTGTGAACATGACCCCAAAGAATTAAAATTCCTGGTGGTTACAGCTGGCTTTAGAATCTCTGCCTTGAAGTCATTCTTGGGGCACGCATTGCTAAGAAAAGAAGGCATGAAGTGATACAGCTTCACTACAAAGCTCTGCGACACCTCCCTGGAGTCTTTTTTCTGAGAAATATCCAGCTTTAGCTCAGTTTGCACAAACATTTCTAAAATCTGACTGTGTTTCTCTGCTTAGTTTCATCACTGTCTCATCAAAACCTTCAGGAGCTTCTGTGCAACAGACTGACTCTGATGGAGATGATGGTGAGTTCTACTCATGGCCATGTGTGGCTGTTTCATGACATCATTAGTTAACAAGTGGGGTGGACCCAGCTTGTTCCCAGTTGCAAGCCCAACTGACTGAATATTTGCAGTGCAAGAATTTCTCTTGGTGTCTGTGAAGGCTGTTCCTTTGAAGCTGTGATCTCTGAGCCCTGACTCTTCTCAGTCCCCAGTAATTGCTGTCAGACACTGCAGTGAGGCTTTCTGGGGAGGTTACTGTTGATTGCTTTCATCTCTATTTTATGTGATGGCTGAAATTCCCTTTTATGTGTTGTAGGATTTCGCCTCTTCTCTTCATCTGTCCCTGGAGACTGTGGGAAATCAGAGCCTTGTCCTGCAGTAAGGAGACGACGTCCATCTAGCTCCAGGTGGGTGTTGCCTGGTTTGCCCCTGAGCTGTTGTCACATCCCACATTTCAGGGTAATAGGAAGCTGAAAAGTTTGAGAAATGTGTATTTATGACACCTACACTTGAGTAAAGCAGGTTTATTTTTTGGTTTCTCTTTTTATTTTCTTTTGAAGTGTTGTAGAACTGTAAATGTTTGTTTTTTCCTCCTAATATATGTGAAGAACACCTTGGCTTTCAAGCTGTTTAAATGCTAACTGTGTTGGGGTTTTGGAAACACTGGATGTTTGTCAGGTGTTCTTTGAGTACTCTGTTGTTTATTGTTCAGGTGAATTTAAGGCAAAAGTGGGCCATAACTTCCTTTTGTTACTTTTCCAGTGACACAGACAGTGAGAAGGAGTGGCAAAAGTTCCAAGAGGCTGCTGTGTCAGCCACAGACATCCTCAAACAAAGTGCTTTTCCTGCACTGTCCCGGGATTCCAGCCAGGGTCAGAGTGAGGGTAATGTAGAGCACAGCAAGAAAAAAAAGAAGAAAAAGAAAATTAGAGGAGTGAACAATATTCAAGAGGAAATAATAGACCCAGTGGAGTGTGACCAGATCAGCAAAGATTTGCCACAGTTGGTGTCTGCAGATGGACAGCGTGAGAGACAGGACAGCAATCACACACACAACTCAGTCTTGCCACGAGTCATCAAGAAGAAAAAGAAGAAAAAAAAAGAATGAGGATTTTGCTCTGCAGACAGCAGGTGATTGTGGTGGATGGAGGATGCTGACAAAAACTAACAAAAAAGAGTTGCTGCAGATGAGGGAAAATTAATTGGCACGGCTTTTGTTCTAAAAGCTCAGTGGCCTGAGAGTCTAATTAAGTGACTCCATGTGTTGTCGGCGTCCCCTGGGGAAGGGAACATTGTTCTCCTAACACAGCAGTTATCTGTGCTGCTCCTTACACAGACTGAGGGGGAAAAAGATTAAAAACTCAGCACAGATCTGGATGATTTGGATATAATCCCTCCCTCTCTGTTTCTTCACACCATGCAACCAAATCTTGTGTCCTGGAGAAATTAGATGATTAATTGAATTCGGTTTACATGGCAACAGGTGATCAACTCCTTTTTCTCTTGGCTCCCTCCTAGTTCCCTACTAAGAATAGCTCCAGCCTGTGGGAGACTCATTTATCAAAAGCATCCTGGCAGATATCAGAGCCCCCTTATTTTTTTTTTTTCCCTTGTGATCTTCATAAGGATGTGTTGTTGAAACTTCAGTGTTGCTGATGCCTCTGTAATCTGCTGCTCTCCAGGGCCCCTGCATTAAGCAGTGAGCAGAGTTGATACAGGTAGTTCTGTTCGAGTTACATCCATTGAAATGTCTTTTGATGTGTTTTTTTATGCCATTTGATATTAAATACTACTACACTATTAGTAGTCTTAATTAATTTGGGAGGTTTTGAACAACAGTGGCTTTCTTGCTTCATTTGGGTGGCTGAGTACAGCTCTTTATTTGCTGGATAATCAATGCTATGAAACTTCTACAGGAAGAGCTTGAATCTAATTTAGAAGTCCCTCTGTTTCAGTCCTTACTTTGGTTCTTTATGACTTCTGTCTCTCTAAAATACAGTGAGTCTTGATAGTTTTGGGTATGGCTTTTAGCTTCTTTAGCTATTTCAGGAACTGACCTGTTACTGGTTTTAAGACTGTTAAGCTTTAGTAGCTCTAAATCATCTGTCCTATTCAGGTGGTAAGATAGCCAGATAAGAGAAGCCAGACTAATGAACTGTTGCTCTCTGAGTGTGGGAAAACCCACAATATTTTCTTTCCTACTGTGCTTTTTCAGTCAAGAAGACACAGCTGTCATTCAAAAATGGGCAAAACCTGACTTATCTAACCAAGTGTGCCAGAGGAAATTCCTTGTCTTGTGCATGGCCACCTGAAGCTTCAGGAACCTGAGGGGGGTTTCACATGCTTAGGGGTCTGAAATTGTCTTTTTTCTTGTTGTATGATAGTTATTTTTATTCTAACTGGAAGTTATGTGTCTATGCAAATGATGCACAGGGTAGATTGGGAAAAAATTCTAGTATAAAATCCCTCAGAGAATTTAATTACTTGAAATTAGTCCCTGGTGAGAAAGATCATCATACAATCTGTAATGGATCTCTGCAATTTTGAAGTTTCCACGTAGAATTTGCTGTGGGGCTTTTTCTTTTTAAATTCCCTTTCATATCTTAACCTTCCAGGAGTCTTAAGCACTTTCTAGTGCCAAAGATTTTTGTCCATTTCACTGTTGAATGAATAGCTCTGTTTTGGTCACAATGATGACAACATATTCATTAGAGCTCTTTTCATGTTTGCTTAGTGGCACATCGGTGATATGAAGGTTGAGAGTAAATAGAGAGGAATAATTAGAAGAATTAGATAAGTAGATTCTTAGGGATAAAAACCTTCACTTAGTGCAAGTGAGACTCTTAGATCCTAGGATAATTATTTGTATATCAAGAACTGTAGAATCTAACCCACATGGAGGCTTAGAATGAACCATGTGCTGTAAAACAAACCCAATCTTTATAGAAAACAAGAGAAGAGTGTTCTTTGTGGTGCATGGGAACCCCCCAGGTGTTGGGCAGTAGCAGGGAGCTGTGCAGAATTGCCTTTCCCTGCTTCACTCAACAGAACCTAAGATGAAAATCCATGTGGTTATTTAATGCAGGGAACTGGAATCTCCTGGCTGCTTTTAAACTTTAATTTCTGCGTTTAAAACAAAGCAGACCTATATAAAAAAAAAAAATAACCAAAACCATTTCCACTAGGACAGCGTGATTGTAGAGCAGGTCATTTTTAACCAAGGAGGTTTGGTATTTTTGTAGCTGATTAAAGGATTTCTTGCTTGTAGTCAGGGGTCTCATACTGACAGGTTTGTCCCATGCCATTCCTCAATCTGTTTCTTAGTGAATTTCATTGCAATTGGGAACCAGGTTCTCTCTTGTCTCCAATTCTCTGGTATTGTAACTCCCATTGGTGCTTCTTTGCAGCAAAGGAGGCGTTTTAAAGATGGTGTCCCTTCCTTGCCAGCTCAGCTTTGCTCTTTCCTGGTGATGGCAGGTTTGTACAGGCCCAGCTTGATGAAGACTGAGCAGAATGAAAGTCCCATCCATGCCCATCCATCCACATTCCATTTGGATCCCTCTCTTGATAGGATTTCTTCTTGGGCGGCCACTAAAGGGTGTCTGGTCATTCTAGACTGGCTTGTGGGTTCAGATTTGCTTGGTTTTTTTGGGGAGGTGGATTTTAACTTTATCTTTCTGTGGGTTCTGTCTTGAGCCTGAGACATCTCTCAGGGAGGCAGCTGAGTAAGGGATACAAATGAGGCAGTAGAGGCTGGAGACTGGCTGAGCTCAGCAGCTTTTCCTTCCTCTGGAAGGCAGTGGTGAGAGTGAGGGCAAACACAGTTGGAGTTTGGTCATGGCAGTCACCCTTGAGCCTGCTGTCTTGATTACTGAGTGGAGATGAAGGTCTCAATGACATTGTGAGTGGATGGCAGCAGCTGGCTGTGGCTGTTGGTGGAGTCAGAGCTTTGGTACAGCACCAGGCTGCTGGAGGACACTGTCAAAGACACAGGAAGTTAAGTACAGATTCTCACCACACTCCCTTTATTCCATTCCCATTCCCAGCATGAGTAAAACCTCCTGCCACAGGGGCATGGCTCCTTTTTCTGCTTTGTGTGTCACGTTCCCACCTCAAGTACACAGCCAGCTTGAAAGTACTAACAGTGCCAGGGAGATTTGAGGATTCCAGTTGATTATTAATGTCCTGTTTACCTTAAAATTGGGAAGATACAGCTGGAATCTTGGGCTTTTCAGCTTTGAAAACCACCTACAGGGTTTGCTGTCCATGACCACTGATTTTTGTAAATATTTTTAAGATGGTTTTTCTCAAGATATTCTGAAAGGTCCCATTTTTGCAGCCTGGACAGACTGTTTGGAATCTTTTTCCCTTGCATTACCACATTTTCAACCCCCTCCAGGACACTCTTTAAGAGAATGTGAGCCCCAGTTTGCACTTTCTGGTTGGGTTTTGCAGCATTGAGAAGAGCAAGGGCAGTAGGTGGGTTGAGCTGTTCTTACCTGCAGGGCTGGAGGTGAGGCGAGGGCCTGGCTGAAGGTGTTGGATGGTGGTGTCTTGGCTCTGTAAATGGATGGTTGGTGCTTGTGACACTGGTGTGTGCATCCCAGACTCTGTGTGAGTCTCCGAGTCAGATGTGAAGACCTAGAGAAGAGAAAAAAAGATAGCAGTGCTTGGTTTCTACCTCCCTCCTGAGCAGGCAGGAGAGAAGAGCAAGCAGGTGGTGTTTCCAAGGAGTATAAATCCTCCTTAATGATGCAGTGATGAGCTTGCTCCAGTGCCTCCAGTATTGATGCTGGGACCAGCAAAGTGAGGAGATAAAGGTTGTCCTGCTGGGGTGGTGTGGACTGCACATTCTTTGACAAGCAAGGAGCTATTACTTGCAAATTGGTGTAGTTCTGAGGTAGGGAGATTTTGGCTGTTACCTGTTTGGTTGGTGTCAGGTTGGTCAGGGTGCTGAGGTTGGCTGTATCTGTTATCACCATGGTTTGTGGCAAGAGGCCTGTGTGTGTGTATTGGGCCACTTCGGATTTGGAGCCATAGAGAGCTGTGCAGGAGAGAAAAACAAGATCATGTGGATGCTGGGGCTTTGTGTGAGGCTGAGTTGTCCTCATGTGTGTGCTCTCTGTCTCTGAAGCATATGGAGAGACAAGGAGCTGAATGCAAGAGGAAAATCACTTCATAATTAAAGCAATAGAGGGAAATGAAAGCTGAAAGCCCAAGGACCAGCAAGTGCTCCAGAACAGAGCCTTTTTTTTTTTTTTGGTTTTTTTTTTTTGGTTTGCTTGAGTTCTTGTCCTTACCGAAAGGGTTCTGTATCTGGGCCATGGTAGCCATGAAGGGGCTCTGGTTGATGTGGCTCTGGACCTGCTGCATGAGGGGTTGCTGGTAGGATGGGTGCAGTTGCTGGGAGAACTGGACAGGCTGCAGGGTGGTGAGGCTGCTGCCCATGCTGTTTATTACAGGGACACTCTGGGGCTGGGTTGAGGCCAGGCCTGGAAAAAAAAAAAAAGGATTGGTGACAGCAGCATCACACACTGTGGGAGGAGTGTGTCTGCTCTGCAGCTGGGCTGAATAAATAGTCATCATGGTGGGCCAGTCATCACAGGGTGATTTTGGATCCTGCTTTTCAGGTGGGTTTTTTTTGTTACCTGTGATTATGAATAGATTTCATGCTGTGAAAATGAAGTGTTAGTGTGCAAAACATGCAATGCAAAACTGACTCTGATGTCCAGTGTTTGCTCCCGTGCACATCCTTGTGCAGCTCATTCCCTGGTTCAAACCTCCTGATGCAAACCTCCACTGGGGAAGCTTTGTTCAGAAATAATCTACTAAATCCTGGAGTGCATCAAGAGAAGTGTGACCAGCAGGGCAAGAGAGGAGATTTTGCCTCTGGTGAGGCCCCATCTGGAGTTACTGTGTCCAGTTCTGGAGTCCTCAACATAAGAAGGACATTGAGGTGTTGGAGCAGGTCCAGAGGAGGCCACCAAGATGGTCAAAGGGCTGGAGCAACTGCCTTGTGAAGACAGGCTGAAGGAGTTGGGGTTGTTCAGCCTGGAGAAGAGAAGGCTCAAGAGGAACCTCACTGTAGCTTCTCAATACCTGAAGGGGGCTTCAGAAAGGCAGGGGTAGGACTTTTTAATAAGATATGTGATGAGAGGACTAGAATGGATGTAAATTGGAAGGGGGTAGATTCAGGCTAGATATAAGAAAGAAATTCTTTGTGGTGAGGGTAGGTGAAACACTAGAGAAGGTTACCCAGAGAGGCTGTGGATGCCCCCTCAATTGCTGGAGGTGTTTAAGGCCAGACTGGACAAGGCACTGAGCAGCCTGATGTAGTGGGAGGTGTCCCTGCCTGTGGCAGGGCGGTTGGAACTCCATGATCTTTAAGGTCCCTTCCAACCCAAACTATTCTATGGTTCTATCTTACATCCACTTTATTTTTCTTTTGTGAAGCTGTCTGCAACAGGGAGAACTGTGCTGTATCTGCCCGGCCACATGGACCAAAGTTTAAACTGTTTCTGCTTGAGTTGCCGAATTTGGACCAGTGAGAAGGAGGTAGGAGGTTTCACACATTACTGCCCATTTTCCACAACTGACCAGACCTGGTTCGTGTAAATCATCAAGTCTCTCCAGCACTGAGACACTTCCACTCTGTAGAAATCTCCAGTTATTTTGTTTGCACAAAATTAGAATCCATGTCATGTTCTTGGGTACAAATGAAGAAATTTAATTAATGGAACAAAATAAGGCCTCTTTCTTGCCCTGGAGAAAGTACACTATGCATTTTATTTTCCTTTATCTAATGAGATACACTTTGTCAGTAGATTAGTCTGGAAATGAAATCTCATACAAGTCCAGAAGAGCTGTCAGAGTGAAAAATATTTTTTAAAAAATAGTAATTACTGCTCTAAGCTCCCAAGGCATATGTTGCTCTTTGCAGGAAATAGAACAGGATGTTTTGCCTCTAAAGCAACTATGAATGTGCTCCAATTTTCATAGTTTTAAGGAAGTGTTACATTTATATTTAGGAAGATGCAGAGCAGCAAACCAACACATTGGCACAGGAATAGACTGCAGAAGTCCCCGGCTTGTAAAGATGTGGGTTTGTGTGTAACTTTGTTTTAAAATGAATAAGGAATGTTCATTTCCAATGGTACTTCTAAGTCATCCTTCTGAAGTTTCTTAGTGTTTGTGACATCTGCAAATGAGGCAGGTAGTTCTAACACAAGCAGCCCTGTATCTGAGTCCTAATAAGCAAATCATTATAGGAACAGGGGTAGATTCAGGCTAGATAGAAGAAAGAAATTCTTTATGGTGAGGGTGGTGAAACACTGGAAGAGGTTGCCCAGAGAGGCTGTGGATGCCCCCTCTCTGGAGGTGTTCAAGACCAGGCTGGACAAGGCACTGAGCAGCCTGATGTAGTGGGAGGTGTCCCTGCCTGTGGCAGAGGGGTTGGAACTCGATGATCTTCCAACCCAAACTATTCTATGATTCTGTGAAACTACTCACCTATCACCAGGGTGGAGGCACCAGTGTTGGTGAATGCTGGTCCTAGGGATGAGGTCTCACCAGCTCCAATTGCCATCACACCAGGCAGTGATGCCATGATAAGGTTCTGAGTTTGCTGGCTCAGTGCATGTGGGTTTTGCTCCAGGCTGTGCAGGGCAGTCAGGGTGCTGACTGGAGGGAGAGTTCCTCCAGGAGCTGAGACCTATGTGAAAAGAGGCTTGTGAAAATACCATCTGCAGGAGACTGAGTGGTAATAAATGTCCTTCTCCCTCTTCTGAGCTTCTCTCACCACCTGCTCATTAGAAAGACCTTGTTTGTCTGAAATTTCCCTTTTGTCATCAGTCACCTTGTAAAGGTCAGCTGTTGAAATAATAAGAATAAATCTTTCCCGAGGGTTTTACAAATGAGAATGAGACTGATCTGTGCTTTGAGTTGCTGGTTTGGTGTGTCCTAGAGTCACTGAGAAATTTTAATAAATTGATGGCAGTCTAGAAGGCTCATGTTAAATGATCAGTGTAAAGGCGCTGTGTGCTAGCTCTATAATAAGGGGGTTTTAAGACAAAATTACTTCTGAAGAGTTCTTTATGGTGAGGGTAGTGAAACACTGGAAGAGGCTGCCCAGAGAGGCTGTGGATGCCCCCTCTCTGGAGGTGTTTAAGGGCAGGATGGACAAGGCACTGAGCAGCCTGATGTGGTGGGAGGTGTCCCTGCCTATGGCAGGGGGGTTGGAACTCCACGATCTTTAAGGTCCCCTGCAACCCAAACTATTCTATGATTCTATATTTTGACCCCAGGAAAGGACCTGAAGTCTGCATCACTTACCAGCTTAGTGTCAGTGCTCAGTAGGTTCTGGCTGGGCTCCAGTCCAGGGGGAGAAACCTGATGCAGGATGGTTTGGGTGGTCACCATGGAGCTGTTTCCATGGTGGTTGCTGCTGGAGGACTCTGCCTCACTGGCTGGCTGCTGGTTGTACCTCACTCCTGCATTGAAACAGGAAAGTTGTCAAGAATGAGAATCTGAGAAGTCTTGGCAGGTGCTAAATTCAGTTGTCTTTGCAGGTGCTTGCCTTCAGATGTTCAAACAGAGACAAGGTGGGCAGTAGGGAAATGGGGAAAGCAGTTTCTTTCTCATCACCCAGCCCCTGGGCACAACTGCTTCCTCAAATATGGCTGTGTGCTGCAGGGAGTGAGCAACTCCACTATAAAGCAGCCCTCTGGATGTGGGTGTAGGAAGGAGAGATTCTCAGGGACATCATCTCTTCCAGGAATGAGAGCAATTGCCAGCTCTGGCCTAAGAAGGGGACAAAAGTTCTGCTCTTTTTGGGTGACCTTTGCTGATGGCTGAAACTCAGTCACAGGGTCTGATGGTGAATTGGAAACAGGACAGAGATGAGTGGAAAGATGGCAGGCAGTGGATAACCCCTTGAAAGGGGATTGATGGCTGCCAGCTGTGAGGGAGTGCAGGATTGCAAGGAGTAAGTGAGGAATCATAGAATATTCAGGTTGGAATGGAGCTTAAAGATCATGGAGACACCTCCCTCTACATCAGGCTGCTCAGTGCCTTGGCCAGCCTGGAAGAGGTTTGGCTGAAAGTTCTGAATTTTGTCACCCTTGCTATTCCATCCCCTCTCCTCCCTCTGAGACATGGTTCCTTTTGCCTCTGGTGCTCTTCCCCTGTCCCAAGTCTCCTTTTTCTATCAGTAGATTCACCTCCTCAAGGGGGTTGGACTTGCCAGATGGTTTTGGTGACTCAGCTTTGGTTAAGTTCACTAGTGTGTCTCTTTGGGATCCCCTCTCTTGATTATTTCTTACCGTGAACTTTGTTGGGTGAGAGAGCAGCTGGTGGCTGGAGGGAGGAAGAGTTGTGAGGAGTTAGAGGAGGAGCAGGGTTGGGCTGAGGTCCACTGAAGGTGTCCATGGCCAGCTTGTGCCGAAAAGCCTCCTCCTTCCTGCGATTGGCAAACCAGTTGTAAACTCTGACCTCTGTCACCAGGTTCGAGCCCAGTCCCTGGGCCTGAGATGGGGAAACACCTCTCTGGATGCACTCTGCTCTGTTGGAGAAACACAAGAAGAGCCTCAATGAGCTGGGCTTGGGCAGGGAGACAGCCTGTGTGCAGCCCCAGTCCTGTGCTCTGCCAGGATCCTGCTTTGTACAGCAAGGCAGGTGGCATTACTGATCCTTTGTGTAGCATTTCATTCACATGTAGCTGGTGTCAGTGGTGACATCCCCTGCTGTGCCTTTAATCTGCTTCTAACAGCTCCTAGTAAACACAAGAGCACAGAGAGGCCCTTCCTCAGAGCCAGACTCCAATCTTTGGAGCAGGTCCAGAGGAGGGCCATGAAGATGGTCAAAGGGCTGGAGCAACTGCCCTACGAGGACAGGCTGAAGGAGTTGGCGTTGTTCAGCCTGGAGAAGAGAAGGCTCAGGGGGGACCTTATAGTAACTTCTCAGTACCTGAGGGGGTCCTACAGAAAGGCAGGGGAAGGACTTTTTAATATGTTATCAGATGGGAGGACTAGAAACAATGGATGTAAATTGGAAGGGGGTAGATTTAGACTTGACATAAGAAATTCTTTACAGTGAGGGTGGTGAAGCACTGGAAGAGGTTGAAACTCCATGATCTTTAAGGTCCCTTCCAACCCAAACTATTCTGTGTTTCTATGAGTCTATCTTTACCTGTTACATTCTTCCACCAGAGCTTCTCTTTCTTCTTTGCTGGGGTTTTTCTGTCTTTCATAGGCTTGGAACAGGATCTGCTGTGAGGCAGGACCCCACTTGAAGCGGTTTCTTCTTCCCTTCTTGGTGGGCAGGTCATCTCCCATGGGCTCCTCTGTCAGGATACCCTGGCCAGCATGTGTGAATTCTGCAGGCACAGAGAGAGCAAGGAATATAGATGCTTTTGGGAAGCATTTCCAATAGTTCCATCTATTTTAATGCCTAGCAGGTGCCATGCAGTTTACCCTCAGAGAATTTCTCTAAAGAAATTTTAAATAAAGTTCCCTAATCTGCTAAAACTGGGAAGGTCATTCCTAGCAGGACCACAGTTATCTGTCCTTTCTCTTGTGTGCATTGCATCTATGCACCTTGGAGCAGTGAAAGCAAATGCAGCTGATTTTAGAGACAGCAGGACTGGAGCCCTGCTCTCCATAACTATCCAAAGGCCAAATGTCTCATTTTACTTGCATCCCTTCAGTACAAAATTAAATACAGATTTCAAATGGGCTCATGACTGTGCAAATGCTGGGGAGCAAATAGGGTTGCAAATAGTTCTTGGCTGGAAATTGTGTCTTTCTCATCTGTCCACTGCTCTGCTTTAGTCTAAGGATGATGGAAGAGGTTTAACTGCAGCTGAGTGGAGGGCATTCCTCTGAGCTTCCTATTGAAAGTGTCTTTCTTTCCATTTTCCCTGGATAAAAACAGGTCTCCATGAAATTGAGAAGAGGAGAAGAGTTGTTGCCATACTTACGTTGGGCCACCTCTCGCTGCTTGCGGACGTACCAGGTGTAGAGGGCTGCCCTTTTTTGGGTCTTCATGGGAGTGCCCTTGTTGAGGTGTTGTGAGAGGTGAGATTGGTTCAGGCCAGTGGTGTCCACCACCTCACGCTGAGGGATGTTGTGCTGTTGGAGGTAGGATTTCACCATCTTTGCTACTCGCCAGGGATCCTCCCTGGAAGGAACAGAAAAGACTTCTTAGGAAAGAGAGAGATGGTGTGGTCCCTTGTTTGGTTTTCACTCTGCACTCAGGTTAAGAGCTGCATGGTGTTAGAGATGAAGTGCAGAAGATGGAGCACTTGCTTCCTCTAAATTGTTCTCTGAGGACACTTTGATCTCCTTGTAGGAGGGGACTCTGGCTGTCAATGAGATTTCCTAATGCATAACTATAGTCTTTGCTTTCTGTTCTCATTTAGATACAAGGCTTTGGCCTGTTCTGTCTCAGCATTTGTCATCTGCAAAAGACAGAAAGCTCTGACCAGTGACATCAGTGAGGTGTGGGCCTTCTGCTGGACAGTGAGGTGGAATCATAGAATAGTTTGGGCTGGAAGGGACCTTAAAGATCGAGTTCCAACCCCCCTGCCATAGGCAGGGACACCTCCCACTACATCAGGCTGCTCAGTGCCTTGTCCAGCCTGGCCTTAAACACCTCCAGAGATTGAGGGGGCATCCACAGCCTCTCTGGGCAACCTCTTCCAGTATTTCACTAACCTCACCCTGAAGAATTTCTTTCACATATCTATCCTGAATCTGCCCTTTTCCAATTTACATCAGTTATTTCTAGTCCCTCCATCACATATCTTATTAAAACGTTCTACCCCTGCCTTTCTGTAGGCCTCCTTCAGGTGTTGATAAGCTACTCTGAGGTGCCCCGTGTTATTCAAACACATGGCTCCACATCTAGATCTGCTCAAACATCTAAATGCATTAAAAAACAGGCAAACCACTTATTCCTTCCATCTTCACCCTCCTTTGGGGTAGTCTGATGGAACAGTCTTATTTGAGACCTATTCAGAAAACTGAAGGAGCTAATCTGGTTCAGGATTTTGTAATGAGTTTGAATCTCTGCTGAGAATATCCATGAAGGTTCCTAAGGAAAATGGTGAAAACAGATCTTTGACTTCTTTGTGCATAGCAACTTCACCAGAGCTGAAAAAAAAATCACAGAAGTAGAAAGCTGTGAATGCAGGCAGCCTTGGATCCACACAGTGCAAGAGCCTCTCCAAAGAGACAAGAAACTTTGGTTCAGTTTTAACAAAGAACATCCAAAGTTGTGATTTCTGTGGGAAATGTCTCATGGAAAGTGTTTTCACACTAGCGAAATACACTAGTGTGGATGCCCCTTCAATCTGTGGAGGTGTTTAAGGCCAGGCTGGACGAGGCACTGAGCAACCTGGTGTAGTGGGAGGTGTCCCTGCCTTTGGCAGGGGGGTTGGAACTCCATGATCTTTAAGGTCCCTTCTAACCCAAACCATTCTATGATGCTGTTCTATATCTAGATGGGGGGATGGGGGAAAGATACCCAGGATCATGGAGAAAGCACCACAGGAGCAGGGGGCTGAGCAATGGGCAACAAGTGTGTTGTTCATGGCTGTGTTGACTCAGGAAGCAGCAGAAGCTTTGGGGAGATAAGGAGGACAAAGTCCATACCTGTTCTCTCAGTGCAAACAGCCTTATCTCTGCTCCCCGGCAGCCACTCGCCTGCTGGCTGCATAGTCCAAGGAGCAAGCTCCACTGCAGTTAAAGTGTGACAGAAGCAGTGTCACTGCACCTCTCTGAAGAACTTGCTGTCTTCAAATAGGAACGTTTGTTTCTCTTTCATCATGGGATGTTTGCAAGGAACTCATGTTTTCTTGCTTCTTCTTCCCTTAACCATCTTTGTCTTTCAGAAGCCTCAAATGGAGTTGAACTTCTGAAAGCATTTCTTTCCTCAGTGTTGAACTTCTGAAAGCATTTCTTTCCTCAGTATTTCCTCAGCATTTCTTTTAAATTTTGCTGCTGCAGGACCAATTTGCTCCCTTTCTATTAGACCAGGCTGGACAAGGCACTGAGCAGCCTGATGTAGTGGGAGGTGTCTCTGCCTATGGCAGGGGGGTTGGAACTCGATGATCTTTAAGGTCCCTTCCAACCTGAACTATTCTATGATTCTATTTGTGGTATCCAAGCCAGCATCTGCACCCTGAATTTGTTATCCCTCTAGAAAGGAGGAAAGGCTCCACCTTGGAACCTCTGGCCTCTTAGATATGCATCTGGCTCAGATGTGAGGAAGAATCTTACCATTGATGGAAACCTCAGTTATGTGTTGATTTCCTTCTAGCACTTCAATCATGAGTCTCCCTGTGGAGATCCTTGCTTCTTTGTGATGGGAATAAAGTGAGAAGTATCTGTGAGTCTCTTCTCCCACTGATTAAAACCCTGTGCTGTTTTTCCCCTGTCTATTTTGAGACAAAGCAGAGGGCTTTGGGAGGCAAAACAGCACAGGGGGGAATCCTAGCACAGTCTGATTTCATCAGACAGTTGCACGAAAGCCAAGGGGCTCTGTACATTGTCAAGCACAAGATATAACATCACTGCAGCAATTCCTTTAGCCCAAGGCTTTGGAGAACAACTAATAGCAGTTGGTCATCTGAACCCTGGGATGAACCATTGCCCCACCTGCAGAGCCTTCATCCCTGACTAAGATGTCATAAGTTGATGCCTTCACTCTTTTCCTGATGTGTTAAAGATGGTTACAGACTGTCAGAGGGTAG
>VZTY01005813.1:0-42958 GCA_013400935.1 Turnix velox
AGGGACTCTGTATGCAGACTACACAACCAGGAAGTCCCATCCAGTTAGAGAAGTGTGACTCCCTCTCTGGAGTGCATTGCTAATTAGCGGCTATAGCAATCAAGGAAATCTAAAGGCAATTAATTGTGCCCTGGTACCTGTCCCTGATACTGTCCCTTACGCTGCCCAGGACACCCCACAGGCTGGAACCTCACTGGTCCTGCAGGGCTGATGGATAGCCAGCTAGAGGGTTTTCTTATTCTTCCTCCCCAGCCTGCATATGAATGAAAAGTGATGAAGACAAGGAAGTCCTGTAGAGATTATTCTAAACGTTTACTGCATAGGAGAGCAAGAGAGGGAAAAGGTTTATGTGCTGCAGTGGCAGATATCTAATCCTCTACAGCATTTTTCCATAGAAAAGCCACATGGGCTCCCTAAACTTTTGAGCAGTCTCAAACAGCTTTTATTAGACCTCCTTTGCCTGCTTGGCTCATCTGCATTCCAGATGTTGGTGGCTTAAAGGATAGAGGGTGGTTCTTAACACTCAAGCCTGGTGTTACAGAGTCCCACCATTCACCACTTTTCCCTATTTCACTTTTACCTTGGGTTTCTCAGCAATGCTGCTAAGATTTTCATTAAACTGTGTGCTCTACTTATCTCTTCCCATAGTATCTTTATTTTTCAAATAGAAAGTTGTTTGAAAGACATGTTCTGTATTCTTCATGAAAGCACACAGCATTTCCCTGCCTTCTCCATACTCTTGTTATCACAGCATTAGAGTCCCTGCAGGTCACAGAAGTGGTAAAAAGCTGTTGCCCAACATCCAGCAGCAGGCTTTCCCAAGATAAAATAACAAGTTCACATAGACCCCCTTCATCCTGTTTTACTGTAACTCATCATGGTGTTATCCAAGTTCAGTTATCAGTAAAATAATGCTGCATATCTTGCAGGTGTATGTTCTATTGTGGCCAGAAGGCAAATGGTATCCTGGGGTGTATTAGAAGGGTTGTGGTCAGTAGACTGAGAGAGGTTCTCCTCCCCCTCTACTCTGTCCTGGTGAGACCACATCTGGAATACTGTGTCCAATTCTGGTTCAGGAAGGACAGTGAACTGCTAGAGAGGGAACAGCAGAGAGCAATAAAGATGGTGAAGGGATTGAATATTCCTTACGAGGAAAAGCTGAGGGAGATGGGTCTCTTTAGCTTGGAGAAGAGGAGACTGAGGGATGATCTTAACAATATCTATAAATATGTAATGGGAGAGTGTCAGAAGGATGGAGACAAGCTTTTCTCAGTGACCTCCAATGGTAGGACAAGGGGCAACAGGTGCAAAGTAGAACACAGGAGGATCCACAGAAACACAAGAAAAAACTTCTTCACTATGAGGGTGAGAGAAGAGTGTCCCAGGCTGCTCAGAGGGGGTGGGGGGTGTCCCTCTCTTGAGACATTCAAACCCCACCTGGACACCTCCCTGTGTGACCTGATCCGGGTGTTCCTGCTCCAGGAGGGGACTGGATTAGATGATCTCATGAGGTCCCTTCCAATCCCTGATAATCCGTGATAATCAGGCATGATGCCAGAAGCAAGAGGATTTTAGTAAAGAAATACAGATCAAACACTATCATGAATTGCTCTGAATAAGGGTTACAATCCTTTGGGCTCCTCAGACACAGGCAAATGAATTCCCTATTGGGCTTTTACACCTGTGTCTTCCTAAGAAAGGAGAATTAGTGGAACAAATGCAACTTATCTGACATACAGAAATGAAGCTTTAGGGAAATCATTTTTCTGCTACATTATCAGAGTACAAATAACAGTAACAAAAGCCCTGAACAACAGTCTTTTGTTGCTGTGTTAAAAATCTTGCTTTACATTCTCCTCTCTCCCTCTCCCCCCCTCTCGCCCCCAATTCCATCTCTCATTCTTTCTCCCCTTTATTTCCTTCTTTGTCTTTTAGTTTTGGTCCTCTCTCTCTCATTTTCGTTGATAAACAGATAAGGCAGCAGCACTGGAACAGTCAGTGCATTATCAGGGGGACTGCCTTAATCTTTGAAGCCCCTGAGGAATAGTAGGGCTGTGTTAAGTGGGCTTCAAAGGCAAAAGGTGGAATGAGGTGTGATAGGAAACCAGCTCTTACTAACTGGTTCACTTCAGGCTAGCTTTAAATAAATTGCAGCTCTGAGCTGCTTGGACGTTGACAAGAGGGCTGTGATATTTGTGGCTGCACTACAGAGAATTTCAGCTTTTTAAAGCAGGAAGAGGGAGAATCTGAAAGGACTTGAAGCTGTGAAACTGTAAAGCAAAAACAAAATGAGCCTCTCAGCATGGAGCCTCCCTGGATTGCTCCTCTCACAGACAAACTTTACCTGGCTCTGTTATTTCGGCTTGGTTTTGGGAGCAGCTGAGTATTTTGGCAGCAGCTTTGATGGACTTTTTGGAAGAACTCAGGGTGATGGGAACTGACTTCTAATAAATATACTACTGATTTGGCAGTCACCAGCAGCTGAACTGCTGGGAAAAAAAAAATCTAACTTCCCCATTAGGTGCTGTGAAGCGAAAATTTAAGTCTTGGAGTGCAAATTCAGCACTGCCAAAATAGTATATGAACCAGTTTTAGCACTGTAGATGTTTATGTGTCTAAAGCTCCTAGTTTAGGTCAGGCACTAACTGTGGAAGACAAGGGTGGAGATTCATGATGGCTCTGTCCTGATTTTTTGTCCATCCAGTTCAGGGGCCCTCAGTTCAAGGACAGGGAACTGCTTGAGCGAGTCCAGCACAGAGCCATGAAGACGATGAAGGGATTGGAGCATCTCCTCTATGAGGAACAGCTGAGGGAGATGGGTCTCTTTAGCTTGGAGAGAGGAGACTGAAGGGTGACCTCATTCATGTCTATAAATATGTAAAGGGAAAGTGTCAGGAGGATGGAGCCAGGCTCTTCTGAGGGACATCCAATGATAGCACAAGGGGCAGTAGGTGCAAGCTGGAACATAGGAAGTTCCATATAAACAAAAGAAAAAACTTTTTCACAGTGAGGGTGACAGAACAGTGGCACAGGCTGCCCAGAGAGGGTGTGGGGTCTCTTTTTCTGGAGACATTCAAACCCCTCCTGGATGCCTTCCTGTGTGACCTCATCTGGGTGTTCCTGCTCTGGCAGGGGGATTGGACTCTATGATCTCTTGAGGTCCCTTCCAGTCCCTGACATTCTGTGATTCTGTGATAAGTGCAGCTTGTTCCCAGCAGACTCCTAACAGCATTGATCAGGATCCTGTTCTTCAGGTTTGTAGTCACAGCCAGAGTGATTTTAGTCCTAGTTTGAGGATTATAGTCTCTGTTGCTCCCAACTGGTTTTCCACCTTTAATCACCACCCATAGAGATGCAGATTGGTATTGATGTTGGTATAATAGCCAATCCATTGATATAAATCAACACAGAGTGCAATGGAATAATATAGATTTGTATCTGATGAAGTTATAGCATACTTTTAAAAGCAAAGCCTTGAAAAGCCGAGGTGACTCTTCAGAGTCTTAATTCATCAAGAGCTGCTATATGTGGGGAGACCTAGAATGGAAACCAGAGTTTTACTTGGCTAATGATGCTTGAAGTTTACAAGTCTGGCAGCTGGAATACCTTCATTTTTAATAAATTTGACTTAGAGGGATGTTGATGGAGGTGAAGAGCTATCCTCCACTTGGGTAAAAATGGCTGGCTTGCCATTCATTTAGGTGAGAAGTGTCTTACATTGAATTTTCCTGGCTCTGTCTGGAGGAATGCTGATGGTGGTAAATTCTTAGAGCACCTACACTCTCCTCTGCACCAGCAAGATCAACAGGAGCAGGTCTATCCACACCTTTCACAGAAATGAAACCTGACCCTCAGTTACCATCAGCATTTGTACAGGGTGAAGTCAAACAATCCCCAAAAGAGGAGTAACAATGATCAGTTGGAATGGTGTAATTATGTAAACAACCTCAATTCCTACCACAGCTTGGAAGGGGGGAATATGTTTTTGACTGTAACACTGCTTTTCATTGCTCTGCTAGTGTGAAGGGGGCTTGAAGTGATTACAGTCATAACTTATGCCTGCTCTGAGACTGATTTGCCTTCAAAATGGTGTAAATAAGCTGCCTTGTGTGACTGACAATCCCTTTTCTGTATAGCAAAGAGCACTATGTCATTTGCATGCACTGGTTTCTCCAGCCACAACCATTCCTCAGCTTGGCTGTCCCTTTAGAGAGGAAATGAGGCCAGGCTAAGCCAGCAATGGTCAGATGAAAACCCATCAAAAACAGAGCCTGGGCACCAGGGGAAGGTCAAGCAGTAGAAGTAAGTAAACACCCCTGAAAAATATGCAGACCTCACAGTGGGCATCCCCAAGGGATTTTTCACTAGATGTGGTGCTGCGTGCAGTACATCCTCTGCACTTCCCATCATGGCTCACCTCTCTCACATACAGGCCTTTGTCAGCCAGGTCATGACTCAAAGTGAGGTAAAGCCACAAGAGAGTTCAACCAGAGAGCAGCAGGAGTTAGTGAAAACAGGAGGAATGGGCAGACTGAGCAGCAGCAAGCAAGAAAAGCACACCTCCTGAGTAGGGAAACATCATGGAGAGCTTGGAAACCTTGGGCAGGTCTCCTTCCTCCAGCAAGGTTGACTTTTTTCCATAGCTGCTCTTCACACATCTCCACCATAGCACCTGGCTGGGCTGTGGGAAGGTTGCTGGGAGGTGTGAAGCCAGCTTGTTCAGCAGCACCAACTTGTGTAATTCCTAAGCAAGACTGGCAGGGAGGCAGCTGGCTGGCAGAAGGGACAAAGCCAAGTTCAGTTATGTGCCACTTGAGGTTCCTCAGAAGCTCAGGAGCTCAAGGGAAGCAGCAGCCAGCTCCTGGCCACTGTCCTTTTCATGAGGCTGTCTCCTAAGGAAAGGGCAGGTTGCCAGTGCAGTCAGCACAATGGAGTCTGGCACATGCAGGAGATGCTGCATGTACCAGGCAAGAGTAGACATTGCATGTGAGCCACGGTGTGAACTTGGCCATAGGAGAAACAGGCAGAAAACCTAGGCTGGAGGGGAAGCAAGGCCAGGCTTTGTCAACCAAAATGGCCACCACAACAGGGAAACAGATCTGTGCAACCAGTGACCAGGAAGTCTTTCATGAGCACTGACTGACATCCACCAGCACCTTGGTTGTGTTGAGAGAAAGCACCCACGAGACAACCATCATCATTCCCCACTCCTAATCTTGCACTGAGAGGTTGATCCTTCTGCTGTTGAAGTCAGTGGCAGTTTTGTCACGGTCTTGAATGAAGCTTGAGGCAGAATCTGAATTAACTTTAAATAAGGGCTGGAGAATATGCTAAGAGATAAAATCCATGAATGGGAAAGAGAAAAATCGGTGCATTGGCTGCATGTTTCCTAAACAGGTTTGTTTCATGCTTCTGAAATAGCACAATTTTAACTTTGTGTAAACCACTTGTAATTTCCCATTTGGATGTATAAAATTTATTAGACAGTCCTTAAAAAGAGATTCAAAATTGACCACAGAGGTCTCCCTCCGTTCATAATAAATCCATCTTTATTAAAAGTACAGTAGTGGGAAAGGCAACCTTCCAGCATCCATTTTCAGCTGTTCAGTTACCAGCCTCATCAGTGACAACTTGAGAGAGTTTCAGATTTATGACATAACAAAAATTAAACATATCCTTTTCTCAGAATATTGTTCTGGAGAGGGTAATTACACAAATACAGTCTAAGCTTATTATCTTTCCCTTTCTTTTTCTCGTGCTATCTTCCCTCCTCCTCTTCCTTTTTACACTACTACATTTCCTACATGTGTTCAGTGAAGCTGAAAATGATATTTTGATAATGGGCACACAATGAATGTTTAAGAGGGCTGGGTGACAATGTGAGACTTTGTTAAGGAAAAGAGGATACAATGAATAGCTATAATGGGAGTCATTAATGAAAGGACTGCTGTTTGGTTTTTTTGTTTTTTTTTTTCCTGAGTAAGGCTACATCTTAATGCTTCTCAGGTTTCCTTCTCTATTTATACAACACTGTGGAGGTCAAACCTAAAGTTAGGTCTTTCCTGGTGATGTGTAATGAAACTTAGCTCACTATGTCTTCCTGACTCCTAAATCATTTGTATTGCAGTAAAATATAGGAGTATTGCTCCTGGAACAGCACTGTGCCATGGAGCTGTATAAACATACCAACATGGTTAATTTTCATCTGTAGAAGTTTACAACGTGTTTTTTAGACAACATTTTTTTTATTTCAAAATGTCACAAATGCTGCTTAGTCTTAAGATACCAAGAGTGTGCTATTGTCATGAAAACTGAGTGTCAGGAGGATGGAGCCAGGGTCTTCTCATTGACCTCCAATGACAGGACACGGGCAATGGGTGCAAACTGGAACACAGGAGGTTCCACACAAACAAAAGAAAAAACTTTTTCACAGTGAGGATGACAGAACAGTGGCACAGGCTTCCCAGAGTGGGTGTGAGGTCTCCTTCTCTGGAAACATTCAAACCCCACCTGGATGCCATCCTGTGTGACCTGGTCTAGGTGTTCCTGCTTTGGCTGGGGAATTGGACTCTATGATCTCTTGAGATCCCTTTGAATCCCCAACACTGGGTGATTCTGTGACAATTTAGAGCCCCATTTCAGTTTAGAGAAATACATGGGGGATTGACTGCAGTAGTTTTGTCAGAGCTGGTGGCTCTATGCCATGATACATCCGTTACTTTCCTCTTTGTGACCACAGGTGTTCCCAAGAGCAATAGGAGCAGCATTTCATTACTCTCAACCCCTCCTCTGACAGGGTCATCCTGGCACCAGCTTGGCATGGAGGACCCTTACTATTGAGATGGCAAAATTCAGCTCTAGGGTGGTGAGCCACTGTAACAGGTTGCCCAGAGAGGTTGTGGATGCCCCCTCTGTGGAAGCATTTAAGGATGAGGCACTGAGCAACCTGGTCTAGTGGGAGGTGTCCCTGCCCATGACAGTGGGGCTGGAACTAGATGACCGTTAAGGTCCCTTCCAACCCAAACCATTCCACAGTATTAGTATTATGTTTTCCAAAGCTGCTGGGAAGGTCAGTACCAAGATTTGCTTTGCTATTCCCCTTTACATTTAGTAGCCACATCAAACTATTGCCCAAGTGGTGGGCAGTAGATTTATGGTGTGTTTCTGTGTCTCTGTTGAAGAAGCAAACTAAGCAGCAAAGAAGTACTAATTTCCCTGCTGAGTGCTGGTGGATTGTGAGCTCAAGGAGCAGGTGCAGGATAGGCAGAAGGAAGAGAGGGAAAGTTTTCTCCTTTAGCAGCAACTGAGTAGTAGTAACATTCTGCCTTACTGCGGAATTGCTTTTCACTAGAACAGCAGGCAAAGGAAACCCACGCTTCAATACCTCCATTTCCTTAATGACTGAGAAATCCTGAGATGAGTTATTCAGTGTCCACATCCTTCCTGCTGTGTGCATCCTGTCCTGTGCAAAGGCTTCTTAATAAGTCTTTTTTCTTTCTCTTCCTTTCTTTTCCCCCCCTTTCCCTCTACATTGAGTGTTGGAACTCACTTTTTCTGCCTAGAGAGGAAGAGGTGAAGGCTCACAACTGAGAGCCAGAATTCTATCCCTTAGAGACTGAACATCTGGATTACTAGTCTGGGACATCACAGATTAATCTGATATGTCCTTCACGTGAAGGTCACTAGAACTGACATTATTTCTTTACTGCCATTGGAATTGAGGAGAATTAACAAAAATCCAGCCTCAGTTTCCCCTAAGTCCAGACTCAATTGCACTGAATTGAGAGAGAATCTGTTGCTGCAGTGGAGTGCTGTGCTATCTGTCCTCTTCTAGAAGTCTTTTTCCCCCCAGTTTCTCTTTCCATATTTATTTAACATAATCCATATTATGATAGAAACTGCCCATGTTGACACAATAGGAAGAAGGCCAACATATACACCACAGGGAGGGAAAAGGACTATTTTTATTTTCTTTGAAAAATGCTAAGTTTGAGGTGGTTTCCTCACTCAGATATAAGGTCATGGGGTCAAGACCTTTTAATAAATACACCCTCTGCATCTTATAAAACAGCCTCACAAGATGAGAACTCTTACAAGAACCAACAACCACATGGGATGCAGAAAAAAGAAGTTGTTGATCTTCAATACACAGGCTTTTTTATTTTCAATGTAATGCTATATTACCACATATGGTTACACATGCAATGTTGGGGAACTAACTCAGAAAACAGTTCTTTTAGTAGCTTTTAATAACACCAGATGTCTATGTGGTGAGAGGAAAGAAAGGACTGCAATTGAACTGGGAATTGGACCCTGTGGACTAGTTGAGTCCCAAAGCTGTAGCAGAGTCTCCCCTTCACACAGCACCACCTGTATTATTGACTGGCATGTAGAAATGGAAGATGCTCTGGGTTTTCAGATATCATAATTCCCTTGCCATCTGTTTGATGTGAGGCTAGCATCATGATACTGCTGCTTGTGCCACATTGAGTGTTAAACCATTACACAAATAATGTAACAAACCCCAGGCTGCTCTCTGCTGTTGTTGGTCTTTTCCTCTGAAATAGCAAAACAAGAGTATTTTGTTGTTCTGTCTCAGCAAAAGGCAGCAGATGGGCTTGAGAACCAGAGAGTAGACTTATGATCTCATTAGAATGGGGGTAGAAACCATGTTAATGTGAATGTCCACCTGCAGGGACACTGTCACACAAGTCACGGATGGGATCATAGAATGGTTTGGGTTGGACGCGACCTTAAAGATCATCTAGTTCCAACCCCCCTGCTATAGGCAGAGACACCTCCTACTAGACCAGGTTGCCCAATGCCTCTTCCAGCCTGGCCTTAGACACCTCCAGGGAGGGGGCATCCACAACCTCTCTGGGCAAAGTAGTTCAGTGTCTCACTAACCCAGAGTTGAGTTTTGCCACCTCAGAAGTGAAGGTCCCCCGTGCCCTCATAGTAAACAACTTCACTGCTCACTTCTGCTGAAGTCAATCTGCAGGAGGAGGAATGGTTTCTGTGCTCCTCACACTTTTTCTTCAGAGGAGGATGTGGCCAGGAAACCCCTGGTAGACAGCATGCACTAGTGTGTGTGAGTTACAGGATAAAACGCTGTCAGTGGTGAGGCACAAGAAGTGCTGCAACTGTTCAGCTGTGGGCTGTCAGAGGGTGAAAGGTAGAAAAGCACCAAAACCCCTTCAATGTGCACTCACTTCCTTGGAGCTGGTTTGGATGTGCTTCCACTGGGCTGTCACAGCCTGCCAGGCCATCTATTTATCACACATCCTCTGACATCTCCAGTATCCAACCTCACCCATTAGCAAGCATGGTTTGCTTCTTCACCAAGGTCTTAAGGTCCACAGAATCAAGAATCACTGGCAAACATAAAACTAAAAAATTATTCTTTATCTTTTTCAAAACATGGAAACTCATCTATTCCAATTCAGAACATATCTTAAAGCTATGTAGGGAAACAGGACTCACATTGGCAGGGACTTTCTGGGTGAAGGACAGAGCAAAACATCAGAGCTGCTCTAGGATATGGATGGAAATAGGATAGTACAAGCCACATGTAAAGTGCACATGCAAAGCTTTCACACAGGAACAGACAGGACTGAATTAGAATGAAAATTCTGCTGGATGTCCACTGCCTCCTTCACTTCTTCATGAGTTGCTTCTCACTCCAAGCAACAGACTGTTAATTCCTTCTCCCTGAACTTAAATTATAAGAAAAATTAATTCAGAGCACTAAAAGCACATGGGGACAATAGGGAATACCTACAGGGCCTTCCAATCTGCATCATATTCCTTATGGAGCCAGGGGCAATTTGGCCTTGATGCCAAACACCCATCCACCAGAGAAATTTTATTTTTCATAGTATGGTTTGGGTCAGAAGGAACCTTAAAGATGAGCAGGGACACCTCCCACTAGACCAGGTTGCTCAATGCCTCATCCAAGCTGGCCTTAAACACCTCCAGAGAGGAGGCATCCACAACCTCTCTGGGCAACCTGTGTCAGTGTCTCACCCCCCTCACAGTAAAGAATTTCTTTCTTAGATACAGCCTGAATTGCCCCCATCCAATTTGTGTCCATTACTCCTAGCCCTGCCATCCTGTACCCTATTAAAAAGTCCTAACCCAGCCTTTCTGGAGGGCTCCTTCAGCTACTGATAAGCCACTACTGAACCCCTCCTTGAGCCTCCTCTTCTCCAGGCTGAAAAACCTCATGAGGGAGGTTTTTGCTTTTGTGTCCTGCTTTACTAAAAAGCAGATACCTTTGGAAGACACTATTTTGGGAGGAGAATAAAAAAAATAGAAGGATGATGCTGATACTTCTGCATTTTTTAAGATCATGCACTTTTATTCCCCCCCAATTTGTAACCAACTGGCTATAAAATTCAGAAGAGCAACCCTCAGATGAAATAAATAGAATATGGATTCGATCCAGCATTTTAAGAAAAGGTTGTTCCACTTAGTGCAATGAAGAGCAACAATGCCAGGATGAGATACAAATAGTTGGAATGATTTTCGTGTTTTTAAGACTTTAGCAGAGAATAATCATAAATCAAGCTTTGGAAAACTCGGTATTTTTAGTCACAGAGAACTATTCCCTAGCAGCAAGTAGACCTGAAGGGAGATCACACAGACAGGGTTTCGTTTATAAGGCAACTGTCAAATTCTGTCTACATCCTCTTACACACACCATCTGCAGTCACATCTCTCTGGTCTGTCTCCACGCTCTGTTTTGAAGGAAGCAACTGCAGAGCAATATTGTGACTTATCCCTGTTGTGTGGAGAACCTCCACCTGGCATTTTATCTTGCTCACTTTGATCCTCTCTGCTTATCACTGGCATGGGATGAAGGCTCACCCTCAGACCACTGTTTCTTAGAGCTAAGTCTCAGATTGGCATCTAAGAGAGGCAGAACTTTGATTCCCCCTCGCTCTGCAGCTGTTTTAGTCATTTCCACTGGTGCAAAATGGACACGAAGAGCCACTCAGGCAGGGCAGTGAATGGTTATACAAGGTGTGCTGGCAATGGAGAACGAGACACTGGGAGTATTGATTTAGCAGACCATTGTTTCTTTTTCAGAAATGTTCACAAAAGTTTGGTGCCAAGAGCAAAGATAAACAAATTCATCATCCAACGATGGAAGGAAAAAGAAAAAAAAAATAAAATAAATTACCTCTCTGGAAATTAATTTCTATGAGCTTTTGTAATACCAAACATGAAGGGATAAAGGAAGCAATGCTCATTTTATTCCTTGCTACAGTGGTGGGCATATATTAGCTACTGAAAGCCTCAAAGCACTACTTTAAGGATTACAAACTCTGTATATGCAGCATTAAACTAGTGCAATCTCTATGCTGCAGTAAGGCAGTCATTAACATGGCCTGGAATACTGATTGGGATTCACTGGCAATTATTTTAAATTGAAAAATTCCAGTTGATGGAAATCACAGGAGGTGATCTCAATGTCTTACTTAGGGCAGGGGAGAATTAAGGAGGAAAATTTTTGCTTTTTAAATTTACCGTGTTTTATGTTTAAAAGTAAACATTTTGAAGTTCCAAGGAAATAGTTTAAGTTTGTACATTAAAAATATTTTTAAAAGAATGTTCAGAGAAACTGTTTGGTTGATGGGATCTGAATCCTTTTGAGTCCCACATTTCCACCTTCCACTCGGTATCAGGATGGGAAAATTCTAAACTGAGTATTGCTTGTGGACTGGAAAAACTGTTTCCTGTCCACCTCTCCTGGCAAACCAGTATATTTCTGTTTTAATGCTGAAACTTCAAAAAACAACAGGCAATGGCTGGATCAGAGTTGATCTTTCAGTAAGTAAGAAATCCTCTCAGGATGTACTTTTGTTCAGTAGGAGTGTTTGTGGCCATGGGAATGTTTTGAAAGATGAGGTTTCTGTAATAACTCCTGTGGCTTCTTCACTGTGGGAAGGTAAGAGAGTGATAAACATGCCCTCCACAGTGCTTTCCACACTGGTGTTTGCTCTTCTGCAAGAGGAAAACATTTTTCTGACTGATTTTCAAATGGGAAATGGCCACACCATTGCAGCCACGGGATGTGGCTGTGGGCACCTGCAGCAGGCTCTGGTGGTGGATGCTCTCTGCCTTCCATGATGTCTTGGGTCTATCTTTACCTTCTTCCCCTATGAGGATGGAGAATTAATAAGAAAATTCAAATCCAAATCCATACCAAAACACCTATCCTGATGTGTCTAGAGAACCAGAGGAAAAAGAGTGTTCAGCAAAGGTGAACTGTGTATCCACTGTCTGCAGGAGAAAGCTGAACTTTGGCATCTGGAATGGTGGTGAGAAGACCTCAGACAACTTATTATTCCTAATCCCAAAGCTCCTGTGGAACCAACACTAAACATCTCTGCTCTTTGTTGTGAAAGGACTGAATGAGGATCATCTTTGCTCTTACCCAACCATCCTGATGGAGATGGCCCTCACTAGTACAATATCAATGTGCTTCACAGTTCCCATTAGAAAAAGGTGAGCAAAGCCTTGGCACCTGCCTTAAGATTGGATCACAGAAGGCAATGTCTGATGTCGACAGTCATCTTGGGAAAGGAAGAAATATTGAAACTTAAAAATACCAATAATATAGATGTTTTGGGAGAAAAAGAAACTATACTGTGGGCAGAGTAGAAAAGGAAAGCTCATTATGGTCCTCTAAATTCCCTGAAGACATTGAAGCCTTGCTCTTCTCATCTAGGAAGGTCCTGGTTTAGGCCCAAAAGGACCCCTCAAATGACAGATGGGCCCCCTCCTCTCTCAGAAGAGAAGAGAGGAAGGAATGAGGAGATTTGTGAGTTTAGAAGAATTCCAAACTACATTAATAGACAATGAAATAATAGATAAAATTAAAAAGAAAAGATAAAAAGGTATACAATGTTACAAAACCATATCAAGCTCCCGGGATGATGATCACGGTCCCCAGCAGACGCAGGGAGAGTCCCAGGCTGGGGCCAGTTCAGTCAGGAGCTGGATGCCGGATCTGGATTCAGGAGTGCTGGGATCGGGGTCAAAGGCAGAGTCTTTCCGAGATGTCGGCCATGGAAGAAAGAAGGGAAGGGCAAGAAAGAGAAGGGCAAGAGCCGGAGGCCAAGAGGCCTGACCCTTTGATCCCTCAGCTTTTCTACTGAGCATGGGGCAGATGGGATGGAATACTCCTGTTGGTCAATTTTGGGTCACCTGCCCTGTCCGCTCCTCCTTACAGGTGGGACTTCTCTACATCTTTCCGTTTCCAGCCCCCCCATAGGGTGGATGACGAACTTTCTCACCTTGATCACCACAGTGAATAATGAAAATAAGAGCTTCCTGCATACCATTCCCTGGTATAATCAGGCCTTATCAGTCTGGGAGTGAACAGTTTCTCAACAATGTGCAGTTAATTTCAGAGTTTAGTCAGACAGAAGAGGCCTAGCTGAAAAGTGAAGTTACAAACTAGAAAATTTACCCTATTTTACCTCAAACCAGGACAGGAGACATGAAGTCTACTGTCGAACACTTCCAAAACCCAACGTGTAGATTTGTAGAATTCTAAGGTTGCTCCTCAAGTATTAAGTAATCTGCACAAGACACAAACTTGATATTCACAGACCAGGATTGGAAATGCACTTTTTTGTCTGACAAGGATGTTTCAAATTATCTGGTGCTTGCAAGGCATTCAGGAACCAGGGGATTGGATCTGCACAGTGTAGAGAAACCCAGGCCAGGAAAGGCTTCCTTCTTCCAATGGAGCATGACACCAGCACACCGACCAGGCTGGTTGGGAAACCAGGGCTGTGGAGCCAGTTTGCTTGTCTGAGTGCTGATCATATCAGCAGAAAGCTGTAGTGGGAGATGAAAGAAAGCAGTGCTTTATCGGGTGATTTAGTTTCTCATTACCCAGAACCAGCTCATGCATGTGTCTTTGTTCTCCCCCTGCCCTCACAAGTGCAGAGATCAATCTCAGAAATATTTTGAATTAAGGATGGACTTGAGTTTTTCTCTCTCATGCCATGTCAGGCTTTCAGACCTGGGGGTGGGTGGGGACGATGNNGGGGAAAGGAAGGGGAGATGTGGAGTGTCAACAACAATAAGCAGGAGGGGATAAGATGCCTGGCACTGGGAGAGTTCAGGCTGGGACAGTTTGATCTCTCCCAGAGCACTGGCAGAGCTTGAAGATCACTGCTTTTGACACGTTTCTCCGGCTGCTGAATGAGAGGATTTACTTGGGTGAAATTTAGGCCCGAGGGGGACATGAAAATCATATTCATAATTTGAAGTGACATATGATTCAGGATTAAAAAGCTGGCTGGCAGAGAAAAGAGCTGAGGTTATCCTTTTGAGCTGTGCTAATGCAGAAAACTGCGTTTTTAATCCTGTTTTAAAAAGGCCTAGAAGGTTTCCAGCTGGGGCAGTTAGAATATAAAGGCGCTGTAAGGATGAGGAATCCCTTTTTCAAAAGGGAGAGGGAAAAAAACCAAAACAACAACAAAAGATCAAGTTCTTCTTTTGTTTTTCTCTGATAGCAAGTGGTTGAAAGCCAACATAGGAGATTTTTTTTTAACTGCCATTCCTTTGTCTGACTTTCTACAACATGACATGTAGCAGGAGCACTTTGTGGGACAAACAGGGGTTACCACTAATGGCCACGCTAAAGGGTGCTGAGGGCTCCCAGGTGCCGGGATTGCAGATTCCCTCAATTTCTGCGCATTCCTTCAGAAAAATGGAATTCCTACCTTTCTGTCACTGCCCAGGACCTCCTTGTCCCTTGCACTGAGCAGGGAGTCGAAAGGTGCCCTCCACCCCATTGAGTTTAGCTGTGGGTAATTAATCTCTGCACCTTTTCATGTCACCTCTCCCAAGAGGCTCTTAATTGTAGCAAAGGAGTGCACTGATGTCACTGTTACTGTGCTTATTATACTCATTTTAAGAGTTTAGTAGAGCTTCCTTTTTTTTTTTTTTTTTCCACCTTTTTAAATTATTTTCCTTCTTTTCTGACAATACTATCTTTTTCCATTACAGTAATTTTCAGTACTATGGGGCAAGAACCAACTTTCCAGAGTAGCTGCTGGAAACATGGACCGTGACACCAAAGAGTATTTTAAACCATGTCATACTGGAAGTTAGAAAAATGTATCTTCAAGTGCAAAATCAACAGTAAATTGCACTACCACTAATTAACATGCTAAAAATGTGGTTTTCCCTATTTGCCTCAATAGTTTCTGAAATCCTGAGGTTATTTCTTCTCTAATTTTGCAATGCTGTATTTCACAAAGGAAACTTTAGGGTTAGCTGAAACATCCTGGTCTTATGTACTCAAAATTATTTGGGTGAGATTTTCTTTTACTGTTTCTCAAAAAGTCCATTTTGAAACACATGTCTCAATGACATGAAAAAGCCAAGTCATTGTGCTCTGAAAAATGTCATGTTATTTTCCAGGATTTCAGAGTGGACTTTCATTTTTTCCTCCCCTCCAGAGCCCTTTTTTTAATTGAAATTGCATTTTCTAATAAAAATCAGCACTGACAAAAATAAAGCAAACTTCTGCCGTGCTCCATTCAAAGTCTGTCACTGGAACAAATCCCATGGGATCAAGGTTTCAACTTCCCTGTCCCTCAAGATACAATTATTTCCTAGTGTTCTTCTCCCACCTCTGGAAAACTCCTCAGCTAAGACAAAAAGAAATGATTTAAAGCCAGAGCAAGTCAATGAGAACTCTTCTCTCTATTGACTTTGGGTTTGGGGAAAGCTCTGGATCAATAGGGCACTATTATTAATCTAATAGCCTATATATAGAATTTAAGTGTGCCCTCCTATTAGGTTTTTAAATCATCCTATAGAATTCAGTAGAAGCGTATTCCATTTCATTTTCATGACTAAAAATGAACACTCACTATTTTTATCTCTTGTTCACCCTGATGGGGAGACATGACTAATGCAGACAGGCAAGCCTTTCTCTCCAGCATCACCACTGGATGCTGAAGCCATTGGGTGGACTTGTCCAAGTCCTCCTGATAAATATGACACTGAAGGAAAACAAAAAGATTAGGGGACCTGAGAATACGGTCTGGCTTACAGAAACGCTTACTGAAAGCAACACCGAGTGGTAGAAGGAGCCTTGCTGGATTCCTCCATCCCAGTCCCAGCTAGCACCATTAGAAGTCAGAGCAAAGGAAAAACACACCAAAATCCAAACATCTCTCCCAGCACTGTTTTCACTTCAAAGCCAAACACTTCTGATACTGGATGATGAAACAAATATTAACATGAAGCCAAATTACACTTTTTTTTTACCAAGACACTCTTCAGGGTTGAAGAAGACTTTCAGACCTGGCTGCAGGTGAGCAGACAACTCAGTTATCAGGGGAGATTCATTACCTTTGGTGAATAAACTTGACAGAAGAAATTCTTTCCTGTGAGGGTGGTGAGACACTGGAACAGGTTGCCCAGAGAGGCTGTGGATACCCCATGATCCCTGGAGGTGTTTAAGGCCAGGCTGGATGAGGCACTGAGCAACCTGGTCTAGTGGGAGGTGTCCCTGCCCATGACAAGGGGGGTGGAACTAGTCAATCTTTAAGGTCCCTTCCAACCCAAACCATTTTATGATTCTCTTATTCTATGATTATCACGACTGCGGTTGCAATTACTGTAATTATATGGCTGAGTGAAACACACAATTACATGTGGCCAGTTCTAAAAATCTGGGCACAGGTAATTAATTGCCAAAGGCCACAGGAGACCGTGCTCAGGGAGGAGATGGAGGATAACCCCAGGTTGAGCCAGAGACTGTGTGTCCTGCCTTGTGCCTCCTGACTTGCGCCTCATGCTTTCCATCTCCTCATTGTCTGTCTTGGAGGAAAATAGGCTGAATCCTGTCCTGAACTCCTCCTCTTGGACCTGCATGCCTAGCCTAAGATTCTGAATCCAAAGCAAAGATGAGGCCATCCACTTTGGATGTCATTGTATGGCTCTGCACAGGGAATACACTATAAATAGTATCATCTCACATTATTAACTGCATTCTCCAAGAAAACCAAAACCAACTGAGATCATCTTTATTCAAAGGAAGAAGTCCTCAGTGTATTTGCAGAGCATTTCTCCAGGTTCCTCTAGCCAGTTTTACTTACACAGTTGTGTACCAGAGCTGATTTTTTATCAGGCAGCTTCTACAAATGAGACTGAAAAGTTAATTCTAATACAGAAGAAATATCCAAAATTATCTCAGCACAGAAAAAAACACTAATTAAAAAAATACTAAGTGATTATGTTTGGGTTGAAAGGGGATTTTACAAGAATAAAATTTTGTGAAATATACTCACTATTACACTGTTAAAAAGAAAAATAACATTTTATTAATGTTATCTGCATTTATAAAAGTTGCACTCAATGTAACTTTAAAACTTTTCTTACATTGTGTTGCCATTTCAGATCAGAGTGTAATCATGAATGATTACAAAAAAAGTTTGCACAGAAACACACCATTACAGATGTATTCAAAAACAACTATGAATCTGTTTGTCTGTAGATTAAGTGTCCATGGTGATCAGAGTGCCATAAAGCAGAATAAAAGACTTGTGAAAAATGATGAAATAAAAAAATACTCTTTTTATAAGCTTTTATAAGTAGTGTTATGAGAAAGACAGGCCATTTACTTTGAATATATAATTTTTATGCCCTCTCTTTAATTCACATTATTAAAGCAGATCAAAACAATACTATGCTCCTATGGTTTTTCAGAATTAGAAGGAAATATACTATAAGAAAAGTCTAATGAATGAAATGCTGCAAATCACAGCAGGGAACCTGATTTGTGAGAAATGACCAGCCTGATTTTCCAACAAATACTGAAGGAAATACCTGAAAGACAATTTATTTTTCATCCCAGAAATCTGAAATATACCAATATCTGACTGAAATCTATAGTGAGGATAAAGAATATGAGGTCCTGGAAATTCAGATTTAATAACCAAGTTCAGCTTTCAGAGCCAGAATTGGTTTAAAGTGGATGTTTTTAAACAAAATTAGATATTAACTGGGTAATTCTTGAAACATCTTGCACTGCTATTTTAAAATGTAGCAGTCTGCGTTATGTGCATATATATACAATTTAATTAAACTAATGACTAGACACTTATGTGGCCATGATCCATCAGGCATTGCACTCTAATGGAGACTTCCAGGAAAGTATTTTTTCTCATATTACCTTTCTCCATCCACCCATGTCCATGTGGCCAGCATCAAAAAGGAACACTTTCATCCCCTTCTGCGTTTGAGGAATAGAATCATAGAATGGTTTGGGTTGAAAGGGACCTCCACGGCCCCTGCTATGGGCAGGGACACCTGCCACTGATAGCCTACTGATAGCTTTTGCACAGGAGCATCATGTAAAAGCAGTGGGATGCAGCTCTTTTCTATGGGATGTTGCTGGGGCACTGGAGAAGTTCCACCTGTGTTGCCTAATATTGGAGAGCTTGGCCTCTGTCTCTCTAGAGTTTGGGGTGTACTGGGCTGGGTGCCCCCATCACACCTCATTTAATGACACTTTGGAAGTGTCTGTCCCTCCTATATTCAGTTTGCCAAGGTGGGTCATTTTGACCTACATCAAATACCCTGCAGACAGTGAAGTTAGGGGAAGGGAAACCCAGCTCAGGGAGAGTCCTGTCCCTCTCCATGCCACCTGCTGAAACAGCAATCAGACCCCTGCACAAACCAGGGCAAGGGGATATACCTGGCCCAAGCCTTCCAGTGGTGCAAAGCATGACTCAAGGACTGAATTAAGTCTCTTTGTTCAACATTAGAACTTGGCCTCGTTCTCTGGTCAATGACTCCTTCATCCAGCTGGAGCTGTGAGTCACAAGCTAAGCCCCAAAGAAACTAATACAGCTCCATGTAAAATCAAGCTGCATATTTTGCAGCACATTATCCCTTTTGGGTTGACAAAGTGAAGTGTCTCCGCTGCAGGCAGAGCAGGAATTAGGATGAGCTTCTCCCAGATGGACCTCTTGTAATCATTGCAGGGATAAAGAGTTTCTCAAGATTCCAGATCTTCCCCTGTCAGGCTCTAAGCCTGTCTCCAGCTCTGTTGGGTTTGTCAAGGCTTTTATTTGCAAGATTCAGCCTAAAATCTGTCCTGCCAGACTAAGCCAGGCTGTCTCTGCTTGTTCCTTAATCTCCAGGCTGCCTCTCTCCACATGTTAAGGGACACTCAGTTTGTTTAAGGCCTGAGGCAGGCTAATTACAAAATTTAGGCAGAATCCTGAACTGACCCCAAAGGTCTTCCTGCTCAGACAGAAATCATTTGTCATAATGAGCCTACTCGTAACCTGCTGACCCTTGGAGCTCAATTAATTTCATGCAGAAAAAGTGTTCACAGCCTCTAGACCCTGCCACAGGAGGGATTTGTCTGGTGGTGTCTCCCACTCACACAGTCCCCTATGGGCAAATGGGCTCAGAGAGAACAACAGTGACAGGACAGTGTTTTAAAAGCAGGATGGTAAAATGAGGCAAATATGTGTTTCTTAGAAAAATAAAACAAGTAAGCAGAAAAGTAAACAACAATTTATGTCCACATTTTCATTTGGTTTCAGTGAATATAGAGTCAGATCTCACAGCAAGCTGTCTCTTGGGTTATATGAGAACGCTGCGCTGGACCCACTTGTGTTGGAATGGATGTCACTCACCAGAATAATAAAAATCTGGCCTGCTCTGTCTCTTGGCATGGTCCAGTCAGCCTATTTAATTAAGATGAAAAGCACAGTCAAGAAGATAATTCAAGAGACATCAGTCATCTCAGACAATATAAGGCAGTGATTTTTTTTGTATCAAATCATTGAACCTGCTCCTGCATTTGCGGGAATGCATGTGGCTGGACCGGATGATCCAAGAGGCTCTTTCCAACAACCATAACTATTTGCACTTACACAGCACCTTTTGGCCACAGATCCTGATGCCTATAAATCTGTATGCTCAGAGGTGAGAGCTCAGTAATGAATTTGAGAGCCATGTGATAAATTTGAGTTTATTATGCTCTTTCCTTACACAACACTCCTAGTAGATTTTCACTAGAAATAAGTCCTGGACTGTACAAGATCTCTTGTGAACTCAGCTGCTTTCAGCCAAAGCAGCCAGAAAGCTGTCTTAGGAAAATCCTCAGATGGCACAAAATTGGCATTCCCTCTTCTCTACCAGACAGCCTTTTGGCACAGGAAATAGTAAGGGGGTGAAGCTCAGTGCACAGCAATCAAGCCATGGCAGTCACAAGCTGTAATCATTTTCTTCTGGAAATTCCATCAAACTTCTCTCAGTTATGCAAAAATGGGCTTTAGATGGTTCTGGGCTTAGCCCCTCTGAGAGCAGGAAGATGGCAGTGAATCGTCTCTGCATCCTCTTCTTCCCATTTTGCAAAAAGAACAGGCCAATCATTTAGGGAAGAACCCCTAGAGTTATACACAGTGCAAGTGCATACCAGCTTTCATGCAGACCACTCTCCCCGGCTTGATATAGAATCACAGAATCATCAAATGGTTTGGGTTGGAAGGGACCTTCTAGATCATTTAGTCCCAACTCCCCTGCCATGGGCAGGGACACCTCCCACCACACCAGGTTGCTCAATGCCTCATCCTCAGCCTGCCCTTAAACACCTCCAGAGAGGGGGCATCCACAACCTCTCTGGGCAACCTGTGCCAGTGTCTCACCATCCTCACAGGAAAGAACTTCTTTCTTCTATCCAGTTTAAATCTCCCCTCTTCCACCCATTATTCCTAGTCCTGCCATCCTGTACCCTATTAAAAAGTCCTACCCTGTCTTTCTGTAGTCCCCTTTCAGGTATTGAGAAGCTACTATGAGGTCCCTCCCCCCTGAGTCCTCTCTTCCTCAGGCTGAACAACCCCAACTCCTTCAGCCTGTCCTCATAGCCTTACTGTTCAGATTGTTTAATGGAGGACAAAATTTCCCCCCCTTGTTTATGCAAAAAATCCAACAACATTTAGAAACTGCTTTTCCCCTAAACTGTTCTGTCAAGTGCTTTCTCCCCCAAAGATCACAGAAGATAAAAATAATGCGTTTTGAGTGTGTATATATATACAAAAAATGGCTGCTGAGCATTTATGACATTAATCTTCTCTCACAAAGACAGAAGAGATAACTCAAAAGTTATCCCTCTGCTCAACCATGAACATAAATGTCAGGCTTCTAATGGAGATGTTGTCTAATGAAATATCGTGTATTATTGAATCTCCTGAGCCATGTGCAAATTTCATTTCCTCTTCCCCTTTGGGTTCAGATTGGGTATTTTTGAGGTGATGCATTCTGCATTGTGAAGAGCAGATGGAAAGATCTTCAATGCAGCATTAAAGACCTAATCTCCACACTGTGGGATGCCTGGGGAGATGATGCTTGATCACTCCCATGGCATCCATAGTTAAATTTACATTAAAAATTACTATTTTTGAGAACTCTTCCTTTATGAACCCAATTTGAAGGTGAAGCTAAGGAAGTCTAAGGCTATAAGAGAGAAGAGTACGGTCTATAGATCACAGTGGTGTAATTAAATCAATGTAAAGTGGATCAAGTTACTTTGATGCCAACTCAACACACTTAAAATGGTTTAAGCCTTGTTTAAATAGGTTTAGCTTCATTTAGTAAATTAGTATAGACAAGCCAGAAATTCACTGTAATTTACCATTGCTTCTGGCCTTGTCAGCTTGGATGTCTCACTGGTTTGTATCATCTCTGAGACTTTCCTATCAATGTGCAACTCATATCCTTGATCTTCCTCACTGCTTTGGCCTATGAGATGGAGGGTTTCACAAGTAGTACAGATCATCTGCAGAGAAAAAGCTCTTCCAGAGGTGGTGCTGTGTTTAAGGTAAGACTTCCACCTTGGAAACCACAATGGAAGCTCCCAGAAAAACTTACACCTTTCTTTCTAGAATCTCCCAGCTCAGACAAGCAGTTGGCACCAGTAATAGTGAAGTCTGCACAACGACCTGCTTGTCTTTTACTCTCAGGACCATTTTAGCCTGCACTTGTTCCTGCTACTGAGATCAGGGTTTCTTGTGAAATTGACCCACTGGAACTGAAAGAATTCCAAATTCCAAATGCTTTCCCACATCTGCTCACAGATCTAAGATAGTAGAAACCTCACCAGAAGCAGCAGGTGCTGGTACATGAAGTTTCTTTGCTCCATTCAGCCTGTTTCTCTTTATTTGTCTGCATGAAATACACATCCCCTACTTTTGCTGAGCTACATCATCTCCTGCAGGGGTGATCTATTACTTTCAGTGGAGAATTGTGACTTGGAGCAATTCAATCACTGCTCAAAATGCTTTGGTCTGTGTAAAACCTGTGAAAAATAAAGATGAAGTTCCAGGTTTGTCTTTTCAAGGTACAAATAACCAGAAAGATGCTCAATGAGAGGGCTGTGTGGCTCAGTGTATAGGGACAGCACACCAACACATTATGCAATAGCTCTGCTGATACCATCACACTTATCCTCACATTTGCCCTGTGATGCAGAGATGTGTTATTATCCCCCCCTTACAGCTGCAGCACAAAGGATGAGGGTAGAATAAATGACATGCCAGAAGGCAGATGGGGAGTCTATGGCACAGAAGATTATAGGAGCCAGGTGACCTGTGCCTTGGCTTGGCTCTATGCCCAGAAAATCTCCTTTTCTCCCTGTAGTTATTGTGCCTTCCTTCTGCAAAATGGAAGCCTCTATTGAAATCTCTACCCCTTTAAGGCTGAAAAAAAAAATTAAATCTAATTCCTGGGTTTTAAAAAAATACAAAGGAGTCCTTGCTTACCCTCTAGGTATATTGCATGATTGTACAATATTCAAGAAATTACCTAGCATGAGTAATGCCTGTATTGTGATGTGATGCAATTTGGACAGAACATTACCACCAGCCTCTTTTTTCCATGGACATGAGTCAGCTCAGTGTTGCACAGCCAGGACATCAGTGGTGTAAGTGGGTGCTGATCCTGATTATCTGGAGAAACTCAATAAACAAGGCAGACCATTTGTGGATCACATCGCCTGGGTGACATGGCAGCAATGATGTTTAATGACAGAGCTCTGCAATACTGAGCATGAGCTCCATCACATCATCATCCACTGACACAGGGTCTGTGCTGGGTTGCTAAATTCCTTAAGTATTTATTGAAGCCAGCAGTGCCTCAGGCTCCATCCCCACATACCTAGCTGAAAATGACTGCCAGCCTTTGCCACTGACCCTTGCAGGAAGCATTGAACCATTTTCCCCCGACAAACACAGAGCAATGGCTCAGCCTTGCTGAATGACCCCCGGTGAGGCTGGCTTGACACTTCAGGCAAGGATTGATTGCAGGTAGGAGGTGGGACCTTTCACTTGGCTGCCTCCAGGACCCAGCCAAACCCTCTACACTTCAAGTAAGACACATTGCGGGTGCAAGATAAGAACCCCAGCTACCTCTGTCCACTGATTATTTTTTAGGTTTGTAATTGCTGTGTGTGTTGATGATTTTCCTTCATCTTAATTGGTGGGAAGCAGCAGAGACATTACGTGCTTCCCTGGGCAAAAATGGAAACGAGCACCATCTTCTCACTCCCCTCCTCCTCCCTGCCTGCCTCTGCCATTGCTCCATCGATCAGCGGTGAAGATACTCCCCATTTACACCACTGTCCAGAAAGAGAGAATTTGATTTGAGGTAATTGTTGTCCGATGCAGTCGATGGGGTCTCTATCCAGTGCTTTATGGGAGCAATATTACAGCGGTAGTGATTTTGCTGTTGCAGTGGATTGCATCAATATAGGCTGGAACTGATGTGTTAGGATCAGGAAAGTGACATTTACTGCAGAAAAGGGACTACGTATTTGGCCCCAAATTTAGCTGAGAGTAGAGAGACATAATTCTATCTTCAGCTGGAATAATTTATCCCAGCCCTGGGTCTTGCCAAGATAAATAAGCGCTTCTTCATGCTCACATGTTAATGCTGTTGTGATGGGCAAAGGCTTCATTTATTTTTTAATCACTGTTCAAATTAAGCTGTTAAAATCAGGGAGAAACCCAAATTCTAGGACCTGGGTATGGGTGAGACAGTTCTTTATCTGCTCTCTGTAGGCTAATATTGGAGGGGGTACATTTTTTCCTAATTTATATTAAAATTAGATAGAGGACAAAGAAAAAAGAGAAAAAAGGGAGAAAAAAAATGCCTGGTCTAAATCTGGTTGAGGTTCTGAATCCCAAATCAAAGGAATGAGGCATCCTCTGCGATAAATGTTTTATGAAGAGCACACACAGCATGGTAATGCCCACAGAAATCTGACAGTTTTTTCTGCTTTCCCTCTCCCTGCTCTAGTTTCCCATCCAAGCCTCAGGTCATACAATTGAGCCTTGTTGCTCCTGTCCTTGCCTGTGGTCCCTGATTCATCACTTTTCAGACATCACTTCGCTGTCTCTGGAAGGAGCAAGCAGCAGAGACACATCTTCCCCTGAATTTCCTTGTCACCGTTCGTACTTCTGCTTCCATTTATACTTGCAGCTCTTTTTCACTTCTTTTGCCCTTTCTCTCCTATTGTGCTGCTTCCCTACCTTTCCACTGTTGGGTGATGTCCGTTGGTTAGGAAAAGAGCCCACAGCGTGTCAGGGAGTTCTCTTCCTGCTCAAGTGGGGGACCCTGAATTTGGCTTCCCTGGGTAACCTCCAGCGCTGCAAACCCACACTCTTCTGAAGGTCCTGACATTTCTCCCTGGCAGGGGAAGCAGTGGCTTTAAGATGCCTCACGATACTCTCAAGAGCCCAAATTCCTCTGAGAACTGGGTTCCCCACATGCTTGTTTTCGCTCACAGTGAGACTTTTGAGAGGGAACAGCTCCCAGCTTCCTCGGAGCTTCAGTGTTATTATACAGCAATTTCCTCACTTTGTTTAGGTATCTGGGGCAAACCATGGCTTTGTTTGTTTTGAACATGCTTTCCTAAGGCCTAAACTGCTGAGGTGTTTTTTTGAAAACTCACACAACGCTTTGTTTCTTGTTTTCAGTGCAATGGATATCGAGGGATAAAGAGCCTCAACACCCCTGGGTAGATTGTTCCTGCAATGCACGAACTTCCCCATCACAAATCTGCTCCTGCTTTACTCTTGGAGAAAGCCTAGTCATTGACATTATTTTTTATTTTAAGTTTGCTTTATAGGAAACCTTTGACCAAGACTAATTAAAAATGATGAGGACTTTCTTCCAGGTTTTTCTCTTCTTGGCCACTTACCACACAGTGGCAGAGAGTGGAGAGAATTACCCATTAAAGTTCTGCTCTGGTTTGAGTTTTACTTTTATAGAATCACTCAGAATTACAGAATGTCAGGGATTGGAAGGGACTTGAAGACATAATCTAGTCCAATCCCCCTGCTGGAGCAGGAAGACCTAGGTCAGGTCACAAAGGAAGGTTGTCCAAGCAGATTTTGAATGTCTCCAGAGAAGGAGACTCCACAGTCTCCCTGGGCAGCCTGTTCCAGTGTCTACATCAGAGGAAAATACAGATTGCACAGATCAAGTAGCACACAATGGAACTCCTTCTGTCACCAGGCCAGGAAGCAATTTCCAAGTTGCAGGTAGACCTTCAGCACAGCGAGGTCTTGTGTCACTACCTGGCCTCAGCTCCCTCCACTGAGGTGGCATTTTCAGCAAGCCCTGCCCTTCCCCCACAGGACTCCTGTTAACAGGCAAGAGATGCAGCCTTCTGGACATACTTTTCCAAAGAAATAAAAATTGAAATTCAGTATATTTACTACAAATGACAAATGAGAGTATAAAACTGAGCAGAGAAATTACCCAGGGAAAAAAAAAAGTATCCCCCCAGGAGTCAGATCATGTTGGAGTCTGTAAATGGATCAGACAAGCCACAGCCAGTGAAACTACAGGAATTCATTGTGCACTGAAGAGCTCCAAGGTATGGACCTGTGGTTGCTCTACCCAGCCTTCTTCTCCTGCATACTCCCTGCCTGGCCTCTGAAACCTGCACTGTGCTTTCCTTTTTGATTTGAAGTTAGCCAAATTTTAAGAGAAGAGGCAGTGAGAGTGAGTTTGCCGTGAGCACTGCTATGCTAGAAACGGCATGTGATAATGAAAATATGTTTTCAACAAATGGGCAAGATCTGGGGCAGCCCATCCTAATGATTTATTGGCAGGTCCACATTTCCACAGCCAGCACAGCAGACTGGAGGATTCTCAGGCTATTGATTATTTTCTATGCATTTGATGAACTAGATTTTGCACAAATGATTTCAAAAGTATCAACCAGGAACAGTATGGCTTATCTTCTTGGCTGTGTCTTGGGAGCGCTGTGTCCATAAGGACATTGAGCTGTTGGAGCAGGTCCAGAAGAGGACCACAAAGATGATGACAGGGGTGGAGCACCTCCCTCATGAGGACAGGCTGAAGGAGTTGGGGTTGTTCAGCCTGGAGCAAGGAAGGCTCAGTGAGGAGGGACCTCATAGTAGCTTCTCAATACCTGAAGGGAGCTACAGAAAGACAGGGGGTAGGACTTTTTAATAGGGTACAGGATGGCAGGGCTAGAAATAATGGATGCAAGTTGGAAGAGGGGAGATTTAGGCTAGATAGAAGAAGTTCTTTCCTGTAAGGGTGGTGAGACATTGGAACAGGCTGCCCACAGAGGTTGCCCCCTTCCTGGAGTTGTTTAAGGCCAGGAAGGATGAGGTACTGACCAACCTGGTCTAGTGGCAGATGTCCTTGGAATTAGATGATCTAGAAGGTCCCTTCCAAGCCAATTAATTCTATAATTCTAGGATCTGTTCTGTGAGATATTTCATCCCAGTAATCTCAGAGATTCTTAATCCTGTTCTCCTAAGATGAGATACTGGTTGTTCCTTTCCTCTATACTTTGCCTCGCCTGTTTGCTTTTGTCTGAAATCATACAGCATTTCATGTGAGTTCTCTCTCACACCCTGTTACAAACTCCAAACAAAACCTCAACAAACTTTCAATAAACTTTGAATTGATAGAAAACACCAAAAGCAAGCAAAAGAAAAGAAACTCAGAGGACCTGAGCACAATCTAAAAACCAATGTAAAAAATGTTTGAGAGTATTTTCACCTAAATGAAAAAGGATAATGGAAAAGTTTGAAGAGAAGCATGGGCCGTACTAATTCTTCTCCCTGTTTTGGGGCTTGTACAACAGGCTGAATACAGATGGGTTCCTGCAGCATGTGGGTATTGGTTTTAACTGGAATTTATGAGATTTTTCGACTTACTGTCAGAGCACGATTTCCCTGTGCTTTTCTACATTTTTTATTTTTTACTTTTCCGGAGAGCAGAATGGGTGCATGAAGGGCACATAAAGGTTTATTGAGTCAAAGCCCTAAATGCTTACAAACTTTTACCATTCTTCCAGGGCCTATAAATATTTTTCTCAATCCTTCTCTTCAAGGCAATAAAAAATTAGTTTAGAGGTTAGCTGTGGGACACTTGACATGAGTCAACCTGAGGTTGAAGAAAGAATTAGAACTGAAACAGCCTGGACCACCAAAGCATTCAAATAGAAATTAAGATGCTCCTATCTGTAGACAAAAGCAAGTTGTAGGACACTGAAGAGACTGAGTGCATGGGAGTACAGGTGCTGCTCTATTTCACAGGCATTGCTGAGGTTTGCTTTTTCAGTGGATTGTCCCCCTTTTTGAAGGGAATGCTCCACACCCCAAAATAAGGCCACACTCTGGACAAGTCTCATAGATGTGGGTCTCAACAGTGCATATTGCTGGGTGTCTGGGATGCAGCTGAGGATCTCAGAGGTTATGACACTTGACCTTGGAGGCAGAGATTATTTTCTGAGAGCAAAATAATACAAAAATGAAGATTTATTTTACAAAACAAAACCCAAGGCAAGCAAAACTCCCATTTTCCTTTACTTTCACTGGCAAGCTGTGTTCCTACTCCAAATATGGAGAGTCCAAGCAAGTGCCTTTACAGCAAGACTACCTTAGACACATTGCTCACAATAACCCAAAATCCCATGTTTCCACCTGGTGGCCCAGCAGCCTCTGCCTGTCTGTGCAGTCTGCTATAAGCCTTCAGTTAGGGCAGTGATTAGTTGTGCACCCCTGTGACAACGTTAAGGAGATATCAGGAGAGAAAATTAGAAAAGCCAGTCTGTGGCCCAAAGGTTCAGATCCATTGCCAAGGCCTTTCACTTCCCTGTGAGGGATTTATGTGATGGATATCAATGTGGCATCTTGTAACCACTCTGCACGTCACTGTGCTAATTCCCTGTCAGGAAAAAGCGAACAAATTAATGCATGCTGACTTATGACCATGTAAAATGTGTTCCTGCAGACATCTTGGTCTTCCTTCCCATTCCCCACCCTTCTTGGTCTATCTCTCCTTGCTTTCCAGCCCTAACCTGGAAGAACAGGAATAATCCCTTCTGGCTGGCAGGTGACCAGGGATATTAGAGATCTGGCAGGTGTAACAGTGTCTGCCACCACCCATGGGGCCAGGAGGCTTCACTCAGGTGTCTCCAAAGGAGAGACGTGCTCTCCATATGGCCACCTGCCAGCTGGAAGCCATCTCAGATGTCCCCTCACACGCAAGTCAGCAAGCACAGCACCCACGCAGGAAGCAGAGCTCTTCAGCAGAGCAGCCCTGTGAAACTCAGCACTTTTGGGATGTGAGGGTACTTAGGAAAATATTTTTGGTGTTGATTTTCCTGGACAACTCCAGCTTGTGAAAATGGAAGGCAAACATTAACTTCCCTGTGCCGGAGCAACAGTTGCTAGAATGTCTGAAGCTTCTTGTTTTATCAGTGTTTCACCAAAAAAAAAAAATACCCTGAAAACAGGAGAAGTTCATGGGAATGCTGCTAAGGCTCCTCAGCCTGGAGGTAGTAGGAGGCTTGCAATAACACAGGCATGTATTTAAAAGATTGTTTTGGAAGCAAACTCATTTCCTATGTTGATGTCTACACTAAGGCACAGAAGTGCCTACCTCATAGGGAAATTTTTTATGTAAGAAAGCACACTTTTTGTGAGAAAACCTCCAGCTATCTCTAAGCACTAGTCATTCCTCTAGGAAAGCTGATGTAAACATACATATCTGTTAAAGACTTAATGAGACCCCATCAGGATTATGTGCTGTGCATCTATCTAATGAGGTCACACAGGTTTCCTTCTCAGCACCTCCTCCTCTACTGAAATCAGGCACCTTCTTTGCTCTAGCAAGTCCACCAGATGAACACTGGCTTGATCTAATTGTCAATTCAAGGCAACCACTAATTTGTCAGGGGAGCTATCCCAGGGTCCTGCTCCAAGAGGTATGAAAACAATAACCTTGTGACCAAGAGACAGGCCTAATGTTTTCACTGCTGAACTGTTGAAAGGATGTTTTGTGTGAAGGAGAGGGGAGTGAGTCATCAAGCAAGGGGGTACAGGGTTAGTTCCCCTGAAAAGAAAGAAAGGGAGAAAAAACCCACCCCTTGTTATCCTTCCGTAATACAAATCAGAACATGGACAGGGGAGGAAAAAGAAAATATCTACAAAGTGTAGCAGAGGAATGAATCCATCTGCAAATCAAACAAATTCTGGCAACATTATTAAAATATTGTGCATTCACAAACATGTTTGTCCTGCACATGTGTATGCATCACTAAAGCACTCATTGCAGCTTCCAAATTATTACCTTCTAATAACAAAAACCTGTCCCAATCCAGTAGTGACAACTGCAGTGCCATCAAAACCAACTGCCGCTGAAAACCAAAAACCATATTTCAAAGACAGAGTGAAGATTAGCCAGTGGCTTTCACTAAACTGTGTCACTCTGTTGCCTGCTGGGGGACACAATGGGCTGGCTTAACACAGCCTGGCCTCTGAACTCAGACATAAAGTCTTTGGCTCCTTGAAATGGCACCCTCGCTGTCTGACAGATTTTCAAAGCTACACGTATTCTCCCCAATATGAAACAGCCTCTTCTTCCTCTGCCCCATGTGTCTGTGGCACATCTGTATGCCCCAGCTCCTTTTTTTTTTTTTTTTTTAAGAAAAGTCCTCAGAGTCTTTTGTGCATGTATTCTTTTCAACATCTGCAAAAGAAATCATTTCTCTTCGAAACAGTGTAAGGGTTGGGGAATACACACAATAGCTGGAAATACTGCTTAAGGCCCAGAGGGGAGAACTTTTTTTTGTCGTGAAAATGTACTGTTGCAAGGCAATACAATATTTAAACTCAACTCCCTTCCCTCCTAGCCACCCCCACTCAAGAAAAAAAAAAAGAAAATGCACAAGGTGGAACAGGCTCATCTAAAGCAAAATATACTTGAGAGAACAGATGTGGCAAAACAAAACCCATAGCTTTCCATGAAGAGCTGCCAAAAATAACATTGGCTCGGCAGGCATATGGTCTTCAGAGGAGTTTGTTACTTGAATGAGTCAGAATGGTGATTCCATTTTTACCTCTTCAGTGAACAGGAAACACATTCTCCTTGAGCACCGAATTCTCCCGCAGTGGCCCACTGAATCTGTTTGACTACACCATCCTTTGTCCTGTAAAATTATAAAAGGTGGAACTGGAGTTGATATGGATGATAAATGAGTCCCACAATTGAGTCACTGTGGTCTCTTTTTTCTTTAAGAACTGCATTTACATGAAAAAAAAAGATAAGGTTCCCTGAAAAATTGTTACTCCCTCAAATGCCTTCTATACCTCTAGGAAGAATCATTTTAATTTTGCAGTAAATAAGCATATGATATTCCAGCTCCCCTGAGGGAACCACAATGATCTTATTTGCATCTTCCCATTCAAGTACTGTGAAGATTCCTGTGGGACATTTGGGACACAGTTCCAAACATTTCTCAGAAATGTCACCCATGTTGACCAGTGCAATACTAAAACGACTAGAAGAAAGTCTGATTATAGAGCTGGTTGGCTGTAGGTTTAGTAGATACAACACAAAAAATGAAGATTTAGTGGGAGTTGGAAAGTATTTGGTCAGTTGGGTGCTGGAAGAACTACCTCTTATTAACAGAAAAATAAATTTCTACTGAAATATCTTGATGCAAGTCCTGAAAATAGCAGAAGTAACTAATCATATGCCAACTCCAGATAAATGTAGTCTCCCCTCAGACATATGAAGTCATGTTGTTTCAATCACTTGAGTTGAATTCCATTGCCAAGACTTTAAAAAACCAACTGTTGGGGAGAGGAGTTCAGAGACTTTAGCAGAGCCCAATTTTCCCCAAGTTTGGGTATTCAGCATTTTCAAAATATCAGGCCAAGTGCTTTTCAAATTGAGAAAACACATCTGACAGTCCATGGCTGGAAAATGTGGTCAACATAGGGCTGTAGGTGCTCACGTCTTCAGAAAATCAGTCCAAGGTTCCCTCAACTTAAAAAACTGAAGTTTCCAGAATGAGAAGTCTCTTTGGAAAATTTTAGCCTCAAACTCTGTTTTAGCTTTTCTAGCTATTACCGTTGGAAGAAAAATATTGTATGATGACTAAATATGATTATTATGTAGAAGTTCATTGAGCTGAGAAAGTGGAATATGTGGGAAATAACAGTGTCACATAGAGGTGAGGCACCACTCATTGGCAAAAAGGCAGTAACAAAGTCATCTACCACTGGCTTTCTAATTTGACAGAGGAAATAGTAGCTGTTCTCTGACACTGCGACTTTGCATCATCTTTGCAAGATTTTTGTGGATTTGTGTTGCTCCTTAATTATTTAAACAAAAAGCTAATCTTTCAGCACTCAGGTGAGATAAAAGAAATCAGAAAGCACCGAGGATATCCAAAGGGGACAGTTCTTCCTGTCCACAGAACTCTGTTTGAACCTATTTCTTCTCATTTACTTTTCAGACTTAAGAACTGGCTTCATGTAAAAAAAAATAAGAAAGAGAAAGGTCATCTGTTGCAAAATCTGAAAGGTATCTTCAGTGCAAGATGTGGTAACCACACAATGTAAATGAAAGTCCCCTTCACATGATATTGGGTATTTCAGTTTCTGATGGTTCTGTTTGCAACCACTTGCTCCTAAGACTGCAGCTGATTTTGAGTTGACTTCAAATCAATGATTTAAAATTAATTCTCTGCTTGCCTTTGTATTTGAAGAGTCAGTTTGCTTGACCAAGAGTTTCTTGATTCTTAGGTATATACATGGAATTTCTGGGGGCAAAAACTCGTGGTTTGTGTGAAAACAAAATCTTGTCTCTGCCCAGTGCAGTGAAATGTGGAAACTCTCCTCATGAGCACCAGCCAGTTGGGCAAGCAACTGCAGGAGGTGTCACTGCCCATGGCTGTGGGTTGGAACTAGATGATCTTTAAGGTCCCTTCCAACCCAAAACATTCTATGATTCTGTGACTTAGTTTAACAAAACACTTGGAAATAAAGTATGCTTACTGAGCAAACTGTGTCACAAAACACCAATTCTTTCATAGTTCCCACAAGATTGCTTTTTAAGTATTGGTGCATCCTTCCCTTTCATTCAGCACTGCTCAGATTACTTTACTCCCCCATCACTGTGGTGATACATCCTGCACATTCTGATAGGCTCTAATTCTCAAGATAAGAGGGAGCCAAGATATGCTCAGGGACCATGACTGTGGGCCTCCCTCTTAGAAAACAGTAGTCCAGCATCTTCCTCCTAATTGTGATCAGTGATTGATGATTATAGGAGTAAATATAGCCAGAGCAACTGCATACAGGTTTGATACCAATCTCTGATATCCTCCCTTTTGGTCTGAGTTTTGGTCTGAAGTTGCTCAGCCCACTAGTTTTTCAAACAAAAATGGATGTTGTAATTCATTCCTGCACATTACATGGCTGCTGAGGTATTTTTATTCAACGTTAAAATTATTATTAAATATTCTGACACACAATGATTCTTCACTGGTGCCTGAGTAAATCACTGAACACTGGGGCGGCATCAGCTGACTGCTGATACACTCAAACTCTTAATTACTTTCTTTTTTTTTAAGTTGGATCCTTTTTTTTATATAATGTCAGGGCTTTGGTTCTCCTCTCACCTCTAGAGCCAGCACAGCTTCTTTACAGCTTGATCTTTCCTCATTCTCTTCTAAAAAAAAATCTTCTAACAAATAATTTTCTACTACATTTTGTTGCCTGAAATCTTGGCAATTTTAAGGACATATTTTACCACAGTGACGAAACAAAACAGGACTGAGAGACGACACAGAAGAGCAGGCTGCTTTCATGGCAGAGCCTTAGTGAGAACTGGTGTAAGGCTCCAGCTCCAGCCAAAGGTCTGACTGAGTTTTATTCCTGTCAGTCTCTGCAGATCTTTGAAAGCCCTGATTTTCCTACTTATTACATTCACAAAAAACCCTACTTATATTTTTTTTCCATAGAGTATCTCCAAGAAGTCAGTGTATCTGAAGACATCTACATTGTGCACCCAAATAGACGATTTCACAGAATCAAAGCGTATCAGGGATTAGAAGGGACCTCAACAGATCATCTAGTCCCATCCCCCTGCCAGAGCAGGAACACCCAGACCAGGTCAGACAGGAAGGTGTCCAGACGGGGTCTGACAGACTTCAGAGGAGGAGACCCCACACCCACCCTGGGCAGCCTGTGCTGTCACCCTAACAGTGAAAAAGTTTTTTTCTTATATTTCTGTGGAACCTCCTGCTCTCCAGCTTGCATTCATTGCCCCAAGTCCTATCATTGAAGGTCACAGAGAAGAACCTGGTTCCATCCTCCTGACACTCACCCTTTACATATTTATTTCTACATTATCAAGGTGTTGAAGAACCGTTTTTCCCCCCTCTTCTCCTAACTGCATGTGCAGTTGCAGCCCACACGCTAGCTGGATGGTCCATGAACCTCTGGGTAGCCAGAAGAATTGCATTCCTGGAAAATGATAAAACCAAGGATTCATTTTTCATCCCCATCGCCAGCTTTTATCACTCCAAGTCAAAAGCCTGTCACCACATGAGGCTTCCCAGTGCTGGGTGCTGTCCACTCACTCAATGTGTGCATTCATTCCTGCAGAGGACAAGAAAATCATTACAGCCTTGCCCCAGGCACCTCCCCTTTCCTCAGCCACCTTCTCCACTCCCCATCTGCATCTCCTGTTTATCATGCCATAGATCTCAGCAGCCCATGGAGATTCAACAAGCACAGGACCGACACTCCTTGATAAGCCAGACTTGCAAACCAAAGCAAGCAGCAAGGTGAAAAATTCTCTTCCTCTTTAACCCAGCTCAACTCTCCTCAAAGGAAGTCTCACCGGCTTGAAGATGCTTTTCAAGCCTCAGCAAGCAATTTTTCTGCCCCAATGTGAAGTGAGAAGACCCCTAGCACTGTTAGCCTCATAAATCCAACCAGTGTGAATCAAAATTCAGAAATTCAAGAGATGTATTACTAGCAATAAAAACAAGAACATGAGATGCTCTATTCTTTGTGACATCAGAAACTCAACAGTGCAGGTTGGAAAATTAAGGGGGAGGATCATTTTTTTACAGGAATGCATAAGACTCTTTGTAATTAATTAATTACATCACTGGGAGGGCAGGGTTAAGCCTAAACTGCAGATTAATACAAGGCACATCCTGAAGTTGAGTGGGCAACAACACGGAGGTTTGCATGAAAGGAAAAAACCTCTTCCACTCATAGCAAATCTGCCTTTTTTAACCTCAAGGAGGTCTGATTTGCACCAGGTTTCCTGCTAAAAATCAGCCACCTACTGCAACTGCCCTTTTATATCCTTTCCCTGGGAGGAGACAGACCCAGACACGTTCAGGGAGGAACAGGCTGTTAGTCTGTCTCTGACACCTACCTGAAATACAGCGCTTCAATAAGCACCTCCGCTGCAGGGCATGGCTGCTGGCCCACTGCAGCCACCACGTTCTAGGAACTCCACACCCCACCCACAGGCTCAACCTCTTCCAGCACCCACGGGTGCCACCCAGGTAATTGCCATTTGAAGATAGGCTGCATTACAGCTGCCACTCAGGTTCCTCATACAATCTACAGGGCAGAGTATGCCTGCTCAGTAGCACACCCTCACTCTGAAATTAGTTTCTTTAGTATCTGACTTTTTAAAAACACATTTTTACTTGTATTTCCAAGGGAGAATGACAATAGTGTGGGAAAGGAAGAAGCCAACGCTGATTCTCTCATTCTAAACAAGTCTTCTTGGATGACCCTGAAGAGATGTAGCATCTCTGTATCCCAGCTTCCCACCTCTACAATGAAAATACTAGCTGCCTTAGAATCATTGAATGGTTTGGGTTGGAAGGGACCTTAAAGATCATCAAGTTCCAACCACCCTGCCATGGGCAGGGACACCTCCCACTAGTCCAGGTTGCTCAATGCCTTGTCCAGCCTGGTCTTAAACACTTCAGAGAAGGGACCATCCACAACCTCTCTGGGCAACCTCTTCCAGTGTCTCAACACCCTTACAGGAAAAAATTTCTTTCTATCTAGCCTAAATCTCCCTTATTCCAATTTGCATCCATTATTCCTAGTCTTGCCATCCTGTATCCTACTAAAAAGTCCCTACTCCAGCCCTCTTCAGGTATTGAGAAGCTACCACGAGGTCCTCCAGGCTGAAAAATCCTGACTCCATCAGCCTGTCCTCATAAGGGAGGTGCTCCAGCCCTCTCATCATCTTTATGGCCCTCCTCTGCATTCATTCCAACAGACCAATGCCCTTACTATGCTGATGGCTCCAGAAATGGACCCAGTACTCCAGCTGGGGTCTCACTAGAGCTGAGTAGAGGGGCAAGAGCCATGTAAAGGTGTACTGGAAAGTTAGGAAACAACATTTATTAAGTGTCTGAATACTCCAATGGGGAAGGAAGGGGAGCACATTCAATGACAGATTTACATTTCTTTTACAGTTATATGTATGAGCTGCTCTTGGTGTCATGCTTCATTTACTGATCCCAAAATGAAAAATTCAATGGGTGCATTGAAGGAATCAGATTTTTTCCTAAAATGGGTGAGATGGCATGCAAATCCCTTAATAGTTCTCTCTGGGTGGTATTGTTCTTCCTGATGGACAGGGCTAAAAAGCAAGTGGAACAAGTTTGGATGACACCAGGCTATGATGTGAGCGATCCTGGCGTGTGTGATGGTGTTATTAAAAAAAATTGTATTTCCAGAAGCTCCCCCTGAGGTAGTTAAACTACGGGTGGAAAAAAGAATAAATTAATTAAAGGTGTCTAAATTTGCAATTTCTGCATCTCCTGGAAGCATTCAAGCCGCTGAGTTAAGAGACTGATGAGAGTATCTTTTTTCAGAGGGATGTTGAAAAGGTCTCAATTTCATTCCGGCAAGAAATAAAAGCAAAAATAGTCATGAAATGGAAATCCTTGAGTTCTGTCAATCCAGATTTTAGAGGTTTGAGGAAGAATTTAAGTTCTCACAGGGAGGCCAGCAGGCAAAGATCAGCTCTAAGTGATAAAATCAGATGTTTCATGTATAAAATTATCCTTTGAAAAACAGGAACATCCCGTTCCCTGTACAGCTTTGCCGTGATGCATCCTGACAGAGTCCCAGAAGCACCTTCAGCACAGGCCAAGGCAGTGCCACAACCAAAGTGTGCTCAGCCAGGAGGAGAGAATGATTTTTTCCTTCATTCCACAGGGAGCTGCATCCACTTGCAGCCTGATAAACCTGGTCCTGAGCAACATGGCATGGATGGCTGGGTATGGCTTTCTTCTCTCACACACACCAAGGTACACAGAGGCAGACACTCGCCCGCTGACTCACAACCTTCCCAGCAGTCACTGTGCCTTTGCTAGTTACAACACGTGGTTGATACTCTCTCAACCTTGAGGATTAACCCCTGTCTTCTCTGCACACCATCACCCATCACTTGGCAGCAGAAAACAGAGTGTGATTTGGGCCTGATGGGGACTCTTAGTGCTGATGCATGGAGACAGACAGATTTTTCTATGAACTCACTTGACCCTTCAGGGTAAGAAGTGGAAATACTTGTTGTGTAGTAAATTGAGCAAACATGACATGGACAGTAGGGAGTGAAACAAAGAAAGAAGGCACGAATAACTGAGGGCTCTACTTATTCCCATGTAGCAGGAAGCTAGGAGGAACAGAGGAAAGGAGTCATTCCAGCATCACTCGCAGCTGAGTCTGTACCTGCAAAGTCAACTCAGGAGTTTTGAACAGACAGATGGTGATCTAAAATACAAAAAAACTCTCCAATTCTACTGGTTTCCTAACATTCAATTGTTAAAAAAACCAGGCTTTGACTCCTCTGAATGACATCTAGGTACATTGTAATGATTTTACTTTTGCTACTTTGGGGTTGAGAGGAGGAGACATGTCTCTTTATTGTTGTTTTCCAGACAAATAAAGCTGCAAGACCATCCCAAACCCATATTCCTAGTGCAAAAGAACCTGCTAAGTCTGGCTGTAACACTTGCCAGAGCACATAAATGGCACAACAGTCTGTAATTATTGCACAAAAGCAAAAGTGCATCACTGAAATGAATGACAGATATAGGGTGAGAACCTGTAAAATCATTTCAGTTGTAACCTAATGAAACTCAACTTTAGAGATACAATGTTAGATTATGCTACTTCAATCTTCAGTGAACTCTGGGTTTTGCATATAAGGCTGATGTCTCCACTCAGGAATTAGCATCAGAAAGAAGTGTCCAGAGCTATCCAGTTTGCAGAAAAAGGGTCTGCTCACCTCCTGGATACAAACTTCCTTCTCTTCCCTGAGGGCTACAAAGCATGTAGAATTTTGTTCCAGTAAGCCCAAGAGGTGTTATTTCATAATAAGACCTCACCAAGCAGTAGATGGGAATGATCTGCAGCTACCATATTCAAATATTCCATTACCACACAGTTGCTCCATATGAACTTGTCCTGTTTAATAACTGTTTTGGCACGAAAGGAAGATAGTGCCATGTAGGTCTGTTAGTCTGTCGCAAGTCTATGGCACTTCAAGTGTCAGGATATTCACAGTCTGATGTTTTAGTAGTAACCTTGGAGGACTGATGTGGGGAGAGAAGCTGATGCCTTGAAAATGCCTCAATGAAAAGTTGGTTCTGTGACCACCTCGCTTCCACACAGAGACAAGCACAGGCTTAAGAGTGAGAATGAGAGAGGCTTCATTTTCCAGAGTGCCAGGGCTGGGTTCTCCATGTTTCATTGGCGCTGACATCCTTCACTGAGCAGCACCTGTCCTTGCTCTTTCTGGAGCGCTGGGTGTTCAAACCTCTGGGAGATGTCTTCAGCAGATAAAAGCTGCAATCCCACGTTGTACAAAGAGGTAGTGCTTGGCCTGACAAGCTGGAAGTTCCCCAATCCACACGGCTCGATCAAAGCATCTCTGTCCTCACCTGAAACTTCCCTCCACCGCTATCGCTGCCACCACACGTGCATGCCTGCCCCACTGCTCTAGCAACTTCAACTGGGACTGCCAATTAATCTATACCAGTGGCTATTAGAAAATAATCCACTCAAGCTGAAAATTCCTCTAATGGAAACCATTTGTCCAAACAGACAGACATAGCTTCTGCTATGTTTTTTGATACTCTAGTTTATGTCAAGTTTCCCAGAAGATACACCTTTTATTAGGAAAGGCACTTCTGGGGAAATGCCTCCTCTTACAGTAGGAGAACTCCACTGAAAGACACTACTAACCACTCTGGCTGCATTATCAATTGACTGTAGACAAGATCGGGCCCAAAGGGAAATAATCACAGACTCAAACATTTTTCAACCCATGTCTGCAAAAGGAGTGAAGTTGGTGGTTCAGTCCACCAGCATCCTACCAGACACACAGATGTATGGCCAGGAAAGAGAAAAGCAATGTAGTCTGGCTATTTCATATTTCCCTTTAATACTGTTTTCTAATGGTGAAAGACAGAAGACATGGCAAAATATCCTAATATAAACTGGCAAATGGTCCAGAGCATAAGCAGTTAACACTAATTATTCATTAGTCAAGCACTACAGACAGAACCAAACAGGAAAGGCAAAACCTCATGAAGCTATTAATAATGAAGATAAAATTTGTAAACTCTCCATGAGGAGTAATTTGCATCGCAATGCAAGCATAGTCTCTAGTGATGAAAATCTGGAAACAGCACTCTAGCTAAAAAAAACCCATTATTTTATATGTTTAAAACCACAATTGTATCTGCATACTGACCACAGTACCAATATGGTGGTGAGGTGGATTAATTGCTCAAGTTAGCCTTTGGTGTTTGTGCTGTTATCTGTCTCCATGAGATCCCCTCTGACCCCAAAAATCATCTTAAGTCCCAGATATTGCCTTCATGACTAGAAGCATCCATTAGATCACCACAAGTGGTTTTTGCTTGGACAGTGTGACAGTATATCAGGTTGCCATCTGCAGAAGGGGAGCACACCATCACAAAGCACGGGTTTAGTGTCCCCTGACAACAGAGAGCAAGAAGGGGACCCCTTTCACTGGACAAGTGTCCAAGGTTACGTGACATAGTTCCTCTCCTAATGCTGGCAGAAACTGCACTTTCGGAAGACTCAGGTGTCTGAATTTGAGACAACCCTTCTGTTATGGTCAGCAAGGCTATACGGGATTCAAGGTCTTGGTATTTTCCAGCAAAGAGTGTTCAGCGTAAGGGCACATGTCCCTGAGGCAGTGTTAGCCTTAAGGGCTAACAGCATGTCCCCAGTTCGACCCATGGTGCTGCAGCCCCTTAAGGGCTCGAGTCCATCCCCACCGCCCAGACAGAACCAGGACTCCCAATGCCATGGCCTATGTTCCATTTCCACCTGCCAGTACCTGGCAATCGGCAGAACTCAGCCCTTCATTCCTTGACCCAACAGCCCTTCTCCCGCTCCTTTGAACCCTCTGGTCAAGCCCTTTTCACCTGCACCCAACACTCAGTCCTTCTGCCCATTCTTCCTGTCCACTCCTACAGTCCCTGTATGTCCATGTGCTCCTCATTACCAAGCATAAATATTATGAAGGCACCCAGTATGAAGGAGCTTGTGCTGACAGTGGGATAGCCCTGCTCCATGGAGGTGGCACCCCTAAATGCTCAAGGGGCCAGGAGCTTGGCTTATCTTCTCCCCCCACCAAGCAAGGCCAGGGGCTGGGAGAAACACTTCGGGACAGCTCATTCCCTGCTGGGATCCCATATCCCTCTGCAGGGGGGACACATCCCTGGGGCAGCCAAGAGTCCCCCGGGATGGTGCCACAGGGATGTGCTGGGAGCAGGTGGCTACTGGCACAACCGACCCTCTCCACCACACTGCCCTGAGCCCCATCCCCTTTGGGATGGGAGCGGTTTCTCAGGGCCAGGACAGACAAGTCTAAGCCCAAGCCCAGCAGGGGCTCAGTGCTGGTGGCAGAGTCCTTCTGTCCCCTGCATGTCCCAGGGCTGTGGCCAGTGATTGCTCATCACGGCCATACCCAGCCCGAAGCAGCTTCTGCCTCTGGGTCAGCTCCATAGGCACGTCACTTCCACCCAAGCCTTGAGATGTGCCACCTTTCTGAGCCGACCCCTGGAGGAGAAATTCAGATTGTTGCTAATAAGCAACAGGAATTCGTGACCAAGGGATGTCCTGGGCATGGAGGACAAGATGGCCCAGCTGCAGAAGGCATCCCTGGCCAGCAGCAGGGATGACAGAACCCACAGGACTCCCCGATAGGGAGGGCTTTTCCATCACAGATGAGAACACACACATCCACAGCAGTCCTGCAGCCCTCCTGAACTGGACCACTCAGAAGCCCCCTCTGAGCAGGAGAGCTGGAATGGGGCCAAGGTGCCTCAGGCTCCCCCTCAGGGACAGGGCTGGGACCAGTGGCTGGGTTAAGGGCTCTCCTGGTGACACATCTCCAAGGACTCTGTGGAGAAACACTGAGGCCAGCAGGACTCTGCCCAGCACAGTGTTCATTCATTTTATTTTTCTACTGAAGCACATAAGTGTGTTGAATTTGCCTTGAGGGGTAACAAATATTCCCCAGCATTCCCCATGAAGATGCAGCCCATTAAGGGCGTATCCTTATCCCCATCCCCACTGCCCAGCCTGCACCAGGGCTGCCTTGGTATGGCCCGTGTTCCATCTCCATCTGCCAGTGCCTGCTGATGGGCACAACCTGGCCCTTCTATCCACTGCCTTCCAAACCACTGTCCAGCCCTGTGGCCCTGCTTACCAACCCTTGAACACTTAGACATCTGCCTGTCCTTCCTGTCCTCTCCTACCAGCCCCATCTGTCCCTGTAACCAGGAAAATGAAGGCCACAAGAAGGAGCTTGCTCTGGCAGAGCTCTGGTACTGCTCCTTGCAGGTGGGCATCCCCAATGCTCGAGGGCCCAGGAGCTTGGCTTACCCTCTTCCCTCCACCCCAGCAAGACCAGGGATTGGGAGAAGCACTTTGGGGCAGCTCATTCCCTGCTGGGATCCTGCATCCCTGTGCAGGGGGACACGTCCTTGGGGCAGCCCAGAGTCCCCTGGGCTGGTGCCGCAGGGATGTGCTGGGAGCAGGTGGCTGCTGCCCGGAGCCTCAGCCGCTGCCTCCACTGCCCCTTCCAGACTGAAGCTGTCGATGCATTAGCCCTGCTGCTGTCTGGTGCTGAGCACAAGGGACACCTCAGGTTGTCCAGGCAGGTGCATGCTGAGGCTCTCTCCAACAGGTCCTCAGAACTTAAGCCAATTTGGCCAAGGAAAAGAAGCTTTGGCAGCAGAGAAACCTCCATAAACACAAAGTTGTTAATCATTTGTGGTGGGTGCTGGTGGGCAAGAAGCCACCAAGGTCGAGACAGACGCTGCTGGGGACATGCCCTGGGGCCCCATGGCCCAACAGCTGTCCCCGTGCAGTGAGAGGGCCAGGGGAGCTGAGAGCCCCGTCCCACGTATTCGTGGGGCCAGGCAGGGCAGGACCAAAGCACTCTTCTGCTTCTCCTTTGGCTCAGGCTGCTCGACAAGGCGCTGGAGGCTGCCGAGGAGGCTGCATAGGGCCCGCAGGTCCATTGGCACCACCAGCAGAGGCAAGTGCTCTCCATCCTCTGCCCGCAGAGAGGGAGGGTCTCCTGCCAGCGGGCTGGGGGGTCCCCAGTGCAGGGACACTGCAGAGCCTGGTCCCCACATCCTGGTGACCCTGAGCTCCCTTCTGCTTTGGGATGGGAGCAGTTTGTCAGGGTCAGGTCAGACAAGTGGAAGGCCGAGCCCAGCTGGGGCTCAGTGCTGGTGGCCCGAGTCCTTCTGTCCCCAGCGTGTCCCAGTGATTGCCCATCACGGCGAGCCCCAGCCCGAAGCAGCCAATGTGCCCTGGGCACGTCCCACTCTGCCAGACGAGGCGCTGCCCAGGTCCTGCAGAGAAGAAAGGACAGACAGCCGGGAGGATGGAGGAGCTGGAGTTTTTTAGCACTGTGTTGTTTCTCTTCTCGTTGGAGTTTATCTCATCTTTGTTGTACTTGCAAACAGCTTTTTTTAATAAAAAGTTGTGTTCTTGTTTCTCAATCATGGGCACCCGTGGCATTTGCAGAGTTCTGCTGCCACTCTCTCCAGGATCCCAGGGCTGGAGGCAGCTGGGGATGCTGGTCACCAGCACCAGCAGGGTTGCTGGAGAGTGCTGTCCTCAGGAGCAAAAAGGTCCCCAGCCAAGCATGAGCTCTGACTTTACCCACCCCTGCTGTGATGCCATCAAAGAAGGCAGGAAGCCTTGTGCTCTTCTTGCTGCCAGAGGCAGAGGAAAGGGGCTCGCAAGGCACAAGCCGGGATCAGGCCATAGAGAGAACATCATGATCAGGAACACCCATCTTTTTATTTATCCTTGTGCTTTTATTTGCCTTATGAGAATTCACTGCAATTGGCTGTATCTTACCGAAGGAGTCAGATCTTCTCTAGAGCTACTTGTTCTCAACTTCTCAGTGAAATGAGGAAATACGGGCAATGACTTTCACTAACTTCAGACCCTTGAAGAACTCACATGGTTGGCTCCATAGGCACATCATTTCCACCCAAGCCTTGAGA